>LR738715.1:509705715-509728182 GCA_902687465.1 Secale cereale
GGGGGGGGAGACGGTGGTCAAGTTCAGCTTCGCCGAGCCGGAATCTCTGGGTGAGACCTTTTACCCCCTTTTCCTGCACAACAACTTTACTGGGCGCGTCCCCCTTTCTCCAGTTTCTTCCTCACCATCCTCAATTACTACTGGATCCACACCCTTCATCTCCACCCTAGCTCCACTTTTCTCCTGTCGATGTTTGCCTTCTACCGCGAGGCGTTCGTCGGGGCGGCGCCCACTGTTGCGTTGTTCCGCCACTTCTTCTACCTTCGGGGCGACACTGACTAGTGCTCCGGGCGCCTTTACCTTCGTCACAGTCCATACCGGCAACATGATCTCCAAATCCAAGAAGAAGGTGGACGGCTTCCGGCTCAAGTGGGTCTTCGTGGATGCCAAGCGTTCCCATGTTTGGCTGGAGCGGCCACTTGTGCCACCAGAGAAGCTGACCCAGTGGGCTCACGAGAAGCTCACCGACCCCCGAGTAGAGCTTTGCTAGAGACGATGACGAAGGAGTTGACGACGGGGCAGCTGACAGGGGCCTTGCTTGTCAAGGAGTTCGTGAAGCAATGCCTTTCTCCTCTCCAGGCGCGCTCGCACCCCTTGTGGAGCCTCCAGGGCGAAGATGACAAGCTCCGGCTGCACCCAGTGGCTTTGACTGACGAGGAACTGGGCAAGGCCGTGCGTGTCCTGCTCGAGAAGGACCCCGTCAACCATCCGGATGGCTATGTTCCTCTATACGACCGTGATGACTGGGCAGACGTAGTCACCACCATACCCATCTTCAACGAGCAAGGGCTTGTGTTGTCGACGAGCCCCCATGCTCCTCCACCCGCGGTGCTGGTATCCTCCAGCGAGGACTCCGATGAGGAGGGGAAGGAGGACTCGGAAGCGACCTTGGAGGAGACGGCGGAGACCTCCCCTCCTCAACGGAGCGAGCAGCTCTGTGGCTTCTGTGCTGATGACGACGCCGGCGGGCGCTTGGTGGAGGGATCACCGCACTCCACCGGGGTGACCACCAGGTCCAAGGCCACCCCCTTGAAGAGGCTGGTGCGCGGGGTCACGAAGAAGGGTGACGTTGTCCCGCCTCTCTAGGGCGGTGCTTCCGCCTCGCCACCAATGGTTGGTGCTGCAGGTGTCAGCGTCCTATGAATGGGGGTGCCCAGACTTGCCTGCTGCGGCCCGTGACATGGCTCCATCAGCGGCCTGGTACGGCCCAACTTCGGCAACCACAACTCAAGACCCTCGCGAGGGGCCAAGCCTCGCGAGGCGGGCACCAGCAAGACCTCCTTGGGGGAATTATCCCTATGTTGTCTCCTGAGGAGCGGAGATATCTATCCAAGGTGCACTTCGCGAGGTTCGCGTGACGTGAGCCATGACGTCCAAGGCTAGGCGGGCGCCAGCGGGTGCAGTGTACCAGTTTCCCCTTTGGAGATAAGGGGCAAGCGTAGGTTTCCATATCGGTGCAATAAGACCAAGGATCGTCAGGGCGGTAGAATGGAGGTCATCGTAGAGCCCTACGCGGCGTCATCACCAAAGCCTTTGGCAAGCAAAGACCACTTTTGTCAGGATAACTTGTACTAGTTGTTACCCTTCAAATTTGGCCGTTGTGGGATCCCTACCCATCAATATTTGGGAAGAGGACCTAGGACACTACAAATAGGACCTAGCCACCACCATGGATGGGCAGCTCGTCTAGTAGAAGAAAGAGAGAGAGAGAGAGATCCATTCCACCTTACACGCACCACAAGCTCATTCGAGCCCAGGAACACCTCTCCTTCGGAGGCTCTTCAACCCTTGTACTAGTACATCCTCAGCCCCACGAGGCAATCCACCACACACACTGGAGTAGGGTATTACACCGCATGGTCTCCCGAACTAGTATAATCCTATATGTCCCTTGTTCTTTGAGTTCGTCGAGCTAGGCTGTGGAATCGTAGGGCAAGCGCGCTGGGGAGAGAGTGTTCTTCGTGCACCCCTCAAAGATCTAACCTCTCAATGGTTTGCGGAACCCGAAATCTGACATTTGGCGTGCCAGGTAGGGGTGTGCCAAAACCTCTCTTCTGTCGGTCGACGCGTCACCGCTCCACCGCTTCCATGGCTGATGCTCACAGTGGTCGTGTTGAGAGACGGGCCGCCCTCGCCGCCCGCATCGATCAGACAGCTCCCACCGGCGGACCCCCTCGCCGTTCACCATCCCCCGCCGTCAACGCTGCCACAGGCCCGGCAAGGCACGAGCAGCAGGCCTTGTTGCTGCACCCTTCGGTGCAGTGGGATGGACGCACCGCAACCCTGTCGCTGACCCCCGTTGGCTCATCGTGCCACGGTCGTCGTGGACCCGTGCACGTGCAGGCTGCGCTGCTCATGGCACGCGAGCTCCTGCGCTACCGCCCCGTCGACGACCTCTATGAGGACTGGCTAGACCGCATCACCGAGCTCGTCAGCGCCGCTGGGGTATCTCCTGCCCCATCCCTCTCGCTACCTCGCCCGCCTCCCCTCGCGGGCGACGTGGCTCATGAAGCGCCTCTGCTACCTCCGCATCAAGACGTCGTCGATGTTCCAAGGCAAGCGGCCCCGTGGTGCGACCCACCGCGCGTGGCGCCCATGCATGAAGGAGGAAGCTGCCAAGAGATCCAGCGGCCGCAAGCAGGAGTTCCCGCGCTCCCTCCACCGCCACGTCGAGACCGTGCGCCCCCTGCAGTGGCGGCGCGCGAATACCAAGACCAAGCTCCGCCTCCGTGACAAGATCCGGTGTCTACAGCAGGCTGCCGGGCCTTCACCCCTGAGCTGCACAACGTCAACTGGCCCGGGAAGATCAAGGCCGACCTGCCTCCACGCTACGATGGCACCCCCAACCCCGCTGAGTTCTTGTAGCTCTACGAGCTAAGCATCGAGGCATCCAACGGCGACGATAAGAGTATGGCGAACTGGTTCCCCATGACTCTCAAGGACGGCGCGCGCTTGTGGCTCCTGAACCTGCCCGCGGGGTTGATCTCCTCCTGGGGTGAGATGCGCGAGCATTTCATCGCCAATTTCCAGGGCACCCGCGACCGCCCACCAGCCGCAGGTGACCTGCGGCGCGTCAAGCAGTAACCAGTGGAAACCCTACAGAAGTACATCTAGCGCTTCAACAATGTCTGCCTCAAGATCCCCAAGGTCACGGACGAGGCCATCATCTCAGCATTCTCCGATGGCGTCCGCGACGTCAAGATGAAGGAGGAGCTCGCCATCCACGAAGATCTGTGCACAACCCTGGAGTTGTTTAACCTCGCAACCAAGTGTGTCAGAGCTGAGGAGGGGCACCTTTCCCTCGTCGAGCTCCCCGCTGCTGACCCGGAGGACAAGAAGGCCAAGACTAAAGATGTGAAGAGCAAGGCGGTGGCCGTGCTCGCGACCGAACCAGAGATGAAGCGTGGCCGCGACCACCCGGAGTCATCCAAGAGCAGCCGTCCATTCTGCGCCTTCCACAACATGCACAGCCACAACACCAACGACTGCCAGGACCTCAGGGCCATCCGCGACGAACGCGTCAGCCGACGCCCTGAGCGCAACGACCGGGGCTACGGCCGTGCAGGAATCCGAACTGGGGGCCACTGGAACGATTGTGGCCCCCGTCAGGAGTGGCACGATCAACCTCGTGAGGAACGCTGGCACGATTGGCCTCGCGAGGGCATCTGGAAGGACCAACCTCGCGTGGGTGCTTGGAGGGATCAACCTCGTGAGGACCGTCCTCAGGGCAAGGCCGGCCTCCCTCTGCTGCCACCGCCAAGGAGGAACGACGACCAAGATGATGGGGCTGGGGGCTTCCAGGAGCCCTGCACCATCGCCTGCATCTTGGGCGGTGCGCAGGCTCCAGCCTCTCAATGCATCTTCAAGTAGTTCGCCCGAGAAGTAAACACAGCTCTTCCCAGGATAGAAGCCACACGACTGCTCAAGTGGTCCAAGTGCACCATCACGTTCTGCTCAGCTGACCAGCTCAAGTGCGCGGCGACCTCCAGTGCCCTCCCAATGCTCTGCTCACCCATCATCAACAACGTCCAAGTCACCAAGACCCTCATCCATGGCGGTGTAGGGCTCAACGTCCTCTCCATCGACACGTTTGACCGTCTCCAAGTGCCGTATGACCAACTACAACCCACCAGGCCTTTCTCAGGACTGATCGACGGCTCCACCACCCCAATCAGGCAAATCCGGCTCCCCGCTGCCTTCCGTACCCGCGACAACTACCACACCGAGCTCATCGACTTTGATGTGGCTCGCATCCATCTCCCATACAATGCCATTCTTGGGTATCCAGCACTGGCCAAGTTCATGGCAGTGACTCACCATGGCTACAACGTCCTCAAGATGCCGGGGAGCCGTGACATCATCACCATCGCTTCCGAAGAAAAGGACGCAGTGTGCTCCCTCGAGCGTGCTTACCAGGCTACGGCAGTCGAGGACCCAGACAACGAAAACACCATCTACCCCCCTGAAGCTATCCCTAAGAAGAAGAAGTAGCTCCCAATGGCCGTGAATCAGGATGCAGCACCTCCCTCCCTCGCATAGGAGCCTCATGAAGATGCAGCACCCAATGGCCGTGAATCAGGATCCGCGTCATGGACGGGGCACCTCCCTCCCTCGCATAGGAAGGCGTGCCCGGCGCCCCTCTCAGGCTAGGCTCGGGGGCTCTCCTCTGGAGGGCCTCCGATCTAGCCAATGTGACGAGGGAGGCGCTCGGGCACCATGTGGAGGCGTGCTTCACCGTGCATTTCCCTCAAGATAGCACAAGGCGCGAGGCGCCAAGCGCTTGGGATTTCATCGACCAGACCATCGAAGACTTGTAGGTACCAAGGGCGATGCGGGGCAAGCGCCGCTCTGCACCACGGAGTGCAGCTGTCGTCCCAGGCTCGGGCGACGGGTTGTGCGTCTGCGTTAACGTCCCAAGACTCAACAGGATCGCGTCTCAAGAACTCTACTGGCCTTCTCAGGTGGGCCAGTGCGAGGGCCCTCCTCACAGCTACGTTCGCATGCCCTTCGGCTTGACGAACCATGGAGCTCTGAAACAGCGCCACATGCGGGAAGTCCTGGCGGCTCGCGAGGCTAGGCATCAGGAGATCCTGGCAGAAATGGTGTCGGTTCTTCGCGAGCTCGGAACCTCAGGAGCCTCGCGAGGCCCCGGAGTTAGGCGACTCGTTAGGAAGGACATCTGCAGCGAGCATCTTCAGCTACGTCAACATCACTCCAGCATCGGTGCCAGGTGACTTTGTTCCAGTTTTTTCAATTGTGGGCGCCCCCGGGCTGCATCATCCCCAAGTCGCATGGGCTTTCCCCTGCGACGTGTATCCGTTTTTGCGTCTTTACCTTACTCCGCTGGGGGCGCCTCTCGGGCTGCAGCATCCCCAGGCCGCACGGGTCCGTCCTTGTGGTATGTATCGCATTTTGCATCACCTAAGCCAGTTTGCCCCTTTCCGTGAGTTGCTTCATGCTTATGCCTTCCCGTCACTTTATACTTCGAATGTCGCACGCATCGGTGCCCCTCCACCATGGAGCCGAGCACCGGTTGCCTTTCTTCAGGATTTTTCGCAAGAGAAGTCTGGGCACGGCGTCTGTGCTCGGGTCCGTCCCTGCAACATCGATAAATCCAACGACTGAGCTCTGTCTGGTGGGTCGGCCCCGTTCACATCACCTCCTGGGGTCGTTGTTGTCTGGTCTTCTCATGTGATCGCATCAGGAAATTCATTCGGCGCAGCTAGCCTAACCATCTCGCAGGACCTACCACAGCTACCAAGGATCAAGATCAGGCGCAACCCGCCATGAGGTAGGGCCACGTGAGTCCCGCGCTAGCTCATGAGTGCCCAGACACACCTCGTCAGGCCCTGCCGTGCAAGCCACGTGTCAGGGCGGGGCTGTACACGCCCTGGGGGCTCCACTCAGAGGGAGCCCTCACCCACGCACTAGTGGAAGCACCATGCTCTGCGCTAGCAGTCGACACGGTCGAGGAGCGCCTATGCCCGTGCAAGTGCGGAAGCGCTATGCTCCGCGCTGGTGATAAACAATGGAGGGCGGCCCCTCGGCCGTATCAACCTCGGGAAGCCAGCAGGCTTGGTGCCTACCCTCATCGCAACGCTTCCTGTCAGGAGAGCCGCGCGAAGGGGGCTGGACACGGGGGGCTACGCTCAGGTCACACTTAGTGTACGCTCTGCCAAAACAGGTATGGAGGTCTGTTCGTACGTCAAGGAGGACTCCTGAGCATCGCGTCTCAGGAGCCTAACTAGCCACATAGCCCCTCACTCCTTGGCCTCGTCCTGGCGATCCGGACGAGCCAGCGGTGGCTGAGGTATGCGTGGGGTCGGGCTCTGCCAATGCAGAACACCAAGGCCTAGCTACGCATTCCTTTCCAAAGGTTTGTTCGCACGTCAAGGAGGAATCCTGAGCATCGTTCCCAGGAGCCTAACTGACCACGTAGCCCCTCACTCCCTGGCCTCATCCTGGCGATCCGGACAAGCCAGCGACGGCTGAGGTATGCGCGGGGTCGGGCTCCGCCGACGCAGAACAATAAGGCCTGGTTTCGCGTCCCCTTCCCGAGGCCTGTTCGCACATCAAGGAGGACTCCTGAGCATCGCGTCTCAAGATCCTAACTGTTCATGTAGCCCCTCACTACCTGGCCTAATCTTGGTGATCCAGACGAGCTGGCGGCGGCTGAGGTATGCGTGGGGCCGGGCTCTGCCTACGCAGAATGCTAGGGTAGGCGGGAAGGAGGTCATGAAATCCTAGTAATTATTACAAAACATAATGTTCTTCGAATACCCAAACAGGAGTTTAAACGCCTCCATGAGACAAAGTTCATGTTGCGGGAAATAAAAGCGAAGGAAAGCGCTATCGGCAGGTCCCATATTTAGCCTTGGGCATTGTCGTCACCTGCGAGGATTGCCCCCTCGAAGTCGGCGTCACCATCCGCCACTGTCGCAGGGTTGGCGGCATCACCAGCAGAGGGCGCAGGGTCGACGACGAGGAACTTCTCCAGCAGGGCATCCACCCGGTCCATCACGGCTTCTACGGCGGCTGCGCAGTGCTCTTTGTCCACATGCTTGAGCTAGGCCCCGAGGTCGGTGCTCGGGTCGCGCAGATGGAGGTGGCTGAAGACACGTCAAGGCCGAAGCAGAAAGCGAACGGGCCTCCCCTTCCACCATCGGGCCGATCCTGTTGACAACGCCCTCGAGCGCCTTGACGAGTTGAGGCAGCAGCTCGGTGGGGCCTCCCTCGGCAGTCGCCAGCGGCTTCTTCAGGCCCTTCCCATAGAGCTCCTGCAGGGCCTCACGGGACTTTAGCTCGAGGAATTCGAAGGCTGCACAGTCTTCAACTAGAACCTTCGCCTTGGCTTCTAGCTGGGCCATCTTCGCCTCTACTTCCTCCTTCAACTTCTCCAGACAGCCGCACTCCATGGCCTACTCCTGCGCTGACTGTTCCAGCTTGGTGTCACGGCTGGCGATCGCATCCTTCCGGGCCTTCAGCTTCACCTCCCGCTCACCGAGCCAGCGGGCTTCGGTGACTCGCTCGTCGCGAAGGGCCTTTAGCTCGGCCTCCAGCTTCAGGCATCATTCCTCCATAGCCTTGGCGTCCTTGAGCGCCATGTCACGGGTTGCCCCGGCTTGGCCGGCAGCTCGCCCGCCCTCCTCGGAGGCTTGGATGGCCTGGCTCTATGCTGCATGGACAACCTCATCGGACCGCAACCACCCCGAAACTTGCTCCAGGCGCCCCGATGACGGGCGGTGATCAGGGCCTTGGAGGTCATCACAAAGCTGAGTCAACGGAGAGGGCCTTCTCCAGAATATCGGGCGAAGCGGGAAGGTCGTGGCTTCGCAACACTGCGGAAGGAGGAGGAGGCGGAACCAGCGCCAAGACTTGCAGGACAACTGCAACAAAAGAGGCAGGGGGCTCCTGAGCCCTCGAAGCCCCGGAGGACAAGCAGGGGGCAGGCGCCTCCAGAGCCGGCTTAGCCACGGGGGCCGCTTTCTCCGGACGAGTCTCAGGATCTCGTGAGGACGATCTGGAAACTGAAGAGTGAGCGCCGTCCCCACGCCTCTGGGGCGACACGACCACGGCAGGCGACTGGGCCTCAGGGGTCACCACCGACTCCCTCTTCTTCTTCATCACCGACGCTGGCCTGACAGCACAAGGGAGAAGCGTCAAGAAACAGCAGTAAAGACGGGAAAAAGGATCAGGGCGAATCACTTACTGGTCCATGGAGGCATAATCCCTCGCCCTCGTCTGGAGCACGAAGCCCGAGAGCTTCGTGGCAGGGGGCATCGGTACCTGAGCTCTAGGAGCAGATGAGGGCGTAGCAGCCAGACTCGCAGTGGTGCCGACCAGAGTCGAAGTAGAGATGCCACTTTGGGGGATCAGCGCCGACCTACCCTTCTTCGGAATCCCGGTCTGCAGCTTCTTGGGGGGGGGGGTGCCCTTCGACCTTGTGGTAACTCTGGCGGAGCGCGGCGACTCCCTGGCTGGTTGCTTGCCGTCATCATCATCGTCGGGAAGGACGCGGAGGAGATCAGTCTGGCATGGGGAAGAAGTCTCGCCCGCGTCTTCCCGGGTCGCCTTCGAGTCCGTCTTCCCCTACCCCTGGCCGGACTCGCTAGAAGACAGCACCACCGAGGCTCCAGTAGGCGCCTATGGCACATGCCCGCGCTCGTTAAAGGCGGGCATGGCAGTAGCAATCTGCGCCCCATCCAGGCAGCGACACAGCGGAAGATGGGTTTCATGAGGGTACCCTTGGTCCTTCGAAACCAGGAGAAGGAGGATCTTGCCCAGCTCCTTTTCAGGCGACGCATCTGGGCGCAGGCGGAGGTCGTCGCCCTCATCCATGAACTTCCACAAAGGACGCGAGTGTGCTTGAAGCGGAGCCAGACGCTGCATCAGGAACTCTTTGATGATCATGGCCCCCGTCAGCTTCTCTGCCTTTGGGTCATCAGGCTTCAGGTTAGCCATCATCCTTGCCAGCAGCTTCTCAGCCCGGGGGTCGTTGAGCTTTGCGCTATTTCTTCCGTCGTGAGACACCGGCACATTCGTCAGCAGCGTCAGCATCGGGTGGGAGATCCTCGCATCCATGAGAACCCATTTGTTCTTGAATCTCTCCACCTTCTTCCCGGCTCTTGAGATTGCATTGGCCCTGTTGGCCGCAACGAAGTTGGCACACCGCGAGCACTGGCCCTCCTTAATCCGGAGGTAGAAGAAGTGGCGGCAACGCCACGGATGGCATCACCCCCACGAATGCCTCACAGTAGAAGGCGAAGATTGACAGAAGAAGGACGGAGTTGGGGTGAATATGAAGTGCGTGAAGCTTATAATGGCGGAGGACGGTGAAGAAGAAGTCAGAGAAAGGGGGAACTAGCCCTGCGAAGATGTTGTGCATAAAGAAAGGGTAAAAAGTGTTGCCCGAGGGCTCCGACATGGTGTAGCCCGCCCGGAGCTCAGGCTCCTTCCCCTCAATGCCACCGTCCGCCACCATCAGGCGCTCAGTGGGGAGGTTCTTCTCCGAGACCGTGGGCACGCTCAAGGCGGGCTCGAACCAGGAGGGTGAGCGAGCGGCCTACACCTTGTCCGGCACCATCGAATACAGACTCGGGGGATAAATCAAGCGGATCTGGAGACTCTTGGGGTAGGAAGGAGAAGGGGATCTGGAGCAAGACGAAGGAAGGTAATGAAAACCCAACATCCCTCGCGAGCCTTTTGTCAGATGAGGGCAGTTGCCGAGGCAGCATGGGGAAGCGGAGACGCCCACGTCCAATCAGGTCGCCATGCGTTGACGAAGGCTGCAGGCAATTGGGGTCTGCGACACTTCGCCCTTGCCCCTTTGACTTCGCCTCGAAGCCAAGTTCGAGCACACCTTGGGACCGGAGGCTACTGTCGGCGTCCTGGGAACGGGGGTACCCAGACTTGCCTGCCTGCGGCCCTTGATGTGGCTCCATCAGCGGCTTGGTACGACCCAACTTCGGCAACCACAACTCAAGACCCTCGCGAGGGAAAGCAAGACCTCCCTAGGGGCATTCTCCCTAGGCTGGCTCCCGAGTTGTGGAGATATCTATGCAAGGTGAACCTCGCGAGGTTCGCGTGACGTGAGCCATGACGTCCAAGGCCAGGAGGGCGCCAGCCGGTGTACTATACCAGTTTCCACTTTGGTGCTAAGGGGGCAAGTGCAGGCGTGGAGTCCCGAGGAATCAAGCAAAGGTTTCCATATCGGTGCAACAAGACCAAGGACCGTTAGGGCGGCAGAATGGAGGTCATCGTGGAGCCCGGCGCGGCGTCATTACCAGAGCCTTTGGCAGGCGAAGACCACTTTTGTCAGGATAACTTGTACTAGTTGTTCCCCTTCAAATTTGGCCATTGTGGGATACCTTCCTGCCAGTATTTCGGGAGAGGACCAAGGCCACTACAAATAGGACCTAGCCACCACCATGTATTGGAAGCTCATCTAGTAGAAGAAAGAGAGAGAGAGAGAGAGAGAGAGAGAGAGAGAGAGAGAGAGAGAGAGAGATCCATTCTACCTTACACACACCACAAGATCATTTGAGCCCAAGAACACCTCTCCTTCGGAGGCTGTTCATCCCTTGTACTAGTTCATCCTCAGCCCCATGAGGCAATCCACCACACACACGGGAGTAGGGTATTACACCGCAAGGTGGCCCGAACTAGTATAATCCTCCGTGTCCCTTGTTCATTGAGTTTGTCGAGCTAGGCTGTGGAATCGTAGGGCTAGCGCGCTGGGGAGAGAGTGTTCTTCGTGCGCACCCCAGAGTTCGAACCTCTCAAGGGTTTGTGGAACCCAAAATCCGATAGCAGGGGCCGCTGCCACTCACTCACCCGCCCTTAGGGGCACGGTGAGTCTTGCGTCCGAGAATCTCGACACCGCCTCCCTCCTGTCCAAGAAGATGACGTATGTCACGACTAACCAGTAAGTATCTCACCTTATTTCTGCTTCCTCTTTGGGTACTATACTCAAGACGTCCTTCTCCTTATGGCCAGGACGCCGTCATCAAAGAAGAGGAAGGATGAGGCTAGACCTTTTGAGGTCACGCCTTCGACCACCGTCACTACGATTCCGGCGTAGAAGGAAGGGGCCGCCCTGCTTGCCCGCTCCCGGGCACACTTTTTGGGGCTTGGGGATCCATGCTCAGGAGACGGCCTCAAATGTGGTCGGATCAACCTTGGAGGCCCCAACCCCTGGCGACCTTTCTGGGGGTGTGAAGGCTCAGGAGCCCCCTGTTGTCCATGTTCCTGCTGTTCCGCCGGCCCGGGTGCCGATGCCGTCTTCTCCTCAAGCCATCATGCCAGGGGGTCATGGCTCTGCCACCATGCCCCACACCTTGGAGGATGTCTTCACCGCGCTAGACCAGCTCCGGGTTGCCCTCCATGATGGTGACCGCCACATGGTGATGGGATGCCTGGGGCTTATCTCGGGGTGGCTCCAGACTGATTCGTCCGTCAGGACAACGTGGAGTGTGGCCGAGGCCGCAGCCGAAGAGGGCAAGAAAGTGGTTGGTATGGCCATGGCTGAACGCGACGTGGAGAGGGCCGACGCGAAGGCTGCTGAGGAGCGCTACCGTGTGGTGCAAGCCGAGCTGAAGACCCTCACTAAAGCATGCGCCGACAACACCCGCCATCTTGAGGAGCAGGGGAAGGAGCTGAAGGCCCGGGCTGCTGCACTTGATGACCGTGACGCCGGGCTGAAGCAAACAGCTCAGGACCAAGCTACGGAGCGCGACCGCGTGTAGAAGCTGGAGAAGGAGGTGGAAGCATCCCGGAGGTTCATTGCTGAGGCAGAGAAGGCGGCCACCGTGGAGCGTGAAGCCTTCGTCTCCCTCGAGGAGAGGCTCCGCACATCCTTGCCATTCCTTTACCGATCATGGTACAAGAAGCGGTTGGCAACACCGGAGGAGGGCCCTGCCAGACTGCTCCCCAGGCTTGCAATGTCGCTTGACGGTGTCGTCGCCGGGTTGGGTTCCTTGGTGGAGGCGGAGGCTCGTGCTTTAGCCACCTTGGTCGCGACGCGCATCTACCACCACCTCTACCTCCAGGACCCCAACTTCGATTTTGGCGCCCTGGTTGAGCCCCCAGCTTCCAAGCTTCAAGGTGGCGCTATCGAGGTCGTGGAGGAGCAGGTGGGTGCTCTGCTGCAGCACTTTTGTCCGTTCGACCCCACGGCTGCGATAGCGGGGGGCGATGGAGGAGACGGCGGCGATGTCAACGACATGTCACCCCAGGCTAGCGATGGTGGCGTCCAACGCTGGAGAAGAGGACGCGGCACCATTGCTTCCTATTTTGTTCCTGCCACATTTGTCGTGCCTCATGGAGGCATAAGAACTTCTTCTTTGAACCTTTGTGAGAAAGTATGTTTTGTAATAATTTGCTAGGGTTTTGCTATCTTCCTTTCTGCTGGCTTTAGCGTTCTGCATCGGCACGGCCCGGCCCCGCGCATACCTCAACCGCCATTGGGGTGTTTGGATCCCCAGGACGAGACCAAGGGGTGAGGGGCTACGTGACCAGTTAGGCCCCTGGGTCGCGATTCCCAGGGGTCCCCCTTGACGTTCGAACATCCCTGAGGAAGGAGATGTGGGTGTAGGTTCTAGCGTTCTGTGTTGGCAGGGCCCTGCACTGCGCATACCTCAACCGTCGTAGGGGCATCCGGATCACCAGGACGAGACCAAGGGGTGAGGGGCTACGTGACCAGTTAGGCTCCTGGGTCGTGATGCCCAGGTGTCTCCGTTGACGTATGAACAAACCTCCATACCTGTTCCTCGCAGGGCTTTCGCTCGGGAGGGTTGCGCGAAGACCATGTCTGAGGGACCTAGCGAGGTGGTCTACGCTAGGTATGACCTGAGCATAGCCTCTATGCCCAGCCCCCTCGCGCTACCCTCCTGAGGGACAGCAGTGTGTCGAGGCTGAGGAGCAAGCTTGGTGGCTCTCCTGAGGTTGCTGCGGCCGCAAGGCCACCCTCAATTGTTTATTCACCAGCGCGGAGCATGGTGCTTCCGCTCTTGCACGGGCATAGCCGCTCCTCGACAGTGTCATCCGCCAGAGCAGAGCATGGGGCTTCCACTGGTGCATGGGTGGGGGGCCCTCTGAGTGGAGCCCCCGGGGCGTGTACAGCCTCGTCCTGACATGTGGCTTGCACGACAAGACTGGAGGAGGTGTGTATGGGCACTCATGAGCCAGCGCAGGACTCACGAGGCCCTACCTCAAGGCGGGTTGCGCCCAAATTTGTCTTGTAATACTTATGAGGGCCCTGCAAGATGGTTAGGTAACCTGTGCTGAGTAAATCTCATGAGGATATTGCATGAGAAGGCCAAACACTAACGACCCCAGGAGGTGACGAGAACCGGGCCAGCCCGCCAGACAGAGCTCAACCATTGGATTTGTCGACGCTGCAGGGACGGACCCGAGCACAGACTTCGTGCCCAGTCTTCTCATGCGACATTCCTGAAGAAAGACAGCCGGCACATGGCTCCCTAGGTAGCGAGGCACCAGGTCACGCGCCCTAACTCGTCCACCCCCGATTAGCTCACGCGAGAACAAGGCAACAAGGTGTTGGGGAACGTAGTATTTCCAATAAAATCCTACGATCACGCGAGATCTATCTAGGAGAAGCATAATAACGAGTGGGAGAGTGTGTCCACGTACCCTCATAGACCAAAAGTGGAAGCGTTTAGTAACGCGGTTGATGTATTCGAACGTCGTCGCGATCCAACCGATCAAGCACCGCACGCACAACACCTACGCGATCTGCACATGTTCAGCTCGGTGACGTCCCTCAAACTCTTGATCCAGTTGAGGCCGAGGGAGAGTTTCGTCAGCACGACGGCGTGGTGACGGTGTTGATGAAGTTACCGATGTAGGGCTTCGCCTAAGCACTGCGACAATATGAACAAGGTGTGTAACAGTGGAGGGGGGCACCGCACACGGTTAAAACAATTGTCAAATTGTGTGTTCTAGGGTGCCCCCTGCCCCCGTACATAAATGAGCAACCGGAGGCCAGCCAGCCCCTATAGGCGCGCCCCAAGAGGGGGAGTCCTACTAGGAATAGGAATCCTATTCCTAGTAGGAGTCCACCAAGAGGGAGAGAGGGGGAAGTGATGCGGAGCATCCCAAGGTCATCCCCATGGACCTACCATTGTCTCACCAAGTGCCAAGTGGACCCATGACACGTGCTCGAGCATGAGCTCTCGAGACCGAGGTGACTTCACTCCTCTCTCTACGTCACTTTGATTCACACGAGATATGGCTGCTACCCTCATTAGAGACTCTTTGCATACTCAGGCACCTCGGGAGCAACCATGGAAAAGTCAAGGAACAAGAAGGATCGAAGGAGGAAGAAGGAGGAAAACAGCCGAGACTCGGCCAGCCCGGACGATCCAGATGAAGTCCCGGACGATCCGGTCGAAGCTCGGATGATCCGGACAAACATCCGGACGATCCGGCAAATGTGCCCGAGGACACCCGAGAGCCCCAGCTGAAGCCGGATAATCCAGACCCCAGCCCGGATGATCCGGACGAACCCGGACGTCCCGACCACACGCAGCAGATCAGACACGTCCGGATCATCCAGACGCCGCCCCGGATCATCCAGACCCCCGAAGCCCGGATCATCCGGACAAACGTCTGGATCATCCGGACAATGCCTGCGTGCATGATGTTGGGCCGAGGCCAATGTACCCCTTCGCCCCTCCTAGCCTATATATAGCACTCTACCTAAACTATCTAGGGTTAGCTTTGTGTTAGCTCATACCAAAACCTTAGTGGTTCCTCTCCTACGAGACCGCGGACTCTTCGGAGAAGATCCACCGGATTCAGGACCTCCTATATGGAGAAGAACATCAAGACCTCCTCACGGAGATGACTATCGCTACTTGTATCGTCCTTAGTTGATCGTGTATCGTGTATCGCACTTTGTGTACCCCGATCTAGCATTTGTGTGACCTAAGTTGGTTGATTTGAGTGTTTTCTCCTTGTATCTCTTGTGTTTTCCCTCGGGCCCCTCGTGTTCTTCCTCGGGATCCCACCTTTTCGTGAAAGATCGGCCACATAGGGTTCCACCCTACATCAGGAAGGAAGGATAGGGAGAGGGAGAAGGAAAGGGGGCGCCACCCCCTTCCTAGTCCAATTTGGACCCAAGGGGGAGGGGGCGCGCGGCCTGCCCTAGCCGCCCCTTGCTCTCTGCACTGAGTCCCATTAGTTCACTCGGGGCGTTCCGGTAACCCTCCGGCACCCCGGTTTTATCCGAAACTTCTCCAGAACACTTTCGGTGTCCGAATATAGTCGTCGTATATATCAATCTTTATGTCTCGACCATTTTGAGACCCCTCGTCATGTCCGTGATCTCATCCGGGACTCCGAACAACCTTCAGTACATAAAAACACATAAACTCATAATACCGATCGTCATCGAATGTTAAGCGTGCGGACCCTACGGGTTCGAGAACTATGTAGACATGACCGAGACTCATCTCCGGTCAATAACCGATAGTGGAACCTGGATGCTCATATTGCTTCCTACATATTCTACGGAGACCTTTATCGGTCAAACCGCATAACAACATACGTTGTTCCCTTTGTCATCGGTATGTTACTTGCCCGAGATTCGATCGTCGGTATCATCATACCTAGTTCAATCTCGTTACCGGCAAGTCTCTTTACTCGTTCCGTAATACATCATCTCGTTACTAACTCATTAGTCACTACTTGCAAGGCTTATTACAATGTGTATTACCGAGAGGGCCCATAGATACCTCTCCGACACTCAGAGTGACAAATCCTATTCTCGATCTATGCCAACACCACAAACACCTTTAGAGACATCTGTAGAGCATCTTTATAATCACCCAGTTACATTGTGATGTTTTATAGCACACAAGGTGTTCCTTCGGTATTCGGGAGTTGCATAATCTCATAGTCAGAGCAACATGTATAAGTCATGAAGAAAGCAATAGCAGTAAAACTAAACAATCATAGTGCTAAGATAACGGATGGGTCGTGTCCATCAAATCATTCCCCTAATGATGTGATCTTGTTGATCAAATTACAATACATGTCTATGGTTAGGAAACATAACCATCTTTGATTAACGAGCTAGTCTAGTAGAGGCATACTAGGGACACTCTGTTTGGTCTATGTATTCACACATGTATCAAGTTTCCGGTCAATACAATTCTAGCATGAATAAAAGACATTTATCATGATATATAAGGAAATATAAATAACAACTTTATTATTGCCTCTAGGGCATATTTCCTTCACAAGGGCCATGGGAGGTGACGTACATGGGAGCTAGCCCACAAGCCATAGCTCATCCACTTGGGTTTAGCGACGCTGTAGGGACGAACCCGAGCTCAGACGCCATGCTATTCTGTAATCATGACGCGGTCGAGGGAGGGTTTGCGAGGGCGCATGACGTTCATGGCAACGAAGCACTGGACAGGCAGGTAATATTTGTAAAGAAGCTCAAGGTAAGGCGATTTCTAATAGATGCAAAAACGATACACGCCGTAGGGACAGACCCACATGTCTTGCGGATGATGCAACCTGAGGGGGCGCTCCCAACTGAATGAGAAGAAAAGACGATACACATCGTAGGGACGGACCCACACGGCTTGGGGATGATGCAGCCTGTGGGGCGCCCCCAACCGAACGAAACAAAAAATGTCACCTGGCACCGTTGCGGGAGAAGTGTTGGGGTAGTTGAAGATGCACGTCGCTGAAGTCGCTCCTCATGAGTCGCCTGGCCCCTAAACCTCGCGAGGCTCCTGTGGTCGAGGAGGATCATGAAGGATCAGAGCTTCCTCCGCCAGTATCTCGTACTTGGCCTCGTGAGCTACCAGGATGCTCCGCATGTGGTGCTGGTGCAAGGCAGCGCTGTTCGGCAGGCCAAAAGGCATGCGAACATAGCTGTAAGGGGGACCCTCACACCGTCCTACTTGGGACGGCCAGAAGAGCTCCTGAGATGCGACTATGTTGAGCCCTGGGATGTCGGCGTAGACTCGTAGCCCCCTGCTCTCATAAGTAGAGGGAGCGGTGCCTGGTGACGCGGGGAGATGCTTGCCTCGCATTGCCCTTGCCTCCTGAAGATCTTTGATCATCTTGGTGATGAACTCCTGAGCACCAGGCACCTCACGCCGTGTGCTCTCTTTGCGGAAGCGCGCGCTGAAGCACGCCTCCACATGGTGCTCGAGCGCCTCCCTTGTGACATGGGCCAGGTCGGAGGCCCTCCAGAGGAGAGCCCCCGAGTCCAGCCTAAGAGGGGTGTCGAGCACGCCTTCCTATGTGAGAGGGGAAGGCGCCCTGTCCGTGGGCGCAGGTCCCGAGGCATGACCGTCAGGTGCTCCGCCCTCTTGAGGCCCCAAGGTGAGCAACTGGTTCTTCTTCTTCTTTGGGACAACCTCAGGTGGGTAGGCAAAACCCTCGGCATCTGAGTTCTCAACCGCTGCACTTGGTAGGCGTGCTCGAGGGAGCACACCGCGTCTTTCTCGTTGGAGGAGACTGTGACGATGCCGCCGCTTCCTGGCATCTTGAGGACATTGTAGCCATGGTGGGTCGCTGCCATGAACTTGGCCAGGCCCGGGTACCCGAGGATGGCATTGTACGAGAGACTGATGTGGGTGACGTCGAAGTCGATGAGCTCGGTGTGGTAGTTCTTACGGTCGCCAAAGGTGACAGGGAGGCGGGCCTGCCCTATCAGGATGGTGGAGCCGTCGGTCACACCTGAAAAGGGCTTGGTAGGCTGAAGCTGATCATATGGCACTTGGAGCATGTCGAAGGTCTCGATGGAGAGGACATTGAGTCCTACTCCTCCATTGATGAGTGTCTTTGTGACGAGCACATTGCTGATGGTGAGCGAGCAGAGTAGCAGGAGGGCGCCAGCCACGGCCGCACATTTGAACTAGTCGGCTGAGTCAGAGGTGACAGTGTACTTGGACCACTTGAGCGGACGCATTATCTCGAGCTTGGGGAGGACTGCATTCACCTCACCAGCAAACTGCTTGAAGATGCGGTGAGATGCTGGGGCCTGAGCGCCACCCAGGATGCAAGCAATGGCACGAGGCTTGTGGAAGCCCCCAACGTTTCCTTGCGGACGGTCCTCACGAGGCTGGTCTCTCCATGGACCCTCACGAGGTTGGTCCCTCCAAGGGCCCTCACGAGGCTGCCCTGCCAGTGGTCTTCACGAGGCTGATCACGCCAGCCTTGGCGAGAATCACGATTCTCCCAGGGTCCTCCACCTCGACCACCTCCGGGTCCGTAGCCTCCATCGCCACGCCGGGGTGACGGCCAAGGCACCCGTCACGGATGGCCCTACGCTCCTGGCAGTCGTTGGTGTTGTGGCTATGCACATTGTGGAAGACGCAGAATGGGCGGCTACCCTTGCAGGATTCGGGGTAGTCGCACTCATGCTTCATCTTGAGCTCAGCTGCGAGCACAACAGGTCCCTTGCGCTTGGCTTCCTTGGTCTTGGCCTTCTTGTCTTCTGGGTCAGCCTCAGGGAGCTCGACGAGCGAGAGGTGACTCTCTTGTGCCCTTGCTCACTTGACTGCCATTTGAACATCTCTAGTGCCGAGCACATGTCCTCATGAATGGAGAGCTCCTCCTTCATCGTGACGTCCCGGACACCATCAGTGAACGCGGAGATGATGGCCTCATATGACACCTCGGGAATCTTCATGCAGACGTTGGTAAAACGCTGGATGTACTTTTGCAAGGTTTACCCCAACTGCTGCTTGATATGTCGCAGGTCACCTATTGTAGGGGCGCCGTCATGAGTCCCTTCGATGTTGGAAATGAACTGCTCGCATAGCTCCTCACAGAAAGAGATCGACTCTGCTGGGAGGTTCAGGAGCCACGAGCGTGCACCGTCCTCGAGGGCCATGGGGAACCAATTAGCCATAACTTTCTCCTCTCCATTGGTCGACTCAATGCTCATCTCGTAGAGCTGCAGGAACTCAGTGGGGTCAGGTGTTCCATCGTAGCGTGAACAAAGGTCTGGCTTGAACTTGGCGGGCCAATCGACGCATCGCAGCTCCGGGGTAAACGCCCGGCAGCCTACCGCGCCTCCGGGTGCCCACCGTTGAGGTGGAGCCTGATCAGGGTGCTCACACGCCGCTGCGAGAGATGACACACAACCTTGGGAGTGCGTGCGCCTCACCTTGGGGCCGCTGCACCACCTGGCAGGTTTCTTCATCGTGTGCAGGCGTCCTGCGCGGCTGGTCGCACTGGGGAGGCTCACGCCTTGGCTCGGGGACATCGTCACGCCGGAGAGGAGGAGGAGGAGGAGGTGTGCCGTGGGCCAGGTCACCCACTTCAGGTGGTGGAGGATGCAGCGAGTGGGACGATGCTGGAGCTTCTCCCACGGTGCTGAGGAGCTTGTCAATGCGGTCCAGCCATTCCTCATAGAGGTCATCGGCCGGGCAGTAGTGCAGGAGCTCACGCGCCATGTGCATCGCGGCCTGCGAGTTCGCCGGCCCATGACGGGCGCGGGAGGACGAAGCAGCCGCTGGAGCTAGTGACGGGGTTGCGGTGGGTCCATCGCGTCATGTGGAGAGGGGGAGCGACGAATCTTGCTGCTCTCGGCCAACTTGGCCGGTGGCAGCGTCGGCCGCCGGTGATGGATAACGGTGGGGGATGCCGTCACCTGGAGGCATAGTCTGAGCCACGCGGGCGGCGAGGGAAGCCTGGCGCTCAGCACGAACTCGACGAGCATCCACCATGGAGACGGTGAGGTGGTGGCGAACCAGTCAGAAGAAGAGAGATTCCGACGCACCCCTACCTGGCGCGCCAAATGTCGGATTCAGGGCTCTGCAAAACCCTTGTATGTTCGAACACTGGTGTGCGTGCAGAGAACTCAACTTCCCCTATCAGCCTACTTGACGTCTCTATGATCTAGCTCGAGGAACAGGAAAGGAAATGACACAGGGAAGTTTACCTAGGTTCAGGCCACCTATTGGTGAGTGGCCCTACTCCTGCAATGTGGTGGATTTCCTCGAGGAGGGCTGAGGAAGAACTAGTACAGTGGGTGAACAACCTCGCGAGGTCTGTTCTTGCTTGTGGTGGTGAGGGAGGTCTGAATGATCCATCCTCCTCTATGTGGTCGCTAAGCTATATATATATATAGTGTCCTCGGTACTCTTCCCCCAAAATGTAGGCGGGAAGGGATCCCACAATAACAAATTTGAAGGGAGACAACTAGTACATCTTATTCTGACTAAAGGTGCTCTTCGGCTACAAAGCTTCTGATCCAGACGCCACGGTGGGCTCGGTGATGACCTCCGTCCTGCCGTCCTAGCGATCCTGGTCTTGTTGCATGGAAATGGAAACCTTTGGTTGATTCCTCGACACTCCGCTCCTGCGCTTGCCTCTTTAGCACCAAAGAAGAAACCTGTCGTCCTGCGCCCGCTGGCGCCCGCCTGGCCTTGGTTGTCATGGCTTGCATCATCCGAACCTCATGAGGTGGGGGCTTGCATAGAGATCTCCGCCCCTCGGGAGCCAGTCTGGTGAGACTTATCCTTCCGGGGGCCTTGATGTCGTCTGCCTCACGAGGCTTGGCCCCTCGCGAGGGTCTTGAGTGTCGATGCTGAAGATGGGTCATACTAGGCTGATGAAGGAGCCACGTCATGGGCCGTAGGCAGGCAAGTCTCGGTACCCCGGTTCCCAGAACGCCGACATGCTGTGCTTGCTCTTGGGAAGGAGATACACCTAATACTCGTGTATACACATTTCCCTTTCCATTGTTCTGTTTAAATTTCATAATCACCTTATCCTTTCCATTGGTTTGTTTAACCCATCTTGTGATCTATATGATATAAGCAGGAATAAATCCCTACTTAAGTAAACACCTCGGTGTACAACGCTGTTAGTAAGACCTTGTTACTACTATTGTTGACATTTCGGTAACCATCGATGGACTAGAACTTTGCCTATTGGTCTGCCTCGTTCTTGCGAGTAGGAAAATGGTTCTCTTCGTCCTTTGCCCTTGGTGCCAACGTTGTTGCCAACAGAAATGGCAGGCTATCCTCTAACATGCCTTGCTATCATGACTGTGCAAGATGTCAGCACCCTCTACTTTTAATCCACATGGTGGGCCCATAACCAACAGTTCCACAGGATCGAAACCTCACCCTCCTGTACACCCTTGTCTCTAAAGTTATTCCTCACTCTTGGCTTCGTATGTAGATCACGAGCCACCTTCCTAGGGATGATCTATTCTAGTATCAAATATTTTTTTGTTGCTTTGAACCCCCTTTCAGGCTATATTTCAGGCATCAAACAATTGTCTATATGCTTGAAACTTCTTATTATACCTTCTTATTTTGCTCTCGATGTTCTCTTAAGTTCAATTCAAGAGATAGTTTCTACCACATTCCATGAACTATCTACGAGATAATCAACCTTGCAAGTTCCGTTCTTCTGAAGTTACCCCTTGTCCTTCGTAAGTACGATGAAGACTCTAAAGAAAGGATGACGACTTCATCATGATGTCCTAAAGCAGCGAAATTAATACATCAACAAGAGGGACCACCTTCTTCGAGAAGGGCAACCAAAACGAGAAGATCTGTTAGAATTTTCTAAACATAAATTTCCCCCTTACTCCACCTCTTAAATCTCAGGACGAGATTTTTTGTAGTGGAGGAGATTTGTAACAACCCGATATTCATGCTACAGTAATCCTCGAGTTTTTGCTAATCCACTAATGATGACATGTTATCAAGTTTTTGCTAATCCACTTGTCACATGATCAAAATTCAAGTCAAACTCAAAATTAAATAATGTAAAAATAATATTTATTCAAACAGAAAAATAAAAATGTTTGTTGTGTTGCAAATATTCACTAACTAATTTTCATGAAGAAACCAACATAATTTGAATTCCCCAAATGCTCCTAGAAATATTTAAAGTGGCCCAACAACACGAAATTTGACCATTTTGAAATAAAAATAATTATGCTTTTCAAATATATGTGAAACTCTGTGGGAAGATCCAAAATATTACATAATAATTATGAGACAGTTTCCATGTTTAACAAAATTCAATTTTTGTGAAAGAAAAATGCAACAAAAATGAAAATAGAAAACAGAGGTGAAACGACAAAACACAAAGTTAAAAACCTTTACCTATATATATATATATATATATATATATATCTATACCTAATAATAAAGCACGGAACGAGTCCGTCGGGTTCACCGTCACAATACGCTTTCTTCTCATGTCATAATACGCTTTTGCGATTTGTATAGATAAAATTTATTTATAAACGAGGTGGTACTAATAATTTGGGGATGTCCTATCTTCTTTGTGCACGTTCCGCTGCAGATCGAGCGGATGGAACGGCGGCGCTCCCGATCAGATCAGGACATGGCGAAGGACGATGGCGGCAGGGCTCCGGGAGGCGGGGAACGGCGGGGAAGCGGCGTACGTGGGCGCGAGGCGGATCAGGTCGGGTCCAGCGCGGCGACG
>LR738715.1:509732546-509866490 GCA_902687465.1 Secale cereale
TGTGTGTGTGTGTGTGCAGGTGCCAGAGGCGTCCGATCGTACTCAGGTGGAGTCCAAGGAGGTTCGGATCTCAGACATGCCAACAGTCACTCTCAACGACACTGACGTGCAGATTGTAAGTTTCCTCTCTCAGTATTGATATATTGATGCGAGACACGCTGCATTTACATGATTTTCCTAGGACCGCATGCAAATTACATAATTTGTTATACATGCTGCTTATTGGACCTCAAGAATAGAGTTGACACCTTATACACGCTCTTAGTTTGTTCCTTGTTCTGTTGTCCTGATTATATTCCATCACAAATTGAGAAACCAAAAGTGGTCAAGGACTCGAGTTCCAGGGACTACTTGATTTGTGCAGAATATATTTGATATGTTCTGATCCATAACAAAAATAGTATTCTTCATATTTGATAGTCTGTTAGATGCCCATCAAGGTGAAAGTAAAAAAAATGAAGTGTACACATATAAGAAAAATATGTCTTCCCATAAACTAAAACATCTAGGTTATACAAATATACAAAATGAACCAGTGGCCATCAAGGTGAAACTAACAAAACCCTAGGATTTGGTTGTCTATCTGATCCATAAGTAAGCAAGCAGGGGCCATGTTGTCAAGGAGGTTAGCCATCTGTGTTAAACCAGTACTGTAAAGATGCTAAATCAATACTGTAGAGATGCCTAGATGAGGTGGTGGTCACTGATGAGATGAAATGGTAATTTATGCAGTAACATCCCAACTGTAAACTGACTATGATGTACTACCTCTGTTTCAACAGATTCCACCGATAACACTTCTAACGGTTGGAGGTTTACCTTTTATTTTTATTGTGACTGCAGAAAATGGATGACATTACCGAACAAAACATTGCATACGATTTTGATAACCGATCATAAAGAAAGAACCAAAATATTCCGAATCAGGTATTGGAGCCATCACCTATGTCACCAACTATGTCAACATCTACTCCAGTTTCTGAGTGTTTTGAATCAATTGTGCCCTCATCAAATAATTAGATAGATCGTGATCCATTGACATCACCTAGCTCAACATTATCTCATGTTTTTTCATTACATGATGTAAGGCACCAAATTCACATAAAGAGATCAAAGTCGATGAGACATATGATTATCTCCCACAAGGTATTTGTTTGATTTATTATGTGTGCTTTCGTAAATTATAATCAGGAAAATATAAAGTAAAATTATTATCCAAATAGTATCAATTCATCTCGAAATGTCAAATGACTCAAATTTCTGATTCCATTTTTGACATCTAAAGGCATAACTTATATTGTTTTCCTACCAATATGCTTGTGTAGGGAGCCCAATCGGTGGAAGGTGATTTGTCAAAGAGAATTCTAGCAGCCAACAGACAATAGGCGGTGAACAGGGAGACAATGAACATGTAGAGTTGGAGTTCTTTTTTAGAAAGCAAAGCTGGAGCTTGGTTTGTACTTAAGACATCACTTAAGAAGTTCTTCTCTACATGTAAATTCTTTTGGAGCTTCCAAGGATATACATTTTTTTGGGTTGCTAATTATAGGAGGTAATGGAGTGCTTTAAAAATTGACGTTTGCAGGTTCTGAAATGATAATATTGTGGAAATCGCTAGCAGTACCGTGCCATGTAGTGTCTTGATCAATAGTTATTTTATAGTTGTTTGTCATTGGTTTTATGTGTTTCCTCTTTCGCTTTTACTATGACAAGTGCAGATTGAGTGTCTATATAAACATTCAATTTCTTTTAATAGGATGTACTGCTTGTGTGTGTCGGTCAAGTCTTTTAATGGGCCAAGACCAAAAAACAGTGCAAAATAAATTACAAATGAAATATAATATTCCAAAAATGTTCGTCACCAAATAAATGATTCCATTTTAACAAGTATTCTTGAAAAAAAAACATCTTCTCAAAATAAATATATATTCATGTTTTTTGAATAACAAAAAAACTGAAAGACTATTCAATACACAACTACTCCTTCATCGGGAGATGAAATGGGTCATCACAAATATCGGTAGGGCACGTCCAAATTTCATGGTCCAAAAGGAAACAACCTTATTTCTAACGTTAGCAAAAAATCAATTTAAAAAGTATTGAATAATGACGTATGGAGCAAGTTATGTTTAATATTTCGCCCGGTGCAACGCACGGGCATTTGTACTAGTAAAATAAAAAAAAACTACTAGCCACTTGAGGCCTAGTGCTACAGGTGGAGACCCAGCTTACCTCCACATCGCTTGCTACCTCTTGCTACAATTGGAGCAGGGGGATCGTGGCGGCCATCCACGCCTCCATGGCCGTCGTATCAACCATCCAGCGATGCCCCGACGCCTACAAGGTCGCCCATGCTCCCTGGCGAACATTAGCGCCTCACTCTTCCCCTCCCTCGCGCCACTCCTCTCACCCGCAACACCCAACACTACCACCGCCATGGTTCCCCTCGCCCACACACTCTCCATCACTCCCGCGCTCTAGGACCATGTCCAGCTCCTTCCTCGTCGTCGATGCGTCGCCTACTACCACCAACTCAAGCTGACGACCACCGCAGAGACCGGATCAAGTCGTTTTCCTTCGCTTCAGCCTCAAGCTCCGGCGCGTGATCCCGATGCCCTACTGCTCCTAAGCCTTTCGCGCTCCATGGTGAGAACCTACAAATTCCCCTTCTCTTTTCCCTTGGTCTCGTGCCATGGCCGTCATCCCCGTCACGGCCATGAGCCCTCACCATCGCGCCCAGAATGCCCCAGCCCCGCGCCTCGCTGGTGCCTATAGCCACAACCCTATGCCCACGCCTTCCCGTGACCATGATTGGAGCCCTGCTCGCGCGTGCGCTCGGACACCTACTGCATCTGGGTGCCTCCCACCCACGTTCTGCTGCCGCAGCTGCTACCACATTGGTGCTGCTCTGTTGCATCCTGCCGCGTTCGCTGCCACCTGCGCCTGCCTCGCCCAAGATGGGGCACGAGCCTGCTCGCGCCGCCCTCCTCCGGCGTCCTTTCCCACCGCTCGTCCTGCTTGCTGCGCCTGGCTCCCTGCCGTAGCCCGTGACCGCATTCCTGTTCGCACTCGGGCACGCGCCGGCAGCCCCTGCCTCTGCCTGGTCGCACCACCCGCACCGCTGGCCGCCCCCGTCTGTGCCCACTAACCACCAGCGCCGCCGCTCGACTCCGCCACTTGGCTGCTCCAACCACCTCACGTACTCCCGCAAACCCCCTTGGACATGCGCGAGTGAGGGTAATTCGCTAGTGCCCTCCACTGCCGCCAGTTGCCGCTCCCCGCTCTTGCCGCAGCCGCCACTCTCCGCTGCTCGCGTGTGCCATGCTGACGTGGCGGGCTGTGGCTGAGGGAATCCTGGACTAGGGAGTCCTCGGGAAGCCGGCTCACCTCTCATGGGCCGAAAGATGGGCCACTGGGTGACCACTACGAGACCAAACTATCAAACGAATCCATGGCCGAATGAAGGAATCTCGTAGGCTCGGTGTTTCCTCCAAGTCAAGATATGAAGAATTTGCACGTTTATCCTTTCCTTGTAACCGACCATGTGTAAACCCTAGTACCCCTGGTGTCTGTATAAGCCAGAGTGTTTAGTCTGTACAAGCTAGAATAACTACCATTAACCTATTAGCCTAGGGTTAGTTCTTCCGATCTCGAGGTAGAACCACTTTGTAACCATCCTATACTCCACAATATAATTAAGAAGGATGTAGGGTTTTACCTCCTAGACAGGGCCCGAAGTAAACATCATGTCCCTCATCTCCTGTTCCCCATTGATCAAAGATCCACAGCCCGGGACCCCATACCCAAGATCCGCCCTTTTTGACACCGACATTGGTTCTTTCATTGAGAGTTCCACTTTAGGATCACCGAAGGATCGATGGCTCACTTAATCATCGGCAACACCGTTGATGCCAGGACATCTTCGTCCTTGGCCAGATCTTTTCGTTCGGCAGTGTCATGCTGTGCGCCGATTGGACCGGCTGCCTTGGCTAGGTAGAAAAATTTGCTCCAATGCGCGGGGCCACTCGTGGGATCCTAGAGTATGGTGCCAACCCTCGCGAATATCTCACTCTTGCAGAATCCCTGGCTCCCGCCGAACAAGCTGTCGGGCCCGACGCCTTGGCCTCGGGTCAGCAAGGCTGACAAAAATCTACACTACCCGAGATCCGATCTTGAAGCCGGACCCCATCGGGTCACCCGAAGACTATCCGGCCTTAAAGTTGGAGTCCGAGAAATTATTCGAAGACTGCCCGTCTGAATGCTTAGGCGGCCCGGGCTCGACGGACACCTTGCAAATGAACGATCTACTAAATTGATTGCATGATATGGGAGTCTCGGTTGGCCGATCCCTGGCCTATGATCGAATTGGGCTTAAACCCGATGATAGGGAGATCCGCACCCCGCCCATCACACACCTTGTCACTTTCATCGAAGAAACAGTCGAGGGATCACGATCTCCAAAGTAAAAAATTAATGTACACCTAGGTCTCCAATCACCCCGGCCAGGAAGCCGATGTTCGCCCGGAGAAGAGCCTGCACATGAGCCACAAATCGAAAGGCGACCTTGAATCTACACATTCGTGCATGGATGATAGTCCGAATGCCGAACAGGATGTCCTAGACATGAGTGAGACACGAGCCGTCGAAGCTCCGAACTCACAACCCATGGGAAGGCCGGAATTTTTCCCACCCACCACCCATGCTGAATACTCTTCAGACCCAGAAAACACGGACATATGGTATCTGATGTACGTCAAGAAGCTGCCCCGGGAAAATGTCCACCACTACTGGGCTAGATTCCTCATTGTTAAAAACAAGATCATGGGGTGCTGCGACAAAGAAATAATAGCTACGTTCCATTTCAACAGCCGAGACGAAGGAATCCTGAACACCCTCTCCCCTCGCCATGTGCAAAAGTTCACCAAACTATCGGACTTGGTGCACAAATATTGTACCATGGAAAGCACTTGGAGGGCACATGAAATGGATAAAGAGATGACTAATGTCGAGCAACCTAGAAAAGCCCAGGCAAAACACACACTCACGACTGTCGTCCAAACATGAACCCGCCAAAAAGAAGAACAAACTCCTCACAACACCTACATCAGTCCTGGACGAGCTTTTGGACAAGCCATGCCCCATACACTCGGCCTTGCTTAATACAAATCCAACTCACATGCTTCGGGCTTGTTGGGTGGTAAGGTAGGTGGCCAAGAGCCGCGAAGCCATCCTCGGACTCACCCTTTCCAGTAGACGATCAACAACACCTCCAAATAACAATAATGATGTCCTAACAATCTACGAGACATTCTCCTCAAGTAATCAAAGGAAAAAGGCCCTTCGCGAGCTCGGCTAGGTCTACCAGGTTACAGCCACACAGTCATGGACATACGTGCCAATCACCTTCGACAACAAAGATGAGCCAAGGGCCCGCTAGACCTGAGCACCCGCCGCACTAGTCCTCGATCCCATAGTGGATGGATACAGATTGACAAAAGTACTGATGGATAACGGCAGCTGTCTGAACCTCAACTACGAGGACAACCTTGACAAAACGCAGTTCGATAGATCTCGCATCGAGCAAAGCCATACCTCTTTTCGGGGAATTATCCCAGGCAGAGAAGCACGCTGCTCCGGACGGGTCACCTTGGACGTAGTATTTGGCAAGCCTGATAATTACAGATCCAAAGCATTGTTCTTCCACATTGTGCCCTTCCATAGTGGATACCACGCTTTACTAGGGCGTGAGGCATTCTCCAGATTTCACGATTTACCAGATGACGGGTATATGAAACCAAAAATGCCATGGCCCAATGGCATGATCACACTCGCCGGTCATCCGGACAAAGCCCTCTGAGCCGAAAACAAAACAACATCACTCGCCTTTGAGGCACTGCCCGAGGCCCTTGCAGCGGAGGAACTAACTACGCTCCACACAATAGTCGACAGAGATGACTTGGTCCTTAGTAAAATTTCCAAACCCACATCGTCCAAGCCAGCTGATTAGATAATCAAATTCCAAGTGCATCCAACGGACCCCAACAAAACAGCTTGCATTCAGTCCCAACTTGACGCTACAGTTGACAAAGCATTACGAACATTCTTGCATGAGAGTTGGAACATATTCACCTGGCACCCTTCAGATATGCCCGGAATCCCACGAAGACTAGTGGAGCATAGCCTGAACATAATCAATGGCTTCAAGCTAGTTAAATAGGCGTTGCGCCACTTCTCCGAACCCAAACCTCAAGCCAAGGAAGAGGAATTAGCAAAGTTAATGGAAGCCAGATTCATCCGCGAAATCAAACATCCCTAGTGGTTAGCAAACCTGGTCATGGTACCCAAGAAGGATAAATCATGGAGGCTATGTGTCAATTTTAAAGACTTAAATGAAGCTTGCCCCAAGGACCTCTTCCCCTTACCTATAATAGACCATAATATCAATGCTACCGCCGGACACGACTCACTATGTTTCCTCGACGCATACTCCGGATACCATCAAATCAAAATGAAGGAATATGACCAAGTGGCAACCACATTTGTCACTCCTTACAAGCCATTCTGCTTCAACACAATGCCCTTTGGATTAAAAACACGCAGGAGCCACGTATCAACGCATGAGTCAAACATGCCTCGAAAACCCAATTTGCAAGACAGTCGAAGCATGCGTGGATGACATGGTCATTAAGACCAAGCACGTCAGCCAGCTAGTGGACGACCTCCATCACACCTTTGATAATTTGCGGGCTTACGACATACGACTCAATCTAGAGAAATGTGTCTTCGGGGTCCCCACCGGCAAATTTCTTGGATTCATCGTGTCCCATAGAGGGATAGAGGCTAATCCGACTAAAATTCGGGCCTTGTCCGAGCTGACGATCCCCACGGAGCTTAAACACGTTCAAAAACTGGTAGGGTGTGTGGCGGCCTTGAGCGGCTTTATCTCCCGCCTCGGAGAAAAAGCTCTACCACTCTACAGGTTGCTTAAGAAGACCAAAAACTTCGAGTATCGATGAGGGAACCACCGCACTGGAAGAAATAAAAACACTGCTAGTAGGTAATCCTATATTAGCCGCACCCGGCATCGGCAAGCCTATGTTGTTATACAGCTCGACCACAGACCAGGTGGTAAGCGCAGTACTCATAGAGCATGAAGTAGAAGGACACAAGTTCCGGGCTCAAAAGCCAGTCTACTACGTTTCAGAAGTGCTCACCCCATGCAAATACTAGTCGCATGATCGCCACAAGGAGACGAAGGCATCGGAGCCATCCGTTTATTTGCACGGGGAGACTTTCTGGGGGGGCGTCGGACGATGCGCCCTTCGCGGATGGCCCTGAGCTCTTGACAGTCGTTGTTCTTGTGGCTGTGCACATTGTGGAAGACGCAGAACGGACGGCTGCTCTTGGATGACCCCGAGTGGTCGCGGCCACGCTTCATCTCTAGTTTGGCCGCGAGCATGGCCACCCCTTTGTGCTTCATGTCCTTGCCCTTCGCCTTCTTGCCTTCAGCGTCAACGGTGGGGAGCTCGATGAGGAAGAGGCACCCCCCTCGGCTCTGGCGCACTTAGTCGCAAGGTTGAACAACTCCGGGGTCGTGCACATATATTCGTGGATGGCGAGCTCCTCCTTCATCTTGACATCATGGACGCCATCGGAGAATGCTGAGATGATGGCCTCCTCCATGACCTTGGGGATCTTGACGCGGACGTTGTTGAAGCGCTGGATGAACTTCTGCAGAGTTTCTCATGGTTGTTGCTTGATGCGCCGCAGGTCACCTTTGGCCGGGGGCAGTCGCGGGTGCACTAGAAATTGCCTATGAACCGCTCGCGCATCTCACCCCAGGAGGAGATCGATCCCGCGGGCAGGTTCAGGAGCCACGAGCACGCGCCGTCCTTGAGAGCCATGGGGAACCAGTTCGCCATGATCTTCTCGTCGCCGTTCGATGCCTTGATGCTCATCTCGTAAAGCTGCAGGAACTCAACAGGGTCAGGGGTGCTGTCGTAGCGTGGAGGTAGGTCGGGCTTGAACTTCCCGAGCAAGTTGACGTTACGCAGCTCGGGGCGAGGCCTTGCAGCCTGCTGTTGATACCAGAGCTTGTCGCGGGGGCGGAGCTTGGTCTTGGTTCTCGTGCGCCACCATGGCAGGGGGCGCACGGTCTCGACGCGGCGGTGGAGGGAGTGTTGGCGCTCCTCCTCGAGGCCGTTGGATCTGTTGGCAGCTTCCTTCTTCATGCAAGGGCGCCCCACGCGGGGGGTCGCACCATGGGGCCGCATGCCTTGAGTCGTGGACGACGCCTTGATGCAGAGGTGGTGGAGGTGCTTCAAGGGCTACTTCGCCTGCAGAGAGAGGCGGGCGAGGTAGCGAGAGGGATGGTGTAGGAGAGCCCATAGCGGCACTGACGAGCTCAGTGATGCGGTCGAGCCAGTCTTCGCAGAGGTCGTCGATGGGGCGGTAACGCAGGAGCTCGCGTGCCAGGAGCAACGCAGCTTGTGCGTCCGCGGGTCCACGACGAGCGTGGGACGACGAGCCCGCTGGAGTCAGCGACGGGGTTGCAGTGCGTCCATCCCGCCGCACCGAGGGATGCAGCGACGAGGCTTGGTGCTCGTGCAGCGCCGGGATGGTAGCGGCGTTGGCGGCGGGCGATGGAGAACGGCGAAGAGGTCCGCCGGCGGGAGCTGTCTGAGCGACGTGGGTGGCAAGGGCGGCCCGTTTCTCAGCACGAGCACGGCGAGCGTCGGCCATGGAACCGGCGGGACGGTGGAGCATGGATCGATGGAAGGGAAGATTCAGCGTGCCCCTACCTAGCGCGCTAAATGTCGGATCGTGGGTTTCGGCAAACCCTTGAGGTTCGAACACTGGGGTGTGCACGAAGATCTCTCCTTCCCGCTCTAGTTCGCTCTCGCACCGATTCCTAGGCCTAGCTCGTCGAACCCGAAGAACAAGAGACACAAGGATTTATACTGGTTCGGGCCACCGTTGTAGTGTAATACCCTACTCCAGTGTGGTGTGGTGGATTGCCTTGTAGGCTGAGGATGAACAAGTACACAGGAAGAACAGCCTCCTGAGGAGAGGTGTTCTTGTGCTCGGTGAGCTAGTTGGTGCAAGGGTGGTCTCAATCTCCTCCCGTTTTTCCTCTTCTATGGTGGTGGCTAGTCCTATTTACAGAGGCCTGGGTCCTCTTCACAATATTGAGCGGGAAGGGATCCCACAACGGCCAACTTTGAAGGAGGACATCTAGTACAAGCTATCCTGAAAAAGGTGATCTTCGCCTGCCAAAGGCTCTGGTGGTGATGTTGTCGTGGGCTCCGTGGTGACCTTCGCCATGCCGTCCTGCTGGTCTTGGTCTCGTTGAACCGATATGGAAACCTTTTCCTGACGCCTCGGGACTCCTCGCCTACGCTTGAACATTTAGCAACAAAGAGGAAACTGGCTTCCTGCACCCGCCGGCTTCCGCCTGGCCTTGGTCGTCACGGCCCACGTCACGCTAACCTCGCGAGGTATCCCTTGCCTTGATATCTCCGCTCCTCGGGAGCCAGCCTAGTAAGGCCGCCCCAGGGGAGGTCTTGCGTCGTCCGCCTCGCGAGGCTTGGCCCCTCGCGAGGGTCTTGAGTGGTTTGCTGATGAAGATGGGCCGTACAGGGCCGCTAGATGAGCCACACACTGGGCCACAGGCAAGCAAGTCTGGGTACACCCATTCCCAGAACACCGACAGACTCCACCGGAGCTCGGGGTGGGACTTCCGGCCGGTGCCGGCGTTGGTTACTAGTGGAGCGTCATGCCGCCCTCCGCACTCCTCCTTCGTAGCCTCGCCATTGTCGATCTTATCAGGCTGCGTCCGGCACCCCATTACGAGATCGCGGTGGTCTCTTGCTTGGGTGCTTCTTAAGTCCCTTCCTCTCCATCTCACCGCAGTACCTGACAAAGGGAAAACAATAAGAGGGGATTACAGGGCACTTTTCTTTTTTCACTCTTAAACTTGTAGGCACTTTCCAAACTTTAATTCAAATAAATGTAATCTCTTTTATCCATGCTTGTGTTCTGTAAGACTTGTACTTGTTGATCAGCATATTATTCAAAAATATGAACCTTGCCGGGGAGTTGCGCATGTAATGTGTCCATGCAGAGGTGGGTTGACTCTATAATTCCAAGTGAACAAGTTTCCCCCGGCAGGCTACCTTGCCGGTACCCTCAGCCTTGTTGCCACGGAGCTAAGCTTGCCGGGCGTAAGACATGAAGAAGGACTAGCCCCCCGCCAATCCTTTTTCAACAAAGGCCACTACGACCATCCTGACCGAAGCAGCATTCGGGTCGAAGGATGGTAGCACCTAGGTCTCGAAAGGTAGCGAGGTTTTCTTATGCTCAAGCCCTTACAGAACAAGTATGGATAAAGGAAAGGACTTATCTATTTGGCTTGCTGGAGATTGCAATGTTGGCTTCTATTTTCATCTCCTCTGGGGAACCAAGTCCACATAAGGAACCTGTGGTTTATGCATATGAAAATGATGCCAAATGCAATCTTATCTAAATGAACATGAGATGCTCATGATATGCTTGTGCCTGCATGCAACTTTTCGCCCCACATCTCAACACTTCATTTATTTCCGTGTTGCTTAGGGTCCACGCCAGGCTTTGTACATGGCGTTACATGCAACTGAGGCAATGCCTGTACAGAAGGGTGGCTAACGGGCAGGGCCCGATAGCCGCGCCTTACGGGTAGTACTTGCGGAGATGCTCAATGTTCCATGAGTATGGCAATTGAATGCCATCTCCAGCCTCCAGACAGACTGCGCCAAGTCTGGTGACTCATACCACCCGGTAAGGGCCTTCCCACTTTGGCAATAACTTGTTTACACCCTTGGCGGACTAAACGCGCCTAAGGACAAGGTCGCCTTACTCAAAACACCGGGCACGAACACTGTGGCTATGACTGCGATGCATGGCTTGCTGGTAGCATGCGGCACACATAGCAGCCCGGAGACAGATCTCCTCGAAAAGCACATCATCTTCACGTCGGTGCTGATCCTGCACTACTTCATCGTAGGCAAGCACTCGAGGAGACCCGTAAATGAGTTCTATGGGGATAACTACTTCTACCCCAAAAACAAGGGAGAAGGGAGTCTGCCCGGTAGCTCGGTTTGGTGTCATTCTGAGTGACGAGAGAACCACCGGGAGCTCATCGATCCATCGTTAGCCGCACTTCCGTAGCTTATAAGATGTTCTTGTCTTGAGGCCCCACAACACTTCAGTGTTTGCCCTCTTAGCTTGTCCATTGCTTCTAGGATGTGCAACAGAGGAAAATGAGATCTTGCTTCCGAGGGCATGAACATATTGCTTGAAGGCGCGGCACGTGAACTGGGTGTCGTTGTCGGTGATGACCTAGGCAGGGACCCCGAAGCGGCATACCCATCCTTTCAAGAACTTAATAGCTAACTGAGCAGACACCTTTCTCATGGCGTCTACTTCTGGCCACTTTGTAAACAAGTCAATGGCAACAGACAAGAATTCAAAGCCCCCGATGGCCCGGGGGAAAGGGATCAGGATATCGAGCCCCCAGACCGAAAACGGCCATGACAAAGGGATTGTCTGAAGAGCTTGGGCAGGCAGATGGATATTCTTGAATGGAATTGGAAGACTTCACATTTGGTGACTAGCTCGACCACATCTTGGAGGGCTGTGGGCCAATAGAATCCTTGCCGGAATGCTTTCCCAACTAATGCCCTTAATACAATGTGTGAGCCGCACATGCCTTTGTGTATTTCTGCCAGCAGTTCCTTTTCTCCTTCCCGGCAAATGCATTTCAATTTCACACCATTGGGCGTCCTTCTGAATAAAGTGTCATCAAGAACATATACATACTAGCCCTCCGGGTTATTCTTTCAGCTTTTTCTGTCTCTTTGGGAAGTTCTCCGGTTTGGAGGAAGTGGACTATGTGCCTTGTCCAAGTTGGAGCCTAGGGCTCGACAACGAGGACTAGCGGCACCTCTGCATTCGTTGGAGCGCGTTCCATGACTGCGGGGACCTGAGGCCTGGCAGGAGGGTGCAACCCGGCAAGCCAATGGGAGTTGTTTCCGGTAGGGTCCCTACGAGGTGCCCCGGAGGGCTCTACCGGGAGAGGTTTACCGGAGTCCAGTTTCCTCCTCTTTCGGGCCATTGTTACTCGGGATACAGAGGGCTGAGTAAGATGGATAACAGAAGTTCCTGGTCCACAGGAAGTTTTTGCGCATCACACTTTGACAGATGGTCAAAATGCTATTTACTGCATGGGGTACATGCTCTGTTTGCAATCCATCAAAGTGTTCCTCCAACCTTCTCACTTCATCGACGTATGCCTCCATCAATGGGCTTTGGAAACATTGTTGAATTGTCTCACCACAAGTTGCGAATCTCCTCTGATGATCAGCTTCTTGATTCCCAATTCTATGGTGATCCTGAGCCCGGCAAGGAGCCCTTCATACTCTGTTGTATTGTTGGTCGCCTACTCCCGGGGAAAATGCATATGGACTACGTACTTCATGTGCTCCCTAGAGGGAGCGATGAGAAGCATGCCGGCCCCCACACGTTGTAGGGAAAGGCGCCATCGAAATACATGATCCATTCTTGGGGGGATTCCTTGCCGGGAACAACTGTCTCTAGTACTTTCTCATCAGGGGTTGGCGTCCATTCTGCGATAAACTCTGACAATGCACTCCTTTGTATTATTGAGGTGCTTTCAAACTTCAGGCCAGGCCAATGCCCACTCCACTATCCTGCCGGTAGCCTCTGGGTTCTGAAGTATCCATTGCAATGGGAAGCGGTTAACACTCGTGATCTTAAGGGCTTGGATGTGGTGGAGCAATTTCCTTGAGGCCATGACTATGCCAAAAATCAACTTTTGCATGCGAGAGTACCTGGATCCAGCCCCCTGCAATAGGGAGCTGACGAAGTATACTGGGCGCTGCACCACTTTCTTCCTTGCTGTGTCCTTGGGGCTGTTTCCGCTGTCGTCCTCTTCCTTGTCCCGACCCGTATCCTACCCTGCCGAGTTGTTCTCATACTCTTCTCTGGTGTGACGCCCCGAGACTGATGCCCTAGATGCCTTCCATTTATTTTCGTTGTTGTGGCCATGGGTTTCAATTGTTTGTTACCATGATCATGATGAATGTCATTGTCATACTTTGCTTCTTGCATCATATTCGTCTTTGATTATATTTTTTCCATCCTTGTTGTCGCCATGGTCATCTCACTTTGTTATATGCCATATGATTTTGGTGGGCCTCTTGTCATTATGTTGCATTTCATCATGATCATCATGGCATGTTCATTTTGTTGTTGCCCTTACCATTTTGTTGCATTTGCACCATGATCATCTTTGCTCGTGTGGTGTATCTATTATGTCTTGTCGTCTCGTGTGATCCATTTATTTTGTAAATAGGAGAATAAAGCAACACAAGGAAGAAGAAAACTTACCTGGAGCCTAGTCGACCCGTAGCCCAGCCCACCTGGACCTCTCGCGCTCTCTCCCCCCTGGTAAATCCCACACATGCACCGACCAGTCCCGCTTGCCATCATCTACCTCCTCACCTTTTCTTCCTCCTCACGATCTCTCTCTCTCTCGAACAGTAAAAATACAGGAGCACATGGCTGCGCCCCCAAACCACCCACGCCATCTGCGCCCCTCCTAGCCACCTATAAGAAGCCCCGCTTGGCGTCCGTGCCCCTAGGGTTTCCCTCTCGCCGCTGCCACGCCTTCACTTCCCTCTGTTCTCCTTCCTCTTGTGGAAACAGAGGAGCAGAGAACTACCAAGCGCATTCCGCCGTTGTTTATGAGGCCTCCTCGTCGTCTTCTTCGCCCTGATTCGACTCTCCTATGCCGTCTTCTTCAACTAAAAGCAAGGCCAGGAGCAAGAAGGGTCCGGGGGTGCCGCGATCTTCTTACTCTACTTCGTCTCCTTCCTCTGTGTCAGTTTCTTCGTGGACCGAGCACCGCCGTGATAAGATCGTCGTCTCGCCGTCCTCGTTCGCCTCCAATTCGTACGGCTCTAGCAACACCCCAGCAGTGAGAAGCCGCACCTCCTCACCTTCTTCCCTCGATGTTTTGATCGTTGTAGCCATCGATCCACCCGACCTCAAGTTCATCCGCCATGGATGGCCTCGAGTTCGAGCTCATGCTCGTGCGCCTCGTCACACTTCGTTCCTGTTAATACATCAGGAATTCTCCATGCACTCCCCTGCCAGCGTCGGCCTCCGCGTGCTCCGGCGCTCACACACTCACACGATGCCCACACTTACGCACTCAGCCGCCACCTCACCGTGCCTCGCTGCCGGTTGCTCGAGACGAGCTCCTTCTCGACCTTGAGTTCCGTCGCACCCGAGACAAGTTTGAGCTCGTACTCGAGCATCCGCACATGTATGCCCCGGCAAGCAGCAACAACTCACTCACGCGCCCCTCGTCAGTTTCCGCACCCCCGCCAGTGACCTACTACTCCTGCAGCCGCTGCTTTGCTCGCCGTCATCACCCGCAAGTTGTTGTGCATCCACAGATCCAAGGGCAAGCCTTTGACTTGTTCAAATAGAGCTATGCCCTCACTGATCACAAGCATAGACCTAGCCTAGATGGCTGGCGCGCACGCACATCTTCCGAAGCTCTTGGGTTCGAATCCCAGGCTTATCACATCATTTTTTCCTACTTATCACCTTTCCCGTGACACTGACAGTGGGACCCCACTCGTCATCCTCTCTGTCATTACACCCCTCTCCGCACCCACACAGTCCTGCAACCTCAGCTCCCCGGGGCCCCTCGTCATCGACAATGGTTGGCCCATCATGTGTCCCTTATTATTTTTCTTTTGTTTTACATATTCACAGAAATGCCATCATTTTGATTTGTGCATAACTAAATATACATGCATATACAAATAAAACATGTTATATATGTAAAATGCTTAGAATTTCATGCAGTTTCATAATATGCAATTTTCATCCATAATAAAATATTTGAAATTGTTGATTGCATTAATTTGCATAAATGAGATGCTAAAATGGTTTATTTCATAACTAGATAACCGTATCTCCAATTTAAATTAACTTTATATGTAAATGGAGTATAAAAATGTATAGATTAACATGGTGCACTTTATTTTTTTGTTTAACAACTCCAAATTATTGTTTAGGAAAAATAGTACCAAATTTGAAATATGCACATGGGGATTTTCTTGAATTGTTGTTTGTTGTTGCCGGCCTCATTTAAAATTGCTTTGTTGTGTGTTCTTGTTTGCATCATCTCTTGCCATGAGTAGCTTCATGTAGCCTTGTCATGCATCATACTTGCTTGAGCATCATGTCATGTTTATGTGTTGTGTGTTTACCATGTTGTTTGCTTCTTTCCGGTTGTGATTCTTCTCGTTTGTTTCTGTTTCGTTGCGATCATGAGGATTCGTTCGACTATGCTTGGTTCATCTACGTCGCTTTGTCTACTTCATGGACACGATATTCGTCCTAGCGGGATCTCAGACAATATGACCGTCACCTTGGATCTCACTACTGTCTTTGCTATGCTAGTTGTCTCGTTGCTATCGCTATGTCGCACTTCCTACCACTTGTTTATCAACCCTCCCAATATGCCATGAAGCAACCTCTAACCTTTTTCACCAACCCAGCAAACCGTTGTTTGGCTATGTCACCGCTTTGCCCAGGCCCTCTTATAGCGTTGTTAGTTGCAGGTGAAGCTGAAGTTTGCTCCATATAAGAACATGGATATCTTGGAATATCACAATATCTCTTATGTTTAATTAATGAACATATATACTTGGTAATGGGTGGAAGGCTTGGCCTTTTGCTTGGTGGTTTATTCCACTCATGCCGCCTTCGGATCCGATAAACTGGTGTTATGTTCCTTGATATTGCATTCCTAACACGATTGGGGTTTATGGGCCCCCTCAATAATTTGCTTTGTTTAAAGCTTTTCCAGCAAGGCCCAACCTTGGTTTTCCATCTGCCTAATAACTAAAAACTTGCATAGGGACTTTCCGGACCCCATGGATTCTTAATCAAGCCCCGGGCCAGTGCTCCTCATGAGTGTTGGTCCAAACTAGAGCCACTTGCGGTGCCACCCAGTTACCGGGGTCTTCGGTTGCTGTATGTACTACTCATCCGATCGTGGCCTGAGATGAGATACGCACGACTCTTATCAGGGTGTTGGCACATCGGGAGGCCTTGCTGGATTAGTTTTACTATTGTCGAAATATCTTGAGCACGGGATTCTGAGAACACTCGGGTCTTCCCAATTTGGAGTTGTACCTCTACTGATCGTAATAGCTTGTGATGGGCTAAGTTGGGACACCCCTGCAGGGTTATGATCTTTCGAAAGTTGTGCCCACGGTTATGTGGCAGATTGGAATTTGTTAGTATCCGATTGTAGAGAACTTGTCAGTGGATCCAAAATAAAATACACCAACCACGTGAGTAACTGTGATCGTCTCTTTTCGAGTAAGTTTGGGAAGAGAATGTGGTGGGGTTATGTTTGACTCGTAGGTAGTTCAGGATCACTTAGTGTTCATTACTAGTTTGCGACTGTTTGTGTCGCTTCTTATATTTCTCTTGGAATCATAAGTTAGCCACCATACAAATGCTTAGCCGCTGCTGCAACCTCACCACTTATCCTTCCATTCCCATTAAGCTTTGCTAGTCTTGATACCCATGGTTTTGGGAGTGATGAGTCCTCGTGGCTCACAGATAATACAATACAAGTTGCAGGTACAGGTTTCCGATAACTTGACGTGAGAGCGATGTATACTTGTGTTGTAGTTCTTTCTTCTTCTTCTTCTTCGTCGATCTTGGGATAGGTTCTTGGTCGGCAGCCTGGGCTAGCAGGATGGATGTCGTTGTGCTTTTCATGTGTTTTCATCCATAGTCTGATGTCTTGTATATGATATTGTTGTATTCATGTGGCAATTGTTGTCTATTGTTGTATCCCCATCTATTATCTAATGGTACGATGTAATGATATCCATCTTGCTAAGCGCCCGAAATGCGGTTGTGCCCCAATCATGATGTTATCACATGATCGGGATAGAATCGCATCTTGGGCGTGACAAGTTGGTATCAAAGCCTCGACTGACAATAGGAGCCCACTTGCTTGATCGTAGTTTGGTCGTTGTCGAGTCTAGAAGAAAACCATTTTTGGAGTTTAATTATATCGGAGAGTAGGAATTATTTTTACTCCTCAGTCCCTTCGTCGCTCTGGTGACAAATCTTGATGTAGGTGTTTTGAATTACTACTCTTCCCCTTTAATTTTTTTAGGATCATGCAACTAGTTTTCATTCGTTGCGATGTCAGCTCTTTTCATCCGGCGCACTTCTCTTCGAGTTGATTCGACCCTCTTTGTCTCTTGCAAGATCAATCCTCAGTTCTTTCTCAACGACGTTGTTTCCTAGTCCAAAGATTAACCATGTCATCCGAAGTAGTCTTTCTTCTTCCCACTCGCCCACCCTTTTTCTTTATGGAGCCGGAGACCTTAATCGAGTATCCATCCTACTCGTGTGAAGTCTTTGAATTCTTTCCTCGATGATTTCAACTGGTGAATTATCATCTAGTTCATCATTCTTCATCTCTTTTTTCCGGTGGATTCAATTCAAGTATTCGGTGTGTCGGTGTACAAAAAGAGGGGTACACTTTTTGTACCCCTATGACTGTGCACGGGCAGTCTGAGCCACGGGCACCACCACACCAAGCACGGCAAGGGAGGTGAGCCAGGGTAAGACTGAAGCCCAAAGCCAAGACCACAAAGAGCAAAGGGACGAAGCGGGTTCCCCCCGGCAATATCCTTGCCGGGAGCTAGTTTTAGCAGCCCCGGCAAGATCCTTGCCGGGGCCGGCTTTAGCAGCCCCGACAAGACCCTTGCCACGACAGCTCGCCCCACGCCTACGGAGCGAGTCACCCTTGAGTCCACTGCCCCCATGGGGCAAGGATTCGGGACACATCCCCGTAGTGGCATGCAGATCTTTGTGAAGACATTCAACATCAGATACACACTAAGAAGACGACGACCCTTGGCGGGATCCCAGCCAAGGAAGACCACAAGGCATCCGGCAAGTACCTTGCCGGGGATGACAGCAGGCGCCGCGGCAAGACCCTTGCTGGAGCCCCGGCAAGGCCCTTGCCGGGGACATCCGCAGGGCCACCATCAGGCCCGCACCAACTAAACTTCCACCTCCTTATGCTGCTGCTGACCCAACCAGCTAGACAGGCACCTGCGTGGCGGCATGCAGATCTTCGCGGAAGACCCACCATTGCGCCACCTCAGCTGCCTACCTGCCTACATGGCATCTCAGGCATCGCTGGCCAGGGCGCGTGTCGACACAAGAAGGAGCGGCGACGGACAAGATGGATATCTCCCCCGTCCCCGATAAAGCAAGGACACCTAAGCAAGACGCATTAAATGCGCCTTGTCATGTAATGCGAGGGATAACCTCACATCATTGTACCCTTTCCACCTCCTGTGTGCCACTGTGGTGACCCCTTTTCCCTATAAAAGGAGGCCCGAGGCGACCAGGAGGAGGATTTGGCTTTTTGGAGCTCCTCACGCCGCATAGCTAGCTGAAGAACACAAATATACAATCCACCAAAGCAGGAGTAGGGTTTTATGCATCCTCGCGGCCCGAACCTGGGTAAACGAACCATGTGCTATCTGTTTGATCCGCTCTTCTCTCAACCCTGCGCCCCGCAACCGTAGTAGGGATTCTTGTGATCCCATAGGTGTCGATCCAATACACCGACATCTTTGGCGCGCCAGGTAGGGGGTGAAGTTGGGAGAATCAGCTCTAGCAGTTGGCCCATCGATCGTTCTTCTTCGTGGTCCTTTGAGAGGGAAGGAGGCCGGAAGATCAGCACTCGAGCGGCTACAAACAGAAGCTAAGTTACATTGAACCCCAGATATTTCCATTCTATTATATAAAGTTATTATCCTCGGAGCTGTTGTTCTTTGTACAAAAAGAAACTTGCACGCAAATGGGGCCCTTCCCGATCGGCAATGCCTTTGTTCTGTTTCGAGTCCACTCAACGGTTCGAACGGCTGCGTTGGAAACGGTAGGGTAGCCTTCCGCAATTAGCAAGGTTCTCGGCTCTGACTCAAGTCAAACTCGACAGTTCGAGGGGCTGCGTTAAGGGCGGTAAGGTGGCTCACCCGGCAGCACGCTCGCCCGGCAGACCAATGGGGACCCGGCCCCAAGACGCCACCCTGGGTTTCTGCGCCGGCAAGCCTACCCAGCTAGCGTAGGGTGGACGTGCAAAGAGGCAACAAACAGGGAAATAGCATGCATAATCCCAAAAGTACTTCAAAGTTATGTTACATCACATCATTGCTGCGGTTCTAACTAAAGATAAAACTTGTCTTGGTCATGAACCCGCAGCGGTGAAGAAGAACGGGATGCCTAATCCCAGCGCTGGCCTTCCACCCTCTTGATTTCGTCGATGCAGCTGATGACGGGCTTGATGCGCTCCTTGAGCACCATGAGGTCAGTACCCTCCGGCAAGCTATCCATCGCGGCTTCGAAGTCGAGGGCGGAATTCCAGTACGCCATCTTGGTGAGGACCTTGGTCATGACCCCTCGTCAAAGTCGCCGGGCTTCCCCGGCCAGCGTGGCCATTCTGTTGGAGTGAAGATCAGCCAAGGCACCAAGGACGCCCTCGAAGAACAGGGTCAGCTGGGCGTTGACGGTCCCACTCCACTCAGGGGCATACCTCACGTTTGGCATCCCCATGAGGGCCAACTGCGAGGTGACCCTGCCGGGGACGTCCTCCAGCCGGCTGATCCATCTGTTCTCGCCCGCCACATATTCCTGGTGGGAGGCGGCCTCGTCCGCCCGCAGCTGCTTCTCCTCCTCCAGGCTCCTGGTCAAGGTCTCCTCCCGAGCCGAGCTCTCCGACAACATCTTCTCGAGATTCTCCAGCTTCAGCTTGAGATCTCCGATGGAGTTTTGCGCCTCAGAGAGCTCCCCAGCCCTGCTGATGACCGCTCCCTGTGCCTCTACCAAGGCGTAGTTGAGCGTGTTCTTCTCGTCAGACAGCTTGAGGGCCTGTTCCTTCAGCTCGTCCCGTTCTACCTCTAGCTCCTTCACCTTGCCCGCATGGGCCAGAGCCTGGGCATCGAGTGCCTCTTTGTGCCTCTGCTCCAGCTCGCGAGTCCGCCGCTCGACAAGGACCTCGAGCTCCTCATCCTTGCCGTGGAGCGTTGCGGCAAGCTTCGCCACACGCGCGGAGAGGTCTTCTTCCTGGGAATCCAAGGTGGCTTGATGCTGGTTCCGGGCGGCCTCGGCCGCGGCAGCCAAATTCGCTGCCTCTTCCCGGGCCTTCTCGATGTCAAACATCTTCATGGTGAGCTCTACATCACGCTTGGCCAATTCAACCTGGAAGGCCCTCTGCTCCTCACGGGTCTGGTGAAACCAGGTCTGCGCCTCAACAACGCGCGCCTTGAAGTCCACCTCCGCCTCGTCCACCGTTGCCATCCTGGATTTAACCTTGTCCAGACGGGCACGGTAGAGCGCTTGGAGCTTTCGGAAATTGGCCCCCATAGCACGGAAGAGCTGCTCTTCTAGGCAACCATCATCGCCAACGCCCGGTTCATCGACCACCTCAAGCCCGGTGGCGGCGAGCACCTCGCCGTCGAAGACTTCCCCTCCGGCGGGCCCTCGGGAACTTGACGCCCCTGCAACATGGACGAAGAGATCGTCGCCCACCTTCAGATATCTGCCGGGGCCCTAGGTTGTGGAGGAAGAAGGCTGATCATCAACCACCTCTTCCTCGGCTATGGCCTTGCCGGCCTCCCCGATAGGCCCACCGCCGGCACCCTCGGCATAAGCCTCACCGGTCGCCTTGGCGGCCCCCGCAGCGGTGTCTTCGTCAGCATCCTTGGCAGCCTCCTCGGCGGTGATCCTGTCGGCCTCCACCGCGGCCTCCTCAACAATGTTCTCGACAACAGCGTCCACATCCTCCATATCTGAAGGAGGGCCTGCGCAGCAATGGGAGCAATGAAGCCAAGAAAAAGAATAAGGGAAAAACAGAGACGAAGGACAGGCAACTCACCAGTGCCAGGCTGTGAAGCAGAAGCCCCCTCCCCGCCAGTACCTGGTGCCGGGGCAGAGCCACCAGCGCCCAAGTTCCCCTCTTCCTCCATGGGTGTGGGCTCCGTGCTTGGTGCCCTTGCCGGGGACGCCCCTCGCGGCGGCGTAGTCGATGGGGGTGGTGTGTTGGGGGTGGCCCTCTGCGGCTCCTCCTGCTGCCGCTCCCTTCCTACAAACCTGACAAGGTCAGCACCATAGCATCGAACACCTACCACATGTCGAGTAAGAGGAGGGTGACGAACTTACGCTAGGGGCTGTGCCGGGGGCTGCTGTCCGGGCTGCTCAACACCACTAGTGGTGTCTCTGAAGCCCTAGCCGAGGGCTGACTGCTCGCCGAGTCCTACGCCCTCTTCACCCTCTGGGCCAACGTCTCTGCGTCCCTACAAAAGCGAAAACAGATCAAGATGAGTGGCTTAATTCAGGGGAGTGGAAATAGCAGTAAGGAACGGAGTACTTACTCGTCGTCCATCTCCTCCTCCTCCACCGCTTTCCTTTTCCTCTTCGGGCTGAGAGGCCCAAGATCAAAAGGGAGCTCTGCATCGACATCCGAGTCAACGTCTGCCGGGCGAGGAGAAGAAGGCGGAGTTTGTGCGCGCCTAGTTGGAGAAGGGGCGGTTGCCTTCTACTTCTTAGCGGCCTTCGTCAGCCTCCTCGCTGCCGTGGCCCTCGTGTGGCGCCTGGACCCCTCCAGGGTCAATTGAGGCTGCGTGGCCCTGCCGGGCCGGACCGGCTCGCCGGAACTAGCTCGCCGCAGGACTCGCCCTCTTCCCCTGGCTGGCGCCGAGCCAACCGCCACGTCCTCCTCCGACGACGACTCGTCGACCGCGTCCTCAACAAGCGGAGCTCTAGTGCCGGCGCTGCTAGCCTCCCCAGCGGCCGCCGGCCATTGGGCGAGCTCCTCCTCCTTCGCAGCCGTTGCGGCCTTGTCCTCCACACCCCCCGGCACTGCCGGCCTCCATGGCAAGCTGCGCCTCCCTCGCCCTAGTGGCGATGTAGTCCAGCTCTGCCTGGGTGGTGTCCATGACAAGCCACCGCTCGGCGTCAGCATTGACATACACCTCAACCAGAGAATCGAAGAATTGATGCACATCCGCGTCCGCCGGCTCCTTCCAGCTCAGGACTGGGCCGTGCGCGTTGCACTCCGGCATCATGGCGATGATCTCGGACCGGCGTGAATTATTGCACAACAGGACCACCACCGCTGGCAGCTTGAAGAACGACCCCTTGATGGCCTGTCAGGACCCCGATCCTAAGTCACACCGATCTAGCTTGTAACACGTCATATCACTTTGCAGCCTCACGCACGGTTTCCCCACGGGTGCCACCTTACCTGGCCCGGGACCGTTTGCGCATTTTGGCACAAGTATATGACAGTGTCGCTAGCATCCATATGACAGAGAACCCGGGCCGACATGGCTAGTTATAAACCAAAAGTGGCACTAAATTACAGAGACAGGCATTCATGACCCAGGAACGAACGTGTCGGTCATCAACGTATGAACCCAAGTCGTAGCAAGCCACATGGACTTAAAGGAACAACGCGTGACATTTCCCCTAAGGGATAGACACAGGAACGAAGAAGGACACATGCCGGCCAGTCTACGTGTTCCGAGCAGTAGCAAGCTACCAAGGCTCATTGGAAGCACTAGGAGGCATTTCCCTGTAAGATAGGCTACCAAAGGAAAACAACTAGGTGTCGGATCCCACACATACCAAGCATTTCAATCATACACACAATATGCTCAATATGTGTAAATACAACATTGCATCACAACAGAACTCTATGACTCAAAGTACTTTATTTAAGAGGCTCCGAAGAGCCATACATAACATATCCATACAGGTAGGGGTCACATGACCCAACCCTCAAGTCATACAATCATACAAGCACAAGCGGAAGCTAACATGTCTGAGTACAGACAACTTGGAAAATAAAACAGGCTTGGTGTAGCCTGACTATCTACAAGGCCCTTCACAAGCTCAGGATCTCCATCTGGGTAGCAAGCTACTCGTCGACTTCAACGTCTATGTATAACCCATCAGAAGGGGCAGGGTTCTCCTCTGCAACAGTTTTTAAGCAAACATGAGTACAAAGGTACTCAGCAAGTCTTACAACAGAATCTATCATACATGCACCATTATCAACAAGGGTAGTGGAGTTCATAGCAGCAACCGAGCTTTGACTCTTGGCTAACCTATACTAGGACTCTCAACAGATTGCAAGATAAGACTACGTACACGAGTCCTCTACTCACCACAACTATACACCACCGTGGATCCTCTTCCGTCATCCTACGGAAGGGCCATCCACGGCACTCACACTTATCTTGAGGCTTTTAGAAGTATCCATCAACTTGTCTATGAACTATAAGAGTAACCAAGTAGTCCGTACCGCGAACAACGGCTATTCAAATAGATTGGTAATCCTGCAGGGGTGTACTTCTTCACACAAGTTTCCACCACTTAGCGTCTGCACATGACATGTGCTCGGCAGAATTCAAGCGAAAGCCGACGTGGGTGCAGACCACGACCTAACCAACCACTCAAGTCTCTCGTCAAGGTTTATCGCCTATTTGGGTTCCATCCGTGGGGAGATCCGGCCGGGGTGTCGCTCACGGCCCCAAACGATGTGTACACGGTTCCCGAGTCACCAAACGGGCGCTCGGTACACCCGGCCACGTACCTGTCGCATCACAGCCCACCCCGAGGGTCAGTGATGTGCAGGACCACCAGTAAACTACAAACACCAGAAACTAGTTGCAACTCCTGGACAGAGAACATGGGCAACCAATAAGTCGAGCGAGGTCATGTTTCAGGGCCCAATGTGTGGTAGTAGCTGTAACTTGAACCACACATACAGATCTCATGTCCTATGGACGGTTCCAATGAAACAACCCACCACGTACTCCTACATGGCCTTTCATCGATACCTTTACCAAACATGTTCCACACTTCCCTCTCTTTACCGGTATGATCATTTCACTCTGATCCATCACCCAGATGAACCAGACCTGACACAACTCTAAGCATAGCAGGCAACATAAACAAATAGCATGGTGGATCACACATCACATGGCTCAATCAACTCCTACACATGCTAGTGGGTTTCAACTATTTACCGTGGCAAAGACAGGTCATGCAAGGGAGTAGGGTTCAACTACCGCAACAAGTAGCAGTTCACACGTTGTTGCCTTAATGCAGCAAAAGAGAGCAGGAGCGAGAAGATGGGTTTGTATCGGAATGATCAATGGTTGCTTGCCTGACAGAGTGGTTGTCGGGTACTGCTCTTCAGTTGGATACGCAGAAGTATCCTCGAGAGCAGGACCTAACACGGAGAACACCGGTGATACAATTAATAAGCAAAAAAATGCAACAATATGATGCATGCTCCTGATATGGCAAGATGCATGCGTTTTGGGTAATGCAACTATAAACAGAAAGGTTTGAGCCCATTTGAATCAAAGATTCAAATTGAAACCCAAACTATTATTTATTAAAGTGCATTATCATGTTTTAATGTGAACAGCAAGGTTAACTTGCTCAAACATGCATGAAACCAGTGCCATTGGAAAGATTGGATTTTTCTGATCAATTTTCATATATAAATCTTTTCCATCTGAGCTACTGTTGAATTTATATGATTTTTGAAGTTTAAAGCATTTTCTATAATTTCCTGATTTGTTTTAAATCAAATAATCCCAGAAAAGCATTTACTGCGTCAGCATCACATCATGCTCACATCAGCAAGTCAACAGGGCGGCCCAGGTCAAACCTGACCAGTGGGACCCACTGGTCAGTGTCACAGTTAGTTAATTAACTAAAAAGGATTAGTTTAGACACTAATCTAGGTTTGACTAACAGACAGGGCCCACATGTCAGTGACCCAGGGGGGTCAAACCCTTGGTCAAACGGGGCTGACTCGCCGGCGTTTAGCCGCCGGTGAGGCCAAATGCGGCGGTGGGGTGCGGGATTTGTGCTCCGGCGACCAAATCGACGACGGAGCACACCTACGGGCAGCTGGAAGTGAGCCGCGTCGAGTGGTGGTGGTGGCTGGCCTCGGGGTCGCCGGAAACGACGCCTGCGATGAGTTCAGCAGCTGCCAGAGTTCGGGCGAGGACGAACTCGAGGAGGCGCGTGGATTGATCCTACAGCACCTACGCAGGACGGTGAAGCTGGTGGGCACGATGGCCGGGCCGGTAGGTGGCCGGAGCCTCGTTGGCGACGAGCTCCGCGGCGGCGTGTGCAGGTGAGCCTCGTGTGGTGCATACGGTGCAGGAGAGAGGTAACGGAGAGGGGGAGGATGGAGCTGAGCTCATGACGGTTGCAACAAACGTCGAAGCGGGCTCGGGGGAGGTCGGAGCTGAGCGGGGCGGCGACGGCGATCTCTGCGGCCGGAGTTGGGGAAGACGAGGTCGGGGGCGACTACAGAGCGGGCGAGCGCTCGGGGCTCGGCCTGCTCGACGTAGTCGACGACGATGGAGCGAACGGACACGGTGACACGGCACGGGGACGACGGCGGACGCGGCTATCACGACGGCGCGGGCGCGGCGGCGTCGGCCATGGTGTGGGGAAGGCGAGGGAGAGGTGCTGGGGAGGAGGGGACGTGTCTGCGAGCTCGGGGGAGGTGTGGGTGGTCGATCTAGGCCAGCTGAACGGCGAGGGGAGGCAGCAGGGCGGCGGGCAGCTGCGTGGTGCGCGCTGCTGCTGCCGTCGAGCACTTGCCTGCCTGCCTGGCTGAGCCAAGCAGCTCGGTGGAGCGGTGGCTGGGCTGGGCCGGCAGGTGGGCCTGTTAGTGGGCGCCAGGTAAGCCCTTCTCTCTCCTCTCTTGTTTTATTTGTTTCTGTTTTCTATTTCTTTTGTAACTTTGTGGCTTTTCTAAAAATGCTTAGGCACTTTCAAAAATCACCAAACTGCTCATGCCCACTGTTTAGCATATAACCAACATGGAACATTTCAGTTTATGATTATTTGGGCACAAAAATATTTTATAGCATCTAAATGCCCAAATTTAATTACAATATGAACTAATCCAGAGCCCTTTGGATGTCCTAGAAAATTGTGCACCATTTTTGGCAGAGGTTTAAGACCAAGGCAAAGATGATGAACATTTTTGAAGGGCATTTTGGGTACATTGGAAAAGATTTTATTAAACCCTAGTTGTTAGAAGAGGGGTGCTAGGGTTTCTGTCATTCCCATTTCAAGTTTCTGTGGAAAGTAAACATGATGCACACTCTAGCTAGTCCTAATGCAAGCACTGACTAGGGATGTGACAACTCACCCCCACTCAAAAGAATCGAGTCCCGAGATTCGGGTTCCTCCGGAAAAAGGGTGGGGTACTCAAGTCGAAGACATTCCTGTCTTTCCCAAGTAGCTTCACTCTCGGAATGATGTGACCATTGAACCTTGAGAAACTTGATATTACGACGTCGAGTGGTACGCTCGGTTTGATCAAGAATGCAAACGGGGTATTCTCGATATGTGAGATTGTCCTGGAGATCAAGCGTTTCGTGGTCTACTCCGCGGATAGGATCCGAGAAGAAACGCCTGAGTTGAGAAACGTGGAAGACATCATGAACTCTGGAAAGGTGCGGAGGTAATTCGAATTGGTAGGCAACTTCTCCTCATTTGGCAAGAATGCGAAAAGGACCGATGTAACGAGGAGCCAATTTGCCTTTGATACCGAAGCGATGGGTTCCCTTAAGAGGAGTAACCCGAAGATAAGCCTTATCGCCAACTTCAAAAGTCACAGCCTTATGATGACTATCATATTGGCTCTTCTGGCGAGACTGGGCTGTTTCAATTTCTCACGAACGATGCGAACTTGCTCTTCTGCTTCCTGGATCATATCCGGACCAAAGAATTGGCTTTCCCCGGTTTCTGACCAGTTAAGAGGCGTTCGACATCTTCGTCCATATAGAACTTCGAAGGGAGCCTTGCCCAAGCTGGCTTGATTACTATTGTTATAAGCGAATTCGGCAAATGGAAGACACTTCTCCCAATCCATACTGAAAGAGATGACAGAGGCTCGAAGCATATCTTCTAGAATTTGATTGACTCGTTCCACTTGACCACTTGACTGAGGATGAAAGGCGGTGCTGAAAGAGAGATGAGTCCCCATAGCATTCTGGAAACTTTCCCAAAATCGTGAAGTGAAAAGACTTCCACGGTCGGAGTTAATCTCCAACGGCACACCATGAAGTGATACTATCCGAGAGATATACAGGTCTGCTAGCTGGCTAGCGGTTATACTCTCTCGAACAGGTAGGAAATGGGCTACTTTGGAGAGGTGTTTAATAACGACGAAGATAGCATTATTCCCTTTCATGGTCCTGGGAAACCCGGTAATGAAGTCCATACCGATCTTATCCCATTTCCATTCAGGAATTGCTAAAGGTAGAAGGGTGCCAGCAGGCTGTTGATGCTCTGCTTTAACTCGATGATAAACGTCGCAATTAGCAATGAATTGAGATATTTCTCTCTTCATCCTAGTCCACCAGAACCTCTGGCGTAGGTCCTGATACATTTTGGTACTACCGGGATGAATTGTGAGAGGAGATTCATGAGCCTCCTTAAGAATCAGCTGCCGCATATGTTGATCCTTGGGAACCACTAAACGGTTCTCGAAGAAGACAACACCTCGATCATCCGTAGAGAAACTTCTAGTGGCTCCGCTAGCAATGCTCTCCTGGAGTCGGGGTATACCCTTATCACGCTTCTGGGCAGCTATGATTTGATCCATAAGGGTAGGTTTCGCCACCAAGGTGGAAAGGAATCCTCGAGGAACAATGTGAAGGTTAAGCTTACGAATTCCTCGCGGAGAAGTGGTTGCCCTTGTTGTAACATCAGGTTGTTACAATAAGACTTACGACTCAGTGCGTCAGCCATGACATTGGCCTTCCCAGGGGTGTAAGTGATTCCTAAGTCGTAATTTGTGAGCAACTCAACCCAACGTCTTTGCTTGAGATTCAAATCCGGTTGGGTGAATATGTATTTCAGACTTTGGTGATCGGTGAAGATTTCATAGCGATTACCAAGAAGGTAATGTCTCCATGTTTTGAGTGCGTGGACTACAACTGCAAGCTCTAGATCATGTGTAGGATAGTTATCCTTATGTGGACGCAATTATCGAGATGCGTATGCGATCACTTGACGATCTTGCATGAGTATGCAACCTAGTCCTTGTCGCGAGGCGTCGCAGTAGATAACAAAATCCTTGGAAAAGTCTGGTGGTACCAGTACGGGTGCAGATGTCAGGCGTCTTTTCAGTTCCTGAAAGCTGGACTCGCACTATGGGGTCCATTAAAACTTTTTATCTTTCTTGAGGAGTTCAGTTAGAGGTTTAGCAAACTTGGAGAAATTCTCGACCAAGCGTCGGCAATAGCTCGCTAAGCCAAGGAAACTCCTAACTTGCTTGACCGATTTAGGGGGAGTCCAATCATGGACGGCTTGAACTCGCTCGGGATTAACGGCAATACCCTTACCAGAGATCACATGGCCTAGAGAGGTCACTTCTGGCAACCAGAATTCACATTTAGAGAATTTGGCATAAAGACGGTGCTCTCGAAGTTTCGTCAATACCAGCCTTAGATTCTCGGCATGATCTTCCTTGTTCTTGGAGTAAATGAGTATATCATCGAGGTATACAACGAGGAATTTATCCAAATACTCCATGAATATAGAATTCATTAGCCGGGAGAAAGTGGCTGGGGCATTGGTTAAACCGAAGGACATGACGGTGTACTCATATTGGCCATAACGAGTAACAAAAGCCATTTTAGGAATGTCCCCGTTCTTGATTTTGATTTGATGGTAACCCAAACTCAAATCCATTTTTGAAAAGACTGAGGATCCAGCGAGCTGATCATACAGACCGTTGATCCTGGGGAGCGGATACATGTTCTTTATGGTGACCAGATTGACAGGTCGATAATATACAACCATCCGTTCCGTTCCATCCTTCTTCTTGACGAAGAGGACGGGACAAGCCCAAGGGGAAGAACTAGGACGGATGAACCCTTTTTCAAGGACTCATCGAGTTGTTTCTTAAGCTCAGCTAATTCTAGGGGTGCCATCTCATAGGGTCTCCTAGAGATTGGGACAGTTCCTAGAATAAGATCTATCACGAACTCGACATCCCTGTCAGGTGGAACACCTGGCAGTTCTTCTGGGAAAACATCCGGAAAGTCATGGACTACCGGGATATCTTCGAGTTCTGGTAGAGGGCTGGCATTAAGAGAGTAGAGTTGACGCTCAGCCATTCGGGTCAAAACATTGACTGTCTTGCCGGATGGGTGTGTAAGTTGAACGGTCCTAGTGTAGCAATCAATCTTGGCGTAATGAGCTGCCATCCAGTCCATACCCAAAATGATGTTTATGTCCGAGGACTTGAGAGCGATTAGTGATGCAAGGAAAACAAGTCTATCAACAAGAATTACATTCTCGTGGCTTACTCTAGAGGTTTGCCATCTAGAGCCGGGAGTTTGAATTTCCATGGTGGTGGGCATGTCACAAAAATTCATGTTGTGAATTCGAGCATAGCTCTCAGATATGAACGAATGACATGCTCCAGTATCAAAAAGAACAAATGCCTGAGGGCAGTTAACAAGAAGCGTACCAAGGACGACGTTAGGATCCTCATAAGCTTCCTCAGCAGAGACATAGTTGACATGACCACGTGCAGTGGGGATTGGCTTGACATAGTTCACCTTGCCTGTTGACTTACCACGGCCAACGGGCTTTCCTGGCTGGTTCTGAGGACACTCACGCATGTAGTGCCCTGGTTCTCCACACTTGAAGCATGTCACAGTGCCAGTGTGTGGAGCAAAGTTGGTAGGTGGTCCTCCATAAGTGTTGGCAGGTGCATACTGCTGAGTTGGGCGAGGCGCCTCATAGGATGACCTCGGAGTGTACTTAGGTGGTAGAGCAATGTTAGGAACCCACACATGGCGCTTGTGAGAGCCAGAGCCGGATGAGGAACCAAAGTCATGAGGATGCTTGCGTGTGGCTTCGAAATTAGTCTGGCCCGTCTTCGCACTGATAGCTTTGTTCACCAACTTCTGGAAGGAGGTGCACTCGTGCAGACGTAGATCTCGGCGAAGTTCAGGGCTAAGTCCCTTGCGGAACCTTGCCTGCTTCTTGGCATCGGTGGATACTTCCTCGGGTGCATAGCGTGCCAAGTTGCCAAACTTGCGACAATAACCATCCACGGTTAACCAGCCCTGGGTGAAATTGCAGAATTTTTCCCGCTTGCGATCCAGGAGTCCTTCCGGAATGTGATGTTCGCGGAATGCCTCACTGAACTCAGCCCAAGTAGTGATTTGGCCAGCGGGACGCATAGCCTCAATGTTCTCCCACCAGAGACTGGCAGGGCCCTCAAGATGGTAGGCGGCGTAGATAACCTTGTCAGCTTCGGCCACACGGGCAGAGTGTAGCTCGTGGGTGATACTGCGAAGCCAGTCATCCGCATCCAGAGGTTCAGCGGAGTGATGGAACTTCGGTGGACACATCTTGATAAAGTCATTGATTGACACCACGTCATTCCTCTGACGGAACCCAGTGTTCTGCTCTATGCATTCCAGCAGACGGTTGGTCTCTCTCTTGTTCCGTTCTGCCTCGAGCATAACTTCAGCCAAGGAGGGTGGCTGGGGCAGATTCTCATCTCTAGCCCCACTAGCCTCACCCTGCTCCTGAGTAGCAGGAGTGTTGCGAGTGTTGACTATCCTAGGAAAATAAAACAATGATTTAGATAAGGATGGCAAAAACTTGACATAGGAGTGCAGAATGTAATGGATGGCACGGAATGCAGAGATGTTCATCCGTATGACATGGTAATATAGAAACTGCCATATATACACCAGTGGTCGTACACACCATACATAGTTTAGTACAAGCCAAGGCTAAAGTACAACTGCGATGAAAGACGATACATCTCATCAAGGCTTTCCAAGCTCCTATACATTATTTAACTACACCTCCGGGATTCAGTACAACTAAGTTATATTCCACAAGACACGCAGGACTGTGGAAATAAGACTAGTACGTTACTATTACTGCCACGGTCTAGCTCAGACACTCCCGTAGTAATCTTCGTACAGATTACCACCATAGCCTGGAAGTGTAACAGATGGATCTTGAAACTCTCGAGCACTCGAAGGCTGTGGACCATAGGGACATGGATGTGGCCTCGGTCCCGATGCTGGTGGCAACTGACGCCCACGTGGAGGTGTAATACCCCCAACGTCACGCCAATCCATACAATCAGGTAGACGAGTCCGCACGGGGTACAAATCCCGCATATCCAGATATCCAGCGTGCACGGCAGGTGCAAGCCATGTCAAAGTAGTCTAGTGGGCGGCTCGAGTGTTATACAGCTCCATCCGGAGGGCACGGACCTCACGGTCCCTACCCTCCAGCATCTGGACAGTATTCTGAAGCAGTGGCTCCTCATGAGCAGCATCAGTATACAAACCAGTGTAGTAGCCTTCCTCTCCAGGAAGTGAGTCTGGCATGTAACAGAACTCAGTGTTCAGCAGCAGAGCATGCCTAGCCCGGATGATGGTCATCATCGAATAAGCGTCATCCTACACTGCCATCTCGATAGTAACCCCGAGTCCATAAGACCAATGGATGGGGTCGTTAGCTCCGGTATACGAGGGGTATATCCGGACAGTGGAGAATTACTGACTCTGGTTGAAATCCCGGTACTGTTCCTCCACGGTGTACTCAGGTTACCAACGGTAGCCGGTCTCAGTTAACACACGGACTAGCATGGCCGTGTGACCTGGCACATTAATGCACCGAGTCAAACGGACCACCTGGTGAGGTGTGCGACCAGACATCTGAAACACGAAATAATGCAAAGGCATTAGAATTTCTGGAAGAAATCGGGCAGCATAACAACTGTAAATGCTAAAAAAGGATTTTGAGACATCATACAAATGATAGATAGCCACTCAACAATATCATATCAAGGTTCCGGGTCCAACTAATCATCATACTAGAAGCGTAGAAACTGAACTGAGGCTTGAAACCAACAATCCTAAGAGTCTATGGATTAGTAACACGTGAACCTAGTAAGGATGAGAGGCCTAGTCCTAAACCCCCGTAGAAAGAATAGGCTGACTCAGATCAGAAGGGCATAAGGTAAAGAAGTAAAAAGAGCCTTATGTTCCCTTCCACAATCAATTCCCCTACATATAACTAAGAATTTTATAGACTCAACATCGACCAATTTGGCTTGAGAAACCTACAGGCAGTCCGGCTCTGATGCCAACGCTATCAGGACCCCGATCCTAAGTCACACCGATCTAGCTTGTAACACGTCATATCAATTTGCGGCCTCACGGACGGTATCCCCACGGGTGCCACCTTACCTGTCCCGAGACCATTTGCGCATTTTGGCACACGTATATGACAGTGTCGCTAGCATCCATATGACAGAGAACCCGGGCCGACATGGCTAGTTATAAACCAAAAGTGACACTAAATTACAGAGACATGCATTCATGACCCAGCAACGAACGTGTCGGTCATCAACGTATGAACCCAAGTCGTAGCAAGCTACATGGACTTAAAGGAACAACGTGTGACGTTTCTCCTAAGGGACAGACACAGGAACGAAGAAGGACACATGCCGGCCAGCCAACGTGTTCCGAGCAGTAGCAAGCTACCAAGGCTCATTGGAAGCACTAGGAGGCATTTCCCTGTAAGAGAGGCTACCAATGGAAAACAACTAGGTTTCGGATCCCACACATACCAAGCATTTCAATCATACACACAATATGCTAAATATGTGCAAATAAAACATTGCATCACAACAGAATTCTATGACTCAAAGTCCTTTATTTATGAGGCTCCGAAGAGCCATACATAACATATCCATACAGGTAGGGGTCACATGACCCAACACTCAAGTCATACAATCATACAAGCACAAGCGGAAGCTAACATGTCTGAGTACAGACAACTTGGAAAATAAAACAGGCTTGGTGTAGCCTGACTATCTACAAGGCCCTTCACAAGCTCAGGATCTCCGTCTGGGTAGCAAGCTACTCGTCGACGTCAACGTCTATATAGAACCCATCAGAAGGGGCAGGGTTCTCCTCTGGAATAGTTATTAAGCAAACATGAGTACAAAGGTACTCAGCAAGTCTTACAACAGAACCTATCATACATGCAATATTATCAACAAGGGCAGTGGAGTTCATAGCAGCAAGCCAGCTTTGACTCTTGGCTAACCTATACTACGACTCTCAACAGATTGCAAGATAAGACTACGTACACGAGTCCTCTACTCACCACAACAATACACCACCATGGATCCTCTTCCGTCATCCTACGGAAGGGCCATCCACGGCACTCACACTTTTCTTGAGGCTTTTAGAAGTATCCATCAACTTGTCTATGAACTATAAGAGTAACGAAGTAGTCCGTACCGCGAACAACGGCTATTCGAATAGATTGGTAACCCTGCAGGGGTGTACTTCTTCACACACGTTTCCACCACTTAGCGTCTGCACACAACATGTGCTCGACAGACTTCAAGCGAAAGCCGACGTGGGTGTAGACCACGACCTAACCAACGACTCAAGTCTCTCGTCCAGGTTTATCGCCTATTTGGGTTCCATCCGTGGGGAGATCCGGCCGGGGTGTCGCTCACGGCCCCAAACGATGTATACAGGGTTCCCGAGTCACCAAACAGGCGCTCGGTACACCCGGCCAGGTACCTGTCGCATCACAGCCCACCCTGAGGGTCAGCGCTGTGCACGACCACCAGTAAACTACCAACACCAGAAACTAGTTGCAACTCCTGGACAGAGAACATGGGCAGTCAATAAGTCGAGCGGGGTCATGTTTCAGGGTCCAATGTGCGGTAGTCGCTGTAACTTGAACCACACATACAGATCTCAGGTCCTATGGACGGTTCCAATGAAACAACGCATCACGTACTCCTACATGGCCTTTCATCGATACCTTTACCAAACATGTTCCACACTTCCCTCTCTTTACCGGTATGATCATTTCACTCTGATCCATCACCCAGATGAACCAGACCTGACACAACTCTAAGCATAGCAGGCAACATACACAAATAGCATGGTGGATCACACATCACATGGCTCAATCAACTCCTACACATGCTAGTGGGTTTCAACTATTTACTGTGGCAAAGACAGGTCATGCAAGGGAATAGGGTTCAACTACCGCAACAAGTAGTAGTTCACATGTTGTTGCCTTAATGCAGTAAAAGAGAGCAGGAGCAAGAAGATGGGTTTGTATTGGAATGATCAATGGTTGCTTGCCTGACAGAGTGGTTGTCGGGTACTGCTCTTCAGTTGGATACGCAGAAGTACCCTCGGGAGCAGGACCTAACACGGAGAACACCAGCGATACAAGTAATAAGCAAACAAATGCAACAATATGATGCATGCTCATGATATGGCAAGATGCATGTGTTTTGGGCTAATGCAACTATAAACATAAGGGTTTGAGCCCATTTGAATCAAAGATTCAAATTGAAACCCAAACTATTATTTATTAAAGTGCATTATCATGTTTTAATGTGAACATCAAGGTTAACTTGCTCAAACATGCATGAAACCAGCGCCATTGGAAAGATTGGATTTTTCTGATCAATTTTCATATACAAATCTTTTCCATTTGAGCTACTGTTGAATTTATATGATTTTTTGAAGTTTAAAGCATTTTCTAGAATTTCCTGATTTGTTTTAAATCAAATAATCCCAGAAAAGCATTTACTGCGTCAGCATCACATCATGCTGATGTCAGCAACTCAACAGGGCGGCCCAGGTCAAACCTGACCAGTGGGACCCACTGGTCAGTGGTACAGTTAGTTAATTAACTAAAAAGGATTAGTTTAGACACTAATCTAGGTTTGACTAACAGACAGGGCCCACATGTCAGTGACCCAGGGGGGTCAAACCCTTGGTCAAACGGGGCTGACTCGCCGGCGTTTAGCCGCCGGCGAGGCCAAACGCGGCGGTGGGGTGCGGGATTTGTGCTCCAGCGACCAAATCGATGGCGGAGCACACCTACGGGCAGCTGGAAGTGAGCCGCGTCGAGTGGTGGCGGTGGCTGGCCTCGGGGTCACCGGAAACGTCGCCGGCGACGAGTCCAGCGGCTGCCGGAGTTCGGGTGAGGACGAACTCGTCGGTGCGGTGCTCATGGAGGCGCGTGGATTGCTCCTACAGCACCTACGCGGGACGGTGAAGCTGGTGGGCACGATGCCCGGGCCGGCAGGTAGCCGGAGCCTCGTCGGTGACGCGTGCAGGTGAGCCTCGTGCGGTGCATACGGTGCAAGAGAGAGCTAACGGAGAGGGGGAGGACGGACCTGAGCTCACGGCGGTTGCAGCAAGCGTCGAAGCGGGCTCGGGGGAGGTCGGAGCTGAGCGAGGCGGCGACGGCGATCTCTGCGGCCGGAGTTGGGGAAGACGGGGTTGGGGGTGACTCAAGAGCGGGCGAGCGCTCGGGGCTCGGCCTGCTCGACGTAGTCGGCGACGACGGAGCGAACGGACACGGTGACGCGGCACGGGTGTCAGGACCCCGATCCTAAGTCACATCGATCTAGCTGTAACACGTCATATCACTTTGCGGCCTCACGAACGGTAACCCCACGGGTGCCACCTTACCTGGCCCGAGACCGTTTGCGCATTTTGGCACACATATATGACAGTGTCGCTAGCATCCATATGACAGAGAACCCGGGCCGACATGGCTAGTTATAAACCAAAAGTGGCACTAAATTACAGAGACATGCATCCATGACCTAGCAACGAACGTGTCGGTCATCAACGTATGAACCCAAGTCGTAGCAAGCTACATGGACTTAAAGGAACAACGCGTGACATTTCCCCTAAGGGACATACACAGGAACGAAGAAGGACACATGCCGGCCAGCCTACGTGTTCCGAGCAGTAGCAAGCTACCAAGGCTCATTGGAAACACTAGGAGGCATTTCCCTGTAAGATAGGCTACCAAAGGAAAACAACTAGGTGTCGGATCCCACACATACCAAGCATTTCAATCATACACACAATATGCTCAATATGTGCAAATACAACATTGCATCACAACAGAACTCTATGACTCAAAGTACTTTATTTAAGGCTCCAAGATCCATACATAACATATCCATACAGGTAGGGGTCACATGACCCAACACTCAAGTCATATAGTCATACAAGCACAAGCGGAAGCTACATGTCTGAGTACAGACAACTTAGAAAATAAAACAGGCTTGGTGTAGCCTGACTATCTACAAGGCCCTTCACAAGCTCCAGATCTCCGTCTGGGTGACAAGCTACTCGTCGACGTCAACGTCTATGTAGAACCCATCGACAGGGGCAGGGTTCTCCTCTGGAACAGTTATTAAGCAAACATAAGTACAATGGTACTCAGCAAGTCTTACCAGAGAACCTGTCATACATGCAACATTATCAACAGGGGTAGTGGAGTTCATAGTAGAATGCCAGCTTTGACTCTTGGCTAACCTATACTACAACTCTCAACGGATTGCAAGATGTTATTACGAACACGAGTCCTCTACTCACCACAACAATACACTACCGAGGATCCTCTTCCGTCATCCTACGGAAGGGCCATCCACGGCACTCACACATATCTTGAGGCCTTTAGTAGTATCCATCAACTTGTCTATGAACTGTAAGAGTAACCAAGTAGTCCGTACCGCGAACAACGGCTATTCGAATAGATTGATAACCCTGCAGGGGTGTACTTTTTCACACAAGCTTTCACCACTTATAGTCGTTTACTCGACATGTACTCTGCAACCTTCAAGCGGAAGCCCAGCGAGGGTGTCGGTCACGACCTGACTAACTACACAAGTCTCTCGTACAGGTTTATCGCCTATTTGGGTTCCATCCGTGGGGAGATCCGGCCGGGGTGTCGCTCACGGCCCCAAACGATGTGTACAGGGTTCCCGAGTCACCATACGGGCAACCGGTACACCGTGCCACGTACCTATCGCATCACAACCCACCCCGAGGGTCAGCGCTGTGCATGACCTCCAGTAAACTATAAACACCAGAAACTAGTTGCAACTCCTGGACAGAGATCGAGGGTAATTAATAAGCCGAGAGGGTCAATTAAGGATCCCAATGTGTGGTACTACCTCCGTCTAGGTGAATAAGTCATTCGCGTAGTTCTAGGTCATCGATTTGAGGAATTAAATATGTGTTATATGTCATGAAAAATATATCATTAGATTTCTACATGGATGTAGTTTCTAAATATATAATTTTTATCACATATAATACATATTTAGATAGTTAAACCGTCGACCTAGAACTACGCAAATGACTTATTCACCGAAACGGAGGTAGTAGTAGCTGAAACTTGAACCACACATACAGATCTCGGGTCCTATGGACGATTCCAATGAAACAACCCACCATGTACTCCTACATGGCCTTTCATCGATACCTTTACCAAGCATATCCCACACTTCCTTCTCTTTATCGGTATGATCATTTCACTCTGATCCATCACCCAGATGAACCAGACCTGACCCAACTCTAAGCATAGCAGGCAACATAAACAAATAGCATGGTGGATCACACATCACATGGCTCAATCAACTCCTACACATGCTAGTGGGTTTCAACTATTTACTGTGGCAATGACAGGTCATGCAAGGGAATAGGGTTCAACTACCGCAACAAGTAGCAGTTCACACGCTTTTGCCTTAATGCAGTAAAAGAGAGCAGGAGCGAGAAGATTGGGTTTGTATCGGAATGATCAATGATTGCTTGCCTGACAGAGTGGTTGTCGGGTACTGCTCTTCAGCTGGATACGCAGAAGTATCCTCGGGAGCAGGACCTAACACGGGGAATACCGGTGATACAATCAATAAGCAAACAAATGCAACAAAATGATGCATGCTCATGACATGGCAAGATGCATGTGTTTTGGGCTAATGCAACTATAACCAGAAGGGTTTGAGCCTATTTGAATCAAAGATTCAAATTGGAATTCAAACTATTATTTAATTAAGTGCATTATCATGTTTTAATGTATACAGCAAGGTTAACTTGCTCAAACATGCACGAAACTAGAGCCATTGGAAAGATTGGATTTTTCTGATCATTTTTCATATATAAATTATTTCCATCTGAGCTATGGTTGATTTTATATGATTTTTAGAAGTTTTGAGTATTTTCCGTAATTCATAAATCATTTAAGATTTATTTTAAATTCTAGAAACACTTTACTGCGTCAGCATGACCTCATGCTGACGTCAGCAGGTCAACAAGAGCTTGTCCAGGTCAAACATGACATGTGGGCCCGGCATGTCAGTGTCATAGCTAATTTGCAAAGTTAATTAGTGTTAAGCTAGGAACTAATTAGCTGTCAGAGGGGTCTGGGCCCACGGGTCAGTGACTAACCTAACTAACTGATTTAATTAACATTTACTTAATTAAACTAGCTAATTAGGGGAGGGGTGGCCCACACGTCAGCGACCCAGGGGTGGTCAACCCCCCGGTCAAACGAGTCAAACTCGCCGGCGATGTGACGCCGGCGAGGCAAAACACGGCGGCGAGTTTCGGAAATCGCCTACAGGGCACGGTTCGAGCTGCGGTTGGGCGCGTTGGAGTGCCCTCGCCGATGCGCGTCGAATGGTGGTAGCCGCCGGGCCTGGTGTGACCAGAGACGACGGCTACGAGCTCGACACCGGCGGCCGGCATTCGGGCGTGTGTGGAAACGCGGCTACGGTGGCCTAGGCGATGCGTGCGTGGCACCTAACTCATCTACGTGCTGCGGCGAGCAAAACGGGCATGTGTCCGAGACCAAATGGTCACCGGAGCATCACCGACGGCAAGCACGGCGGCGGCGGGTTTCGGTGATCAGCGGAGCAGCAGCTACGCGGCGCAAACGAGGCGGAGGAGGGAGGGATTCGGTGTAGGGGCTCACAGCGGGGCTAACGAGCTCGAAGGAGAGGTCAGGGACGCTCTGCAGCTCCTTAATCGACGACGAGGAGCTCCGGCGATCTGAGGTTGGGGAATACGGCGTGAAGGCGATGCAGGGCTTCCGGCGATCCGTGGCTCAGCGAGGAGGAAGAAGGCGTCGCGGCGATCCTTCTGGACACGGTCACGGGATGAGGGGGAGGCTCTAGGTGCGGCAATGGCGAGCGGCGGCGACGGGCGGTTCGGTGGTGAGGGGGAGAGAGCCAGGAAAAGGAGATGAGGACGAGGGGAAGTAAGAGAGGGGTCGGGGCAGCTGCGTGGCGACGCATGGAGTCGTCCAGAGCGTCGGGGATGCAGGCAAGCAGGCTGGAGGTGGCCGGGCGCGTGCCGGCACGCGGTGGCCACGCGCGCTGCCTACTGGCGCGAGGTGGAAGGCGACAGAAGCGGCGCTGGGTGGGCTGGGCCGGCCTGCAACAGTGCTGGGCTCAAGGTAAGTTCTCTCTCTCTCTTTCTTTTTTCCTATTTCTTTTCTGTTTCATTTCTTTTGCAACTTTGTTTAATTAATAAAAATGCCAGAACATTTTTATAACTCATAAAACTAGTCATGCCCACTGTATATAATATGAACAATATGGAACATTATAGTTTATGATTATTTGAGCATTTAAAACATTTTATAGCATTTAATTCCCAAATACAAATACCATATGATTTAATCCAAAGACCTTAGATGTCCTAGAAAATTGTGCACCATTCTTGGCAGAGGTTTAGGACCAAGGCAGAAATGATGAACATTTTTTAAGGGCATTTTGGGTACATTGGAAAGTATTTTATCAAACCCTAGTTGTTAGAAGAGGGGTGCTGGGGTTTCTGTCATTCCCATTTCAAGTTTCTTTGATAAGTAAACATGATGCACACTCTAGCTAGGGATGTGACAACTCACCCCCACTTAAAAGAATCGCATCCCGAGATTCGGGTTCCTCCGGAAAGAGGGTGGGGTACTCAAGTCGAAGACGATCCTCCCTTTCCCAAGTAGCTTCACTCTCGGAATGATGTGACCATTGAACCTTGAGGAACTTGATATTATGGCGTCGAGTGGTGCGCTCGGTTTGATCAAGAATACGAACGGGATATTCTCGATATGTGAGATTGTCCTGGAGATCAAGCGTTTCGTGGTCCACTCCGCGGATAGGATCCGAGAAGCAACGCCTGAGTTGAGAAACGTGGAAACATCACGAACCCTGGAAAGGTGCGGAGGTAGTTCCAGTTGGTAGGCAACTTCTCCTCGTTTGGCAAGAATGCGAAAAGGACCGATGTAACGAGGGGCCAATTTTCCTTTGATACCGAAGCGATGGGTTCCCTTAAGAGGGGTAACCCGAAGGTAAGCCTTACCGCCGACTTCAAAAGTCACAGCCTTGTGATGGCTATCATATTGGCTCTTCTGACGAGACTGGGCTGTTTTCAATTTCTCACGAATGATGCGAACTTGCTCTTCTGCTTCCTGGATCATATCCGGTCCAAAGAATTGTCTTTCCCCGGTTTCTGACCAGTTAAGAGGTGTTCGACACCTTCGTCCATATAGAACTTCGAAGGGAGCTTTGCCCAAGCTGGCTTGATAACTATTGTTATAAGCGAATTCGGCAAATGGAAGACACTTTTCCCATTCCATACCGAAAGAAATGACAGAGGCTCGAAGCATGTCTTCCAGAATTTGATTGACTCATTCCACTTGACCACTTGACTGGGGATGGAAGGCGGTGCTGAAAGAGAGATGAGTTCCCATAGCATTCTGGAAACTTTCCCAAAATCGTGAAGTGAAAAGACTTCCACGGTCTGAGTTAATCTCCAACGGCACACCATGAAGTGATACTATCCGAGAGACATACAAGTCTGCTAGCTGGCTAGCGGTGATACTCTCTCGAACAGGCAGGAAATGAGCTACTTTAGAGAGGCGGTCGATAACGACGAAGATAGCATTATTCCCTTTCCTGGTCCTGGGAAACCCGGTAATGAAGTCCATACCGACCTTGTCCCATTTCCATTCAGGAATAGCTAAAGGTTGAAGGGTGCCAGCAGGCCGTTGATGCTCTGCTTTAACTCGACGACAAATGTCGCAGTTAGCAATGAATTGAGCGATTTCTCTTTTCATCCTAGTCCACCAGAATCTCTGACGTAGATCCTGATACATTTTGGTACTACCGGGATGAATTGTGAGAGGAGATTCCATTTTGGATCATATCCAGTCCAAAGAATTGTCTTTCCCCGGTTTCTGACCAGTTAAGAGGTGTTCGACACCTTCGTCCATATAGAACTTCGAAGGGAGCTTTGCCCAAGCTGGCTTGATAACTATTGTTATAAGCGAATTCGGCAAATGGAAGACACTTTTCCCATTCCATACCGAAAGAAATGACAGAGGCACGAAGCATGTCTTCCAGAATTTGATTGACTCATTCCACTTGTTAGAAGAGGGGTGCTGGGGTTTCTATCATTCCCATTTCAAGTTTCTTTGAAAAGTAAACATGATGCACACTCTAGCTAGTCCTAATGCAAGTGCTAACGAGGGATGTGACAACTCACCCCCACTTAAAAGAATCGCATCCCGAGATTCGGGTTCCTCCGGAAAGAGGGTGGGGTACTCAAGTCGAAGACGATCCTCCCTTTCCCAAGTAGCTTCACTCTCGGAATGATGTGACCATTGAACCTTGAGGAACTTGATATTGTGGCGTCGAGTGGTGTGCTCGGTTTGATCAAGAATACGAACATGATATTCTCGATATGTGAGATTGTCCTGGAGATCAAGCGTTTCGTGGTCCACTCCGCGGATAGGATCCGAGAAGCAACGCCTGAGTTGAGAAACGTGGAAAACATCATGAACCCTGGAAAGGTGCGGAGGTAGTTCCAGTTGGTAGGCAACTTCTCCTCGTTTGGCAAGAATGCGAAAAGGACCGATGTAACGAGGGGCCAATTTGCCTTTGATACCGAAGCGATGGGTTCCCTTAAGAGGGCTAACCCGAAGGTAAGCCTTACCGCCGACTTCAAAAGTCACAGCCTTATGATGGCTATCATATTGGCTCTTCTGACGAGACTAGGCTGTTTTCAATTTCTCACGAATGATGCGAACTTGCTCTTCTGCTTCCTGGATCATATCCAGTCCAAAGAATTGTCTTTCCCCGGTTTCTGACCAGTTAAGAGGTGTTCGACACCTTCGTCCATATAGAACTTCGAAGGGAGCTTTGCCCAAGCTGGCTTGATAACTATTGTTATAAGCGAATTCGGCAAATGGAAGACACTTTTCCCATTCCATACCGAAAGAAATGACAGAGGCACGAAGCATGTCTTCCAGAATTTGATTGACTCATTCCACTTGATGGAAGGTGGTGCTGAAAGAGAGATGAGTTCCCATAGCATTCTGGAAACTTTCCCAAAATCATGAAGTGAAAAGACTTCCACGGTCTGAGTTAATATCCAACGGCACACCATGAAGTGATACTATCCGAGAGACATACAAGTCTGCTAGCTGGCTAGCGGTAATACTCTCTCGAACAGGCAGGAAATGAGCTACTTTAGAGAGGCGGTCGATAACGACGAAGATAGCATTATTCCCTTTCCTGGTCCTAGGAAACCCGGTAAGGAAGTCCATACCGACCTTGTCCCATTTCCATTCAAGAATAGCTAAAGGTTGAAGGGTGCCAGCAGGCCGTTGATGCTCTGCTTTAACTCGACGACAAACATCGCAGTTAGCAATGAATTGAGCGATATCTCTCTTCATCCTAGTCCACCAGAATCTCTGACATAGATCCTGATACATTTTGGTACTACCGGGATGAATTGTGAGAGGAGATTCATGAGCCTCCTTAAGAATCATCTGTCGTAGTTGTTGTTTCTTGGGTACCACCAAGCGGTTCTCGAAGTACACAACACCTCGATCATCCATAGAGAAACTTCTAGCAACTCCGCTAGCAAGGTTCTCCTTGATCCGAGATATACCTCTATCATACTGCTGGGCAAGTATGATTTGATCCATAAGGGTAGGTTTCGCCACCAAGGTGGAAAGGAATCCTCGAGGAACAATGTGAAGGTTAAGCTTACGAAATTCCTCGTGGAGAAGTGGTTGCCCTTCTTGTAACGTTAAGTTGTTACAATAAGACTTACGACTTAGTGCATCAGCCATGACATTGGCCTTTCCAGGGGTGTAAGTGATTCCTAAGTCGTAATCTGTGAGCAACTCAACCCAATGTCTTTGCCTGAGATTTAGATCGGGTTGGGTGAAGATGTACTTCAAACTTTGATGATCAGTGAAGATTTCACAGCGATTACCAAGGACGTAATGTCGCTATGTTTTGAGTGCAAGGACTACAGCTGCAAGCTCTAGATCACGAGTAGGAGAGTTATCCTCATGTGGTCGCAACTGTCGAGATGCGTATGCAATCACTTGACGATCTTGCATGAGTATGCAACCTAGTCCTTGTCGCGAGGCGTCGCAATAGATTATAAAATCCTTGGAAAAGTCTGGTGGTACCAGTACAGGTGCAGAGGTCAGGCGTCTTTTCAGTTCCTGAAAACTGGACTCGCACTGTGGGGTCCACTCAAACTTTTTATCTTTCTTGAGGAGTTCAGTCAGAGGTTTAGCAACCTTGGAGAAATTCTCGACGAAGCGTCGGCAATAGCTCGCCATGCCAAGAAAACTCCTAACTTACTTGACCGATTCAGGGGGAGTCCAATCAAGGACGGCTTGAACTCGCTCGGGATTGACAGCAATACCCTTGCCAGAGATCACATGACCTAGATAGGTTACTTCCGGCAACCAAAATTCACATTTAGAGAATTTGGCATCAAGGCGGTGCTCTCGAAGTTTCGTCAATACCAGCCTTAAATGCTCGGCATGATCTTCCATGTTCTTGGAGTAAATGAGTATATCATCGAGGTATACCACGACGAATTTATCCAAGTACTTCATGAATATAGAATTCATTAGCCGGGAAAAGGTGGCTGGGGCATTGGTTAATCCGAAGGACATGACGGTGTACTCATATTGGCCATAACGAGTAACAAAAGCCGTTTTGGGAATGTCCTCGTTATTGATTTTGATTTGATGGTAACCCAACCTCAAATCCATCTTAGAGAAGACTGAGGATCCAGCGAGCTGATCATACATGTCGTTGATCCTGGGGAGCGGATACTTGTTCTTTATGGTGACCAGATTGACAGGTCGGTAATCTACAACCATCCGCTCCGTTCCATCCTTCTTCTTGACGAAGAGTACGGGACAAGCCCAAGGGGAGGAACTAGGACGGATGAAACCTTTTTGCAAGGACTCATCGAGTTGTTTCTTAAGCTCAGCTAATTCTAGGGGTGCCATCTTATAAGGTCTCCTAGAGATTGGGACAGTTCCAGGGATAAGATCTATCACGAACTCGACATCTCTGTCAGGTGGAATTCCTGGCAGTTCTTCTGGAAAGACATCTGGAAAGTCACGGACTACCGGGATATCTTCGAGTTCGGGTAGAGGGCTGGCATTAAGAGAGTAGAGCTGACGCTCAGCCATTCGGGGTCAAGACATTGACTATCTTGCCGGATGGATGTGTAAGTTGAACGGTCCTAGTATAACAATCAATCTTGGCGTAATGAGTTGTCATCCAATCCATACCCTAAATGATGTTTATGTCCGAGGACTTGAGAGCGATTAGAGATGCAAGGAAAACAAGTCTATCGACAAGGATTTCATTTCCATGGCTTACCCTAGAGGTTTGCCATTTTGAACCAGGAGTTTGAATAACCATGGAAGTAGGCATGTCACAAAAAGTCATGTTGTGCATTCGAGCATAGCTCTCGGATATGAACGAATGGGACGCTCCAGTATCGAAAAGAACAGATGCCGGATGGCAGTTAACGAGAAGCGTACCAAGGACGACGTTAGGATCCTCATAAGCTTCCTCAGCAGAGACATAGTTGACATGACCACGTGCAGTGGGGATTGGCTTGACATAATTCACCTTGACGGTTGGCTTACCACGGCGAACGGGTTTTCTTGGTTGGTTCTGAGGACACTCACGCATGTAGTGCCCCGGTTCTCCACACTTGAAGCATGTCACGGTGCCAGTGCATGGAGCAAAGTTGGTAGGTGGTCCTCCATAGGTCTTAGCAGGTGCATACTGTTGAGTTGGGCGAGGCGCCTCATAGGATGGCCTCGGTGTGTACTTGGGTGGCAGAGCAGTGTTAGGAACCCACACACGGCGCTTGTGAGAGCCAGAGCCGGATGAGGAACCAAAGTCTCGAGGATGCTTGCGTGTGGCCTCGAAGTCGGTCTGACCCGTCTCAGCACTGATAGCCTTGTTTACCAGCTTCTGGAAGGAAGTGCACTCGTGCAGACGTAGATCTCGGCGGAGTTCATGGCTGAGTCCCTTGCGGAACCTCGCCTGCTTCTTGGCATCGGTGGATACTTCCTCAGGTGCATAGCGTGCCAAGTTGCCAAACTCGCGACTATAGCCATCCACAGTTAACCGGCCCTGGGTGAAATTGCATAATTCCTCCCGCTTGCGATCCATGAGACCTTCCGGAATGTGATGTTCACGGAATGCCTCACTGAACTCAACCCAAGTAGTGATTTGGCCAGCAGGACGCATAGCTTCAAAGTTTTCCCACCAAAGACTGGCAGGGCCCTCAAGATGGTAGGCGGCGTGGGTAACCTTGTCAGCTTCGGCCACACGGGCAGAGTGTAGCTTGTGGGTGATACTACGTAGCCAGTCATCCGCATCCAGAGGTTCAGTGGAGTGATGGAACTTCGGTGGGCACATCTTGATAAAATCGTTGATTGACACCACGTCATTCCTCTGGCGGAACCCAGTGTTCTGCTCTATGCGTTCCAACAGACGGTTGGTCTCTCTCTTATTCCGTTCTGCCTCGAGCATAACTTCCGCCAAGGAGGGTGGCTGGGGCAGATTCCCATCTCTAGCCCCACTAGCCTCACCCTGCTCCTGGGCAGCAGGAGTGTTGTGAGTGTTGACCATCCTAAGAAAACAAAACAACGGTTTAGACAAGGATGGCAAAATTTTGACATAGAAGTGCAGAATGTAATGGATGACACGGAATGCAGAGATGTTCATCCGTACGACATGGTAATATAGAAACTGCTATATATACACCAGTGGTCATACTCACCGTACATAGTTTAGTACAAGCCAAGGCTAAAGTACAACTGCGGTGAAAGACGATACATCCCATCAGAGGCATTCCAAGCTCCTATACATTATTTAACTACACCTACGGAACTCAGTACACACTAAGTCATATTCCACAAGACGCGCAGGACTGTGGGAATACAACTACTACAATACTACTACTACCACGGTCTAGCTCAGACATTCCCGTAGTAATCTTCGTAAAGATTACCACCGTAGCCTGGAAGTGGAATAGACGGATCTTGAAACTCGCGAGCACTCGAAGGCTGTGGACCATAGGGACATGGATGTGGCCTCGGTCCCGATGCTGGTGGTAACCGACGCCCACGTGGAGGTGTAATACCCCCAACGTCACGCCAATCCATGCGATCAGGCAGACGAGTCCGCACGGGGTACAAATCCCGCATGTCCAGATATCCGGCGTGCACAGCAGGTGCAAGCCGTGTCAAAGTAGTCCAGTGGGCGGCTCGACTGTTATACAGCTCCATTCGGAGGGCGCGGACCTCACGGTCCCTATCCTCCAGCATCTGGACAGTAGTCTGAAGCATTGGCTCTTCATGAGCAGCATCAGTATACAGACCAGTGTAGTAGCCTTCCTCTCCGGGAAGTGAGGCTGGCATGTAACAGAACTCAGTGTTCAGCAACAGGACATACCTAGCCCGGAGAATGGTCATCATCGAATAGGCGGCATCCTGTACTGCCATCTCGATGGTAACCCCGAGTCCATAAGACCAATGGATGGGGTCGTTAGCTCCGGGATATGAGGGGTATATTCGGACTGTGCAGAAATACTGACTCTGATTGAAATCCCGGTACTGTTCCTCCACGGTGTACTCAGGATACCAGCGATAACCGGTCTCAGTCATCACACGGACTAGCATGGCCGTGTGACCGGGCACATTAATGCACCGCGTCAAACGAACCACTTGGTGAGGGGTGCGGCCAGACATCTGAAACACGAAGTAATGCAAAGGCATTAGTGTTTCTGGAAGAAATCGGACAGCATAAGAACTGTAAATGCTCAAACAAAGATTTGAGACATCATACAAATGATAGCATATCCACTCAACAATTCCATATCAAGGTTCCGGGTCCAACAATCATCATGTTAAAGGGATAGAAACTGAACTAAGGCTTGAAACCAACAATCCTAAGAGTCTACGGATTAGTAACACGTGAACCTAGTAAGGATAAGAGGCCTAGTCCTAAATCCCCGTAGAAAGAATAGACTGACTCAGATCAGAAGGGCATAAGGTAAAGGAGTAAAAAGAGCCTTACGTTCCCTTCCACAATCAATTCCCCTACATATAACTAAGAATTTTTCTAGACTCAACATCGACCAGTTTGGCTTGAGAAACCTACAGGCAGTCCAGCTCTGATGCCAACGCTGTCAGGACCCCGATCCTAAGTCACACCGATCTAGCTGTAACACATCATATCACTTCGCGGCCTCACGCACGGTAACCCCACGGGTGCCACCTTACCTGGCCCGGGACCGTTTGTGCATTTTGGCACACGTATATGACAGTGTCGCTAGCATCCATATGACAGAGAACCCGGACCGACATGGCTAGTTATAAACCAAAAGCGGCACTAAATTACAAAGACAGGCATCCATGACCCAGCAACGAACGTGTCTGTCATCAACATATGAACCCAAGTCGTAGCAAGCTACATGGACTTAAAGGAACAACACGTGACATTTCCCCTAAGGGACAGACACAGGAACGAAGAAGGACACATGCCGGCCAGCCTACGTGTTCCGAGCAGTAGCAAGCTACCAAGGCCCATTGGAAACCCTAGGAGGCATTTCCCTGTAAGATAGGCTACCAAAGGAAAACAACTAGGTGTCGGATCCCACACATACCAAGCATTTCAATCATACACACAATATGCTCAATATGTGCAAATACAACATTGCATCACAACAAAACTCTATGACTCAAAGTACTTTATTTAAGAGGCTCCAAGAGCCATACATAACATATCCATACAGGTAGGGGTCACATGACCCAACACTCAAGTCATATAGTCATACAAGCACAAGCGGAAGCTACATGTCTGAGTACAGACAACTTAGAAAATAAAACATGCTTGGTGTAGCCTGACTATCTACAAGGCCCTTCACAAGCTGCAGATCTCCGTCTGGTGACAAGCTACTCGTCGACATCAACGTCTATGTAGAACCCATCGACAGGGGCAGGGTTCTCCTCTGCAACAGTTATTAAGCAAACATGAGTACAAAGGTACTCAGCAAGTCTTACCACAGAACCTATCATACATGCAACATTATCAACAGGGGTAGTGGAGTTCATAGCAGAAAGCCAGCTTTGACTCTTGGCTAACCTATACTACAACTCTCAACGGATTGCAAGATGTTATTACGAACACGAGTCCTCTACTCACCACAACAATACACTACCGAGGATCCTCTTCCGTCATCCTATGGAAGGGCCATCCACGGCACTCACACTTATCTTGAGGCTTTTAGTAGTATCCATCAACTTTTCTATGAACTGTAAGAGTAACCAAGTAGTCCGTACCGCGAACAACGGCTATTCGAATAGATTGATAACCCTGCAGGGGTGTACTTCTTCACACACGCTTTCACCACTTATCGCTGTTTACTCGACATGTACTCGGCAACCTTCAAGCGGAAGCCCAGCGAGGGTGTCGGCCACGACCTGACTAACTACACAAGTCTCTCGTCCAGGTTTATCGCCTATTTGGGTTCCATCCGTGGGGAGATCTGGCCGGGGTGTCGCTCACGGCCCCAAACGATGTGTACAGGGTTCCCGAGTCACCAAACGGGCAACCGGTACACCGTGGCACGTACCTGTCGCATCACAACCCACCCCGAGGGTCAGCGCTGTGCACGACCTCCAGTAAACTATAAACACCAGAAACTAGTTGCAACTCCTGGACAGAGATCGAGGGTAATTAATAAGCCGAGAGGGTCAATTAAGGATCCCAATGTGTGGTAGTAGCTGAAACTTGAACCACACATACAGATCTCGGGTCCTATGGACGATTCCAATGAAACAACCCACCATGTACTCCTACATGGCCTTTCATCGATACCTTTACCAAGCATATCCCACACTTCCTTCTCTTTATCGGTATGATCATTTCACTCTGATCCATCACACAGATGAACCAGACCTGACACAACTCTAAGCATAGCAGGCAACATAAACAAATAGCATGGTGGATCACACATCACATGGCTCAATCAACTCCTACACATGCTAGTGGGTTTCAACTATTTACTGTGGCAATGACAGGTCATGCAAGGGAATAGGGTTCAACTACCGCAGCAAGTAGCAGTTCACACGCTGTTGCCTTAATGCAGTAAAAGAGAGCAGGAGCGAGAAGATTGGGTTTGTATCGGAATGATCAATGATTGCTTGCTTGACAGAGTGGTTGTCGGGTACTGCTCTTCAGCTGGATACGCAGAAGTATCCTCGGGAGCAGGACCTAACACGGGTAATACCGGTGATACAATCAATAAGCAAACAAATGCAACAAAATTATGCATGCTCATGAAATGGCAAGATGCATGTGTTTTAGGCTAATGCAACTATAACCAGAAGGGTTTGAGCCTATTTGAATCAAAGATTCAAATTGGAATTCAAACTATTATTTAATTAAGTGCATTATCATGTTTTAAAGTATACAGCAAGGTTAACTTGCTCAAACATGCATGAAACCAGTGCCACTGGAAAGATTGGATTTTTCTGATCATTTTTCATATATAAATTATTTCCATCTGAGCTACGGTTGATTTTATATGATTTTTAGAAGTTTTGAGTATTTTTTGAAATTCATAAATCATTTAAGATTTATTTTAAATTCCAGAAACACTTTACTGCGTCAGCATGACCTCATGCTGACGTCAGCAGGTCAACAGGAACTGGTCAAGGTCAAACATGACATGTGGGCCCGGCATGTCAGTGTCATAGCTAATTAGCAAAGTTAATTAGTGTTAAGCTAGGAACTAATTACCTATCAGTGGGGTCTGGGCCCACAGGTCAGTGACTAACCTAACTAACTGATTTAATTAACATTTACTTAATTAAACTAGCTAATTAGGGGAGGGGTGGCCCACACGTCAGCGACCCAGGGGTGGTCAACCCCCCGGTCAAACGAGTCAAACTCACAGGCGATGTGACGCCAGCGAGGCAAAACACGGCGGCGAGCTTCGGAAATCGCCTACAGGGCACGGTTCGAGCTGCGGTTGGGCGCGTTGGAGTGCCCTCGCCGATGCGCGTCGAATGGTGGTAGCCGCCGGGCCTGGTGTGGCCGGAGACGACGGCTACGAGCTCGACAGCGGCGGCCGGCGTTCGGGCGTGCGTGGAAACGCGGCTACGGTGGCCTAGGCGATGCGTGCGTGGCACCTAACTCATCTACGTGCTGCGGCGAGCAAAACGGGCATGTGTCCGAGACCAAATGGTCACCGGAGCATCACCGGCGGCAAGCACGGCGGCGGCGGGTTTCGGTGATCAGCGGAGCAGCAGCTACGCGGCGCAAACGAGGCGCAGGAGGGAGGGATTAGGTGTAGGGGCTCACAGCGGGGCTAACGAGCTCGAAGGATAGGTCGGGGACGCTCTGCAGCTCCTTAATCGATGGCGAGGAGCTCCGGCGATCCGAGATTGGGGACGACGGCGTGAAGGCGATGCAGTGCTTCCGGCGATCCGTGGCTCATCGTGGAGGAAGAAGGCGACGCGGCGATCCTTTTGGAGACGGTCACGGGACGAGGGGGAGGCTCTAGGTGCGGCAACGGCGAGCGGCGGCGACGGGCGGCTCGGTGGTGAGGGGGAGAGAGCCATGAGAAGGAGATGAGGACGAGGGGAAGTGAGAGAGGGGTCAGGGCAGCTGCGTGGCGACGCATGGAGGCGTCCAGAGCGTCGGGGATGCAGGCAAGCAGGCTGGAGGTGGCCGGGCGCGTGCCGGCGCGCGGTGGCCACGCGCGCTGCCTACTGGCGCGAGGTGGAAGGCGACAGAAGCGGCGCTGGGTGGGCTGGGCCGGCCTGCAACAGTGCTGGGCTCAAGGTAAGTTCTCTCTCTCTTTCTTTTTTCCTATTTCTTTTCTGTTTCATTTCTTTTGCAACTTTGTTTAATTAATAAAAATGCCAGAAGATTTTTATAACTCATAAAACTAGTCATGCCCACTGTATATAATATGAACAGTATGGAACATTATAGTTTATGATTATTTGAGCATTTAAAATATTTTATAGCATTTAAATGCCCAAATACAAATATCATATGATTTAATCCAAAGACCTTAGATCTCCTAGAAAATTGTGCACCATTTTTGGCAGAGGTTTAGGACCAAGGCAGAAATGATGAACATTTTTGAAGGGCATTTTGGGTAAATTGGAAAAGATTTTATCAAACCCTAGTTGTTAGAAGAGGGGTGCTGGGGTTTCTGTCATTCCCATTTCAAGTTTCTTTGATAAGTAAACATGATGCACACTCTAGCTAGTCCTAATGCAAGTGCTAACGAGGGATGTGACAACGGGGACGACGGTGGACGCGGCTATCACGACGGCGCGGGCGCGGCGGTGTCGGCCATGGTGCGGGGAAGGCGAGGGAGAGGTGCTGGGGAGGAGGGGACGTGTCTGCGAGCTCGGGGGAGGCATGGGTGGTCGATCCAGGCCAGCTGAACGGCGAGTGGAGGAAGTAGGGCGGCGGGCAGCTGCGTGGCGCGCGCTGCTGCCGCCGTCAAGCACCTGCCAGCCTGCCTGGCCGAGCCAAGCAGCTCGGTGAAGCGGTGGCTGGGCTGGGCCGGTAAGTGGGCCAATTAGTGGGCGCCAGGTAAGCCCTTGTCTCTCCTCTCTTGTTTTATTTGTTTCTGTTTTCTATTTCATTTGTAACTTTGTGGCTTTTCTAAAAATGCTTAGGCACTTTCAAGAATCACCAAACTGCTCATGCCCACTGTTTAGCATATAACCAACATGGAACATTTCAGTTTATGATTATTTGGGCACAAAAATATTTTATAGCATTTAAATGCCCAAATGCAATTACAATATGAATTAATCCAGAGACCTTTGGATGTCCTAGAAAATTGTGCACCATTTTTGGCAGAGGTCTAAGACCAAGGCAAAGATGATGAACATTTTTTAAGGGCATTTTGGGTACATTGGAAAAGATTTTATTAAACCCTAGTTGTTAGAAGAGGGATGCTGGTGTTTCTGTCATTCCCATTTCAAGTTTCTGTGGAAAGTAAACATGATGCACACTCTAGCTAGTCCTAATGCAAGCACTGATTAGGGATGTGACATGGCCTTGCCGGCCTTTACGGCAGCCCTCGCGGCCTTGCCGGTCCGTTCAACCTCGCCGTCGCGGCCCACATCAAGCTGGAAGAGCCGCTGGCAGAAATGGGCATGTGCCATCACCGTGAAGTTGTGGTCGAGGCCGGGGCGGAGTCGCATGACGTCAGCCGGATTTTTAAAGAGCCAAGCTGGGTTCCCCTTGTCGTGCAACGGGGCGATCCGACGGCTAATGAAGTCCGCCCCGATCATCTCAAGGGTGAGTCCGGCCTGGGTGAGCCTGAGAATCCTGGTGGTGGCGACAGTGAGCCTCCCGGCGGCGATGTCGACATCGCTCCAATCACTGCCATGGACCGGCGGCACTCGGCGGACCTTGCAAAATCTTGGCGGGTCTTCGTCTTCAATCCAGCACCACCGGCCACGCCATTCATCCCACCTCTCCTTCACGGCACCGTCCGGGTACGCCCCCTTGGATCTTGGGATCCAGGTGATGCATCCAGAGACGACACCTCCTGGCTGGATCCGAGGGGAGAAGTAATGGGGGAAGAGCGCCGTGTTGGGCTGCACCCCGATGAAGCCTTCGCAAAGGTGCGCGAAGAAAGCCATGCACGCCACCGCATTCGGAGTAAAATCCAAGAGGCGGAAGCCGAAGGTGTGCATAATATCGCACATGAAATCGGAGAAAGGAAGACATAACCCACAAGAAAAGTAGTCGATGAAGAAGGGATACCGATTTGGGCCAAGTTCGGCGCAAGCAGCAGGAATGACGCGCGTCGCCGGATGTCCCAAATTCTCTCCCCCCGTCTTCACCCCCAAAGAGGCTTGAAGGCGGTCTGGAGCTCATGGACGTCAACCGTCGACGGGAAGAAGAAGGTGGACTTCGTCCGGTCCCCCAATAGCGCGTTCTCCGGCGGCTCCACAGTCCAGGCGCCCTTGGCCACCCCCTTGCCCTTGACGGACTTGGACGCCATGGCAGCTGAGAAAGTTAGAGGACTGAGAGAGGGGGGGCGAAGAAACGGCGGCAGGCGACGGCGGAAGCTTCGGAAGGAAGGAAGAGAGGAAACGGCGGATCTGAGATTGGAAGAGCCGCCAGGAAAGCGGAGGAAGTGAGCAGCGCGCCCGCGGTTATTGCTTCTTATGGGGGGGGTGAGCGGAACGCGGGCCGCCTCCTTTCACATTAACTGCGACGTGACGCATGCCTGCGGAAACCGCCCCGCGCATGCCGCCCACGTCACGCACACCCCTCCATGCCGCGCTGCGCGCGCAGATCGTGGGAGGCGAAGCACGCGGAAAGTCTTACCGCGGTAAAAACCGTCCCGCCTGCCCGCGCACTGTTCTGGGCCTAGCCCAACAACGCATCGCGCTTATGTGTGGACCAGGCCCGGGGGCTCCTGTCGGTGTACAAAAAGAGGGGTACACTTTTTGTACCCCTATGACTGTGCACGGGCAGTCTGAGCCACGGGCACCACCACACCAAGCACGGCAAGGGAGGTGATCCAGGGTAAGACTGAAGCCCAAAGCCAAGACCACAAAGAGCAAAGGGACGAAGCGGGTTCCCCCCGGCAAGATCCTTGCCGGGAAACAGTTTTAGCAGCCCCGACAAGATCCTTGCCGGGGCCGGCTTTAGCAGCCCCGGCAAGACCCTTGCCGCAACAGCTCGCCCCACGCCTACGGAGCGAGTCACCCTTGAGTCCACTACCCCCATGGGGCAAGGATTCGGGAGACATCCCCGTAGTGGCATGCAGATCTTTGTGAAGACATTCAAGATCAGATACACACTAAGAAGACGACGACCCTTGGTGGGATCCCAGCCAAGGAAGACCACAAGGCCTCCGGCAAGTACCTTGCCGGGGATGGTAGCAGGCGCCGCGGCAAGACCCTTGCCGGATCCCCGGCAAGTACCTTTCCGGGGATGACAGCAGGCGCCGCGGCAAGACCCTTGCCGGAGCCCCGGCAAGGACCTTGTCGGGGACATCCGCAGGGCCACCATCAGGCACGCACTAACTAAACTTCCACCGCCTTATGCAGCTGCCGACCCAACCAGCTAGGCAGGCACCTGCGTGGCGGCATGCAGATCTTCGTGTAAGACCCACCATTGCGCCACCTCAGCTGCCTGCCTGCCTACATGGCATCTCAGGCATCGCTGGCCAGGGCGCGTGTTGACACAAGAAGGAGCGGCAAGGGACAAGATGGATATCTCCCCCATCCCCAATAAAGCAAGGACACCTAAGCAAGACGCATTAAATCTGCCTTGTCATGTAATGCGAGGGATAACCTCACATTACTGTACCCTTTCCACCTCCTGTGTGCCATTGTGGCCACCCCTTTTCCCTATAAAAGGAGGCCCGAGGCGACCAGGAGGAGGATTCGGATTTTTGGGGCTCCTCACGCCCCATGGCTAGCTGAAGAACACAAATATACAATCCACCAAAGTAGGAGTAGGGTTTTACGCATCCTCGCGGCTCGAACCTGGGTAAACGAACCATGTGCTATCTGTTTGATCCACTCTTCTCTCAACCCCGCGCCACGCAAACGTAGTAGGGATTCTTGTGATCCCATAGGTGTCAATCCAATACACCGACATCTTTGGCGTGCTAGGTAGGGGGTGCAGTTGGGAGAATCGGCTCTAGCAGTTGGCCCAACGCTCCTTCGTCTTCATGGCCCTTTGAGAGGGAAGGAGGCCGGAAGATCAGCACTCAAGCGGCTACAAACAGAAGCTAAGTTACATTGAACCCCGGATATTTCCATTCTATTATATAAAGTTATTATCCTCGGAGCTGTCGTTCTTTGTACGAAAGGAAACCTGGATGCAAATGGGCCCTTCCCAATCGGCAATGCCTTTGTTCTGTTTCAAGTCCGCTCAACGGTTCAAACGGCTGCGTTGGAAACGGTACAGTAGCCTTCCGCAATTGGCAAGGTTCTCGACTCTGACTCGAGTCAAACTCGACAGTTCAAGCGGCTGGGTTAAGGACGGTAAGGTGGCTCACCTGGCAGCATGCTCGCTCGGCAGGCCAATGGGGACCCGTCCCCAAGATGCCGCCCTAGGTTTCCGCGTCGGCAAGCCTACCCAGCTAGCGTAGGGTGGACGTGCAAAGAGGCAACAAATAGGGAAATTGCATTCATAATCCCAAAAGTACTTCAAAGTTATGTTACATCACATCATTGCTGCGGTTCTAACTAAAGATAAAACTTGTCTTGGTCATGAACCCGCGGCGGCGAAGAAGAACGGGATGCCTAATCCCGGCGCTGGCCTTCCACCCTCTTGATTTCGTCGATGCAGCTGATGACGGGCTTGATGCGCTCCTTGAGCACCGTGAGGTCAGTACCCTCCGGCAAGCTATCCATCGCGGCTTCGAAGTCGAGCGCGGGATTCCAGTACGCCATCTTATGACCCCCCCCCAAAGTCGCTGGGCCTCCCCGGCCAGCGTGGCCGTTCTGTTGGAGTGAAGATCAGCCATGGCGCCAAGGACGCCCTCGAAGAACAGGGTCAGCTTGGCGTTGACGGTCCCGCTCCACTCAAGGGCATACCTCACGTTTGGCATCCCCATGAGGGCCAACTACGAGGTGACCCTGCCGGCGACGTCCTCCAGCCGGCTGATCCATCTGTTCTCGCCCGCCACATATTCCTGGTGGGAGGCGGCCTCGTCGCCTGCAGCTGCTTCTCCTCCTCCATGCTCCTGGTCAAGGTCTCCTCCCGAGCCGAGCTCTCCGACAACATCTTCTCGAGATTCTCCAGCTTCAGCTTGAGATCTCTAATGGAGTATTTGTCACACGCTGCATTTTGTAACATGTTATTTGCATCAATGAAGCATGAAAATTTGGACCAGCAATTTTTTTTGGCATCATTTGGCTTTTATTTGAAATTGAGTTTTTCTTCATATGTTTTTCATGTGCTCATTAAAGTCAACTACTACCTCTTGTGGAATTCATCTCCTTACCCAAAACTTCTGCCCAATGATCATACCAAGTGTTTATAACAGTATAGTATTTTCTTATAAAGTTAATTTGGCCAAAATGTATTTTCAAAATTTAGTATTCCAAAAACCCCTGAATTGAGGTTTGCACTGCAAGTGCTTGATTTAGGGTGAGAAAATTATTTCAAAAAGTATATTTGAAACCTAGTAGATATAGGACTCCCAGAAACCACAAAAGTATAATTTTAAAAGTTATTTTCCTATTTTATTTAAATTTTTTTCTTAAGGCCAGAAATGGTCTTTAATAGGGAAAAATTATTTAAGTATTTCAAAAATATTTGCCAAAATTCAGGGAGACTCATAGGACATATATTGTCCATATATAAGAGTTTCAACACTTGGTCATGTTCAAAATAATGGGCTAATTCCTCCAAAACCCTTTCTGGATATTTCAAGCTTTTGAAATATTTACAAAGGAAATATTCTCCAAAAATTCCAGGGAAATTCTATCATGTCATATATGACCTATTTGATGACCTTGCCAAGCCCCATGCCTTGGGAAGCAAGAAAACATAATCAAAACCCTCTAAAACCATTCTGTCCATATCTAAAGTTTGAGCAACTTTACATTGCCAAACCTATCCAAATGCTCTCAAACTTGGTGCACATGCTAGAAAAGCATAATAATGCATCTAGACCAAATGGCACAAGCTTTGGAGTAGGGTAACTTGATCTGAATACCCCAAAACCATTTCTGTTCAAATTCAAATTTGAACAACTTTACATTACCAACGTTTTACCTGGAGCTTCAAACTTTGTGGCATGATCAATACCCCAAATGATGAAACTACACCAAGTGGTGCATCAAGGGGAGATGATTAGCTTGACTTAAACATGATGAAGCCATTTCTGTTGATTTCTAGGGTTCACCAAAGTTACATTGGCTAGTTTCTTCAAATGAGCCCAAATTTGGTAAAACACCCTACTTCCATATGACTTTCAATCCTGTTAAGTGTCATGGCTAGTGAAGATCATTTTCTTGCTCAAAACTTGATCAAACACCTTCTGCCATTTTAGCAAAACCATCATCTTGACCTCTTTTACTATTTACTCTTGCCACAACTTTCTACCATAGCTTCACCTAGTTACATTCTACTTCCAGGAACTTCCCCATGTCCACAGCTCCATGATTGAGGGGTGAAACCCCTAAGTTACCTTGCTGGACAGCCAAATTCTACCCACTTACCAGCTTCACTCCTCCCTCACTGAGCATCCAGGGCATCCAAGGCCACAACCAGGTAGTTTAATTCGTGCTGAACCCCCCAGACACGGCGGACACGCCCAGTGAGCCAACGGCATGCCGTGGCATGCAGAAGTCGCGCTCCAGAGCGTGCTACAGTGCGCACCCGCACTGTAGCCTCGCCCAATCCCTCGCCTCCGACCACCTCGTGCTCCCCCCTCGCGCCAACCGATGCGCCTCGGCGTCCGCGACTCCCCCCGGCGTTGTCCCCCTCCTCCTTCTCCCTCCAGTGGCCGCCCTCGCACGCGCGCTGGCTGCCCGCGAGCTCCAACCTCTGTCCTCACACGCGCGAGCCCTCTGGAGCATCCCCCGCTCCCCCTCTTCCTTCCCTCCGCCCTAGTATTCGTCCAGCAACACCCCAGACGGAACCCCATCGCCTCCCGTGCACTGTGGCGACGAGCAGAAGCTCGCCGGCGCACAGGTCCACGGGACCTCGCCAATCTCCTATAAATAGGGCCCCCGAGCCCCTCCTCTCTTCACCAACAGTCTCCTCCCCCTCTCAATCACCTCCCTGAGCCACTCGTCTCTCTCTAGACCCGCCCGAGCTCGAGATCGAGCTCGAGCTCCGCCGCGGCGGCTCCCCGTCGCCAGCCCAGTACAGGCCGCCCTAGCTCTCCTTTTCGCTCGATCTAGTACCGCAGCACACCACTGATGCGTTTCCCCCTATTTCCCCTCTCTACAGCTACCGGAGTCGACCGGAGCAGCAACCTCCCGACGCTCCACCGCCACGAGTCCTCGCCGCCGGCGAACCAGGCCCCTCCGGCGAGCCGCACCACCACCACTGGAACGGCGACTCCCTGCTGAACCCGTTCCTGCCTGTAGCTTGCCCCGCCGTGCACCGTATCGCCGCCGGTGAGCTCGCCGTCTCTCTGGCCGCGAGGTTGAAGATGACAGGCGGGCCCCGCCTGTCATCCTCACCTCCCTCTCGCTCCCCTCTCTGTCATTGACCGCCGGGCCCCACCTGTCAGGTTTAAAAAACCCTGACGGGCGCGCTGGCGCCCGTGCGGTGGGCTATTCGCCCTGGGCCGTGCACTGTGGCCGTTCTGGCCCAGTGGCACAAGGCCTTTTTCTCTTTTTTCTTTTCTGTGATTATTTCAAATAATTTCACAGAAATAAATATTTGTCCAAATGAATTAATTCCAACTCCTAAAAACTTGTAAAATTCCAACCTATTTAATGGTGTCACTTTCACACATATCCATGAACCTTTTCTGTTCTGTTCAAATTTAAATTCAAATTTGAACATTAAAACTTCTGTTCAAAAATCCTTAGATCGCATTCTACCACGCCAAAACTCAAACTAAGAATTTTTGCCATCTTAGTTTTCCCTCTAGTATTTAACAAAAATAGGTTGACATTTTTCTGAGCACTTTGATTTTTCTGTTTTTATTGTGGTCTTATTTTCCCGTTGTTATTTTGCGACGATTAGATACCGTATTTGACGAGGTTGCTGAAGAAGAAGGTGGGGAAGGATTTGAAGACTTTGAAGACCAAGCCAATCCAGGCAAGTAACCCTTTGACCATGATACACTTGTGTTCTTCGGAACCCGTTTGTTTCCGAATGCATGATGATAAGAGTTACGGTGGTAGCCTAGTTTGATCCACCACATGATGCATGCTTTACTCTTGATCTTGCTATGTGCTAGATGCAATGCAAATGGTTAGTAGTGATGCTTAGTGATGCATGTGTGCCATGAAACCTTCGTGGTTGCATTCTTTTCAAAAAACCCATCGGGTGCCCCTAATGCCCGAGGGTGATATTGAGTTAGGTCATCACTTGAGGAAGAAGTGATGTGCCGGTAAAGATCTTGTGCATGGGTGAAATAATGGATTAGATTTATGTGTGACTACCGTCCCAACCAAACATGTGCAACCACTCTACCCCTTATGGGACGGGGCATTATTGATTACTTAGGCCGATACTAGCATGGTGCCCGCATTACTAGTGACGGGGAGACTTGAGGTCTTTCCCGGGACGGGGTCGTGCTTGGATAGACGACCATGACTGTTTTCACAGGGCACCGGACACATCGTTGGTCCCTTCATGTACGCGTGACATTGAAAATAGGGCAAGTCCCATGATCTATTGTTTGTACTCGAGGGCTGTGCACCAACGAGTGGACTCTATGTTAGTGTCGTCTAAGGAAAGATAATGACCGGGTGCTTCCCTCGAGTACTTGAGGTACTGCGGGATCGTGGGTGACACGAAAGCTTCGCGGATCTTGTGGGTAAAGTGTGCAACCTCTGCAGAGTGTAAAACTATTCGAATAGCCGTGTCCACGGTCATGGACAGTTGGGTGGTGCTACTTAAACTATGTCCAGAATTTTACTACATCGGTGAAAGTATGTGTGTGTTGAGTCAAAGTGGTGACTTGACTCGTTGAGTTGAATCATATTCATGTTGATATCGGTAACCTGTCCTTGAGGTTACGTGAAATTATTGATGCATATACTTGATGGTAGAACGTTTATTCTAGCTCGTTGCTAGATTTCTCATTGTTGTACAATTGCATTGTTACTTTGAACCAAATCATGGGTTGCTTGCGAGTACATTCAAAGTACTCATTGGCTTGCCACTGGTTATTTAATTGGCCAGGCATGGAGGAACAGGAATATGAAGAAGAGTTCTATGGAGATGAACATGCTAACTAGGACGCTATCCCAGTCAGAATGCCTGTAGGGTTAAAGCAGATGGCATGGGTTCTACTTATCTTCGAAGACTTCCGCTATTTGAGTTATTTGCTATTCAGCCCATGAGGCTTTATATATGTAAGACTTGGCCATAATGGCCATAATTTGTGTAAGACGGTATGTATGGATTTAAGACTCTTGTTATTTAGCTTCTATGTGTTCAGTGAGCATTGATCTCTGGGATCACTGTACACGTGCATTCGGTGATCTCGACTCTTAAGTCAGGGTCCCCACTGAGCTTGTATCAGAGCCATCCTGACTGTAGGAAGCCTTAGTTAGCATGGGCGTTAGGTAGATGAGACCCCTTTTCAAAAACCTTCTGAACCTCTCTTCTTTTCTAAACCTTACCAACCTGAGATATCATCAGCTTATTAACCTCTCCTATTCCACCTTTGTAGATGGCCGCTGTACCTGAAGAGCACCTGACCACTGGGTTTCCCTTGCTTGTCGAGGATAGCCTCCGGGAGTGCCAGTTCCACCGAGCACCCATCCTCACCTACCTTGAGCATTGGGTTAGCGACACTGAGGTGGAGTACCATGTGGAAGTGATCGTGAAGGCAAACGATCCTCCCACAAGTTGGTTCTTTGAGGGACCCCAGATGGCAACATTACCTCTCGCTGTCGAAGTTGCTGCACTCAAGGCACTAACCCATCTCCGCGAGCTACTTCCGGAGATGGCAACCAAGATGACAACCCGCTTCATGCCTTACCGGAAGGAGGGTGAAGATGAAAGCAGCGCACTAGCCCTTCCACTGAAGGAAGGACTCCCGCTTCGATTCCAGACCTACTTCAGTCTATGTGCCGACAACTTGGCACAAGACTTGGCCTCGAAATTGATGAAGCTCCGAGAAGAACTTCACAAGACCAAGGCCCTTCTTCGTCGAGCACAAGAGAAGACAGATAGGATCAAGAAGGAAGGTGCGCCTCCAGGACAGTCCGCTATCGCATACCGAGGCGGAAGGCCCTCCGGAGATGTATCTTCCAAGGATGAAGAACCACCTCGGCGACGCCGCATGACGTCAAGGGAATATCGCAAGCTTTTCTCGGCACCACCGACAAAGCACCGTCGTGTCCAGCTCCTCCACTCCCCCACACCCTCAAGCGACAAGGAGGCCCAGACAGATGAAGACCCAGAGGAAGAGCCAGAATACGTGACCGAGCATTCCGCCGCTTACGCATTATTCGCTACTCGAGTATGCCAATTCGTGACCTCTATGGTAGGATAGGTCGTGTAACCCCTATGCGCAGTCGAGTCCTTGTATGGTTCATATGAAACCATCAAGTGTTTGCTTTTGTTGTGTTTGTATGTACGTCGTATTCTTCCTTCGGGAATGTGTAAATGACTGCATCACCCGTTTGGATTTTAATGAATGTGTTTTGGCCTTTCGGCCCTTGCATGATTTGATTAGTGTCACACCCACCCCCTTACTAGGCACCCATCTATATTGCTTTCCCTCTTCCAAGTCATGAGACCTTTTACCGCTCCAACATGATGCCTGTTGTAACTCGTACTGGTACCTCTACCCAGCAGCCTGAATCCGGAGCATCCGCTCAATCAGAGGCAGGCCACGACCAAACCAACGACCAAGCTCCACCACCACCACCTCCTCCGAACATGGACATGGCTCAGCTTCTCCAAGCTTTCTGAGAGGAACGCCAAGCCAACACCGCACCCCTTCAGTTGATTGCTCAAGCTGTCACCAACAACCGCCAGCCGGCGGGGAATGGCAATGGACGTTCCACGTTGGCAGAGTTCAAGAAGCATGCACCGCCAACTTTCATCGAGACTGCTGAACCCTTGGATGCAAACGACTGGGTCCGCACCATTGAGGACTTGCTAGAACTAGTCGGATGCACCGAAGACCGCGAGAAGGTGGCTTATGCAGCCCACTGCCTTAGGGGGACTGCTAGAGCTTGGTGAGATGGATTCATGGTCATGCATGCTGGACAGGACATCACTTGGGTCAACTTCAAGGCAGAATTCCACAAAGCCCACATTCCTTCCGGAATCATGGCTATCAAAAAGCGTGAGTTCCGAGCCCTGAAGCAAGGAAGTAGCACTGTCAAGCAATACATGCAGAAGTTCAGTGTTCTTTCAAGGTATGCCCCTGAAGATGTCAGCACTGATGCTGCAAAAAGGGAGCGCTTCATGGAAGGCCTCAATCAGACTCTGTAGTACTCGCTTGTCGTGTGCGACTGCCCAACCTTCCCTGACCTGGTGAACAAAGCACTCATGCTTGAAGACAAGCGGCGTGCTCTGGAAGACACTCGCAAGCACAAGATGGTCAGCAAGGGAAGTTCCAGCAACCAGAAGCCTCGTCCGTGGCAGTCAGCCCCGGCCAAGCCAACCTATCAGCAACCAAGAGCTCTTGCACCCCGCACCAACTATCAGCCTCAGCAGTATGCCAACCCAAGGCCAGCCTTCAACCCCAATAACAGTGGTGGCAACAAGATCAACAATCCAAACCAAGTCACTTGCTTTGGATGTGGTCAGTCAGGACACATCTCAAAGGGTGTGCCCCAACAAGAAGCCTGATGCCCCGCGCCCCAATGCGCAGAACCCAGGACAAGGCCGCGGGATGCCACCAAGGAACCCAGCTCCTCGCAACCCGCCTAACCATGGGAAGGGGCGTGTGAATCACATCACTGCTGAAGAAGCCAGGAAGACTCGGACGTCGTGCTGGGTACGTTCCTTGTCAACTCAGCACCTGCAACTGTCTTGTTTGATCCTGGGGCCACGCATTCATTTGTCACTCAAAGATTTGCATTAAAAAGTGGCATGACCCCTACACCCCTGAATAACCCCATGATGGTGCAAACCCCCGGAGCAGAGATGAGAGCCAAGATAGGCTGTAAAGGAGTCAGTATTACCATTAACGGCGTAGACTTCCTAGCAGACCTTATCATCCTGAGATCACAAGGCTTGGATGTGATCCTAGGCATGGATTGGCTCAGTAAGCACCAAGGCTTATTAGACTGTGCCAATCGGACTATCACTGTGACCAATGACCAAGGAGTCGAAGTTAAGTTTGCTTCCAACTCCTCTTCCGCTCAAGCCACTCAAGTAAACCGTCTATCTGAAGTTGGGCTAGAGCAAGTACCGGTGGTATGCGAGTATCCCGATGTCTTTCCGGATGAGCTACTGGGAATGCCCCCTGACCGTGACATTGAGTTCATCATCGAGATCGTTCCTGGGGCAGGACCCATCTATAAGAAGCCTTATAGAATGGGGACGGGAGAATTAGCCGAGTTGAAGAAGCAACTGGAAGAGCAGCTGAGGAAGGGATTTATCCGCCCGAGTGCCTCCCCTTGGGGATCACCTGTTCTGTTTGTGGCAAAGAGGGACGGTACCATCCGCTTATGCATTGACTATCGCTCCCTCAATGAAGTTACAATCAAGAACAAATATCCACTTCCCAAGATTGAAGATATGTTTGATCAGCTCAGCGGAGCCAAGGTGTTCTCCAAGATCGACCTCCGATCTTTGTACTACCAGCTGAAGATCAGACCCCAAGATATTCCGAAGACATCATTCGTGACCAGATATGGCCTGTACTAGTGCACGGTCATGTCCTTTGGGTTAACCAATGCCCCAGCTTACTTCATGTATCTCATGAATAAAGTCTTCATGGAATATTTGGACAAGTTTGTTGTTGTCTTCATCGATGACATTCTTGTCTTCTCGAAGACGGAGAAAGAACACGAGCAACATTTCAGGATGGTCCTAGACAAGATTCGGGAGCACCAATTATATGCCAAATTCAGCAAATGTGAGTTCTGGCTGCATAAAGTTGGATTCTTAGGTCATGTCTTGACCGAAGAAGGATTGACAGTTGATCCCGCGAAGATCGAAGCTGTGACCCAATGGCAATCTCCAACGACCGTCAAGGAAGTCAGAAGCTTCCTCGGACTTGCGGGTTATTACCGCAAATTCGTGGAAGGATTCTCTAGCATTGCCCGGCCGATGACTCAGCTCCTCAAGAAGGACAACAAGTTCGAGTGGACGCCGAAATGCGAAGAGAGCTTCTAAGAGCTCAAGAAGAGATTGACCACCGCCCCAGTTCTGGCAACACCTGATATTCACAAGGAGTTCGTGATATATTGTGATGCCTCTCGAACCGGATTGGGAAGCGTTCTGATGCAAGAAGGCCGAGTCATAACATACCTCTCCAGGCAGCTACGACCTCATGAAGAGAACTATGCTACTCTCGACCTTGAGTTAGCAGCAGTGGTTCATGCCTTGAAGACATGGCGACATTACCTCCTAGGGAAACGGTGTGAGATATACACACCACAAAAGTCTGAAGTACATTTTCACCCAAAAGGAATTGAACATGAGGCAACGAAGATGGTTGGAACTCATCAAAGACTATGACCTCAGTGTTCAATATCACCCCGGGAAGGCTAACGTGGTGGCCGACGCCTTAAGCAGGAAGGCTTGCTCCTTGAATGCCATAATTCAAAAGAGGCAGCCAGCCCTGTTTAAGGAGTTCGAACAATTCAGTTTGGAATTGGTCAACCCTGGATTTCTGTATCATTTGGTAGTCAAAACGACCTTGTTGGATGAAGTCAAGAAGGCGCAAGGTGGGCACGCAAGCATTGAAGGCATCAAGAAGAAGATGAAGCTAGGCAAGGCACCATGATTCTCCGAGGACGAGCACGGGATTGTTTGGTACAAAGGACGCATCTGCGTACCAAACAAGATGGAGCTGAAGAACCTGATCCTGCAGGAAGCCCACGACACTCCGTATTCCATCCACCCTGGAGGAACCAAGATGTATCAAGTCTTGAAGGAAAAATTCGGGTGGCACGGGATGAAAAGAGAGATTGCAACCTATGTTGCAAAGTGTGATGTGTGCCAAAGGGTCAAGGCTAAATATGAGCGACTCGCTGGATTGCTTCAACCACTCAAGGTTCCTGAGTGGAAGTGGGATAAAGTTGGAATGGACTTCATCACTGGATTACCAGGGTCGAATAGAGGACATGACTCCATCTGGGTCATAGTCGACCATTTGACCAAGGTGGCCTATTTCATTCCTGCCAAGACCACTTATGATGGCAACCGGCTGGCAGCTCTCTAGATCGACAGAATCGTAAGCCTTCACGGCGTTCCCAAGGAGATTGTGTCAGATCGAGGAACCTAGTTCACCTCAAGGTTCTGGAAGAAGTTCCAAGATGCCTTGGGAACCAAGTTATCTTTCAGCACTGCTTTCCACCCACAGACCGGAGGTCAGACGGAACGAGTAAATCAAATTCTCAAAGACATGCTCCGAGCCTGTGTCTTGGCGTATGGAGCCAAGTGGGACGATTGCCTCCCTTTTGCCGAGTTCTCCTATAACAACAGTTACCAGTCGAGCCTTCAGATGGCACCATTTGAGGCATTGTACGGACGCAGATGTCGCACACCCCTCAACTGGTCAGAGACTGGAGTAGGGCTAGTCTTTGGACCGGATATTCTCCGCGCAGCAGAAGAGCAAGTCCAACTAGTCAGAGAGCGTTTGAAGGCAGTCAAGTCAAGGCAGTAGAGCTATGCTGACACTCACCATCGGGACATGAGTTTCCATGTCGGAGATCATGTGTATCTACGAGTAACTCCATTGAAGGGGACCAAGCGTTTCCACGTCAAGGGGAAGCTCGCACGAAGGTTCATTGGACCCTTTGAGATCACTGCACGACGAGGAGAAGTGGCTTACCAGTTGGAACTACCACCTGAGCTATCCTATGTGCACAACGTATTCCACGTGTCACAACTCCGGAAATGTCTCCAAGTTCCGAACAAGCCTGATCTCTACAAGGATGTTGATCACCAAGCCATTGATCTCCAGCCTGATTTGACCTACCGCGAGAAGCCCATTCGCATTCTGGACGAAGCAGAATGACGGACGCGAAGCCGCACCATCAAGTACTTCAAAGTCCAGTGGAGCAACCACACGGAAGTAGAAGCAACCTAGGAACGTGAAGACTATCTTAGATCCGAGTACCCCGATCTCTTTTAAGACCTAGTTTAGGAATCTCGGGGACGAGATTCTTGTAAGGGGGGTAGGTCTGTCACACCCTGCATTTTGTAACATGTTATTTGCATCAATGAAGCATGAAAATTTGGACCATCAATTTTTTTTGGCATCATTCGGCTTTTATTTGAAATTGAGTTTTTCTTCATATGTTTTTCATGTGCTCATTAAAGTCAACTACTACCTCTTGTAGAATTCATCTCCTTACCCAAAACTTCTGCCCAATGATCATACCAAGTGTTTATAATAGTATAGTATTTTCTTATAAAATTAATTTGGCCAAAATGTATATTCAAAATTTAGTATTCCAAAAACCCCTGAATTGAGGTTTGCACTGCAAGTGCTTGATTTAGGGTGAGAAAATTATTTCAGAAAGTATATTTGAAGCCTAGTAGATATAGGACTCCCAGAAACCACAAAAGTATAATTTTAAAAGTTATTTTCCTATTTTATTTAAAAGCTTTTTCTTAAGGCCAGAAATAGTCTTTAATAGGGAAAAAATATTTAAGTATTTCAAAAATATTTGCCAAAATTCAGGGAGACTCATAGGACATATATTGTCCATATATAAGAGTTTCAACACTTGGTCATGTTCAAAATAATGGGCTAATTCCTCCAAAACCCTTTCTGGATATTTCAAGCTTTTGAAATATTTACAAAGGAAATATTCTCTAAAAATTCCAGGGAAATTCTATCATGTCATATATGACCTATTTGATGATCTTGCCAAGCCCCATGCCTTGGGAAGAAAGAAAACATCATCAAAACACTCTAGAACCATTCTGTCCATATCTAAAGTTTGAGCAACTTTACATTGCCAAACTTATCCAAATGCTCTCAAACTTGATGCACATGCTAGAAAGGCCTAATAAGGCATCTAGACCAAATGGCACAAGCTTTGGAGTAGGGTAACTTGATCTGAATACCCCAAAACCATTTCTGTTCAAATTCAAATTTGAACAACTTTACATTACCAACTTTTTACCTGGAGCTTCAAACTTTGTGAGCATGATCAATACCCCAAATGATGAAACTACACCAAGTGGTGCATCAAGGGGAGATGATTAGCTTGACTTAAACATGATGAAGCCATTTCTGTTTATTTCTAGGGTTCACCAAAGTTACATTGGCTAGTTTCTTCAAATGAGCCCAAATTTGGTAAAACACCCTATTTCCATATGACTTTCAATCCTGTTAAGTGTCATGGCTAGTGAAGATCATTTGCTTGCTCAAAACTTGATCAAACACCTTCTGCCAATTTACCAAAACCATCATCTTGACCTCTTTTACTATTTACTTTTGCCTCAACTTTCTACCACAGCTTCACCTAGTTACATTCTACTTCCAGTAACTTCCCCATGTCCATAGCTCCATGATTGAGGGGTGAAAACCCTAAGTTACCCTGCTGGACAGCCAAGTTCTACCCACTTACCAGCTTCACTCCTCCATCACTGAGCATCCAGGGCATCCAAGGCCACAGCCAGGTAGTTTAGTTCGTGCAGGACCCCCCAGACACGGCGGACACGCCCAGTGAGCCAACGGCATGCCGTGGCATAAAGAAGTCGCGCTCCAGAGCGCGCTACAGTGCGCACCCGCACTGTAGCCTCACCCAATCCCTCGCCTCCGACCACCTCGTGCTCCCCCCTCGCGCCAACCGATGCGCCTCGGCGTCCGCGACTCCCCCCGGCGCTGTCCCCCTCCTCCTTCTCCCTCGAGTGGCCGCCCTCGCACGCGCGCTGGCCACCCGCGAGCTCCAACCTCTGGCCTCACATGCGCGAGCCCTCTGGAGCATCCCCCGCTCCCCTCTTCCTTCCCTCCACCCTGGAATTCGTCCAGCAACACCCCAGACGCAACCCCATCGCCTCCCGTGCACTGTGGCGACGAGCAGAAGCTCGCGGGCGCACAGGTCCACGGGACCTCGCCAATCTCCTATAAATAGGGCCCCCGAGCCCCTCCTCTCTCCACCAACAGCCTCCTCCCCCTCTCAATCACCTCCCTGAGCCATTCGTCTCTCTCCAGACCCGCCCGAGCTCGAGATCGAGCTCGAGCTCCGCCGTGGCGGCTCCCCATCGCCAACCCAGTACAGGCCGCCCTAGCTCTCCTTTTCGCCCGATCTATCACCGCAGCACACCACTGATGCGTTTCCCCCTATTTCCCCTCTCTGCAGCTGCCGGAGTCGATCGAAGCAACAACCTCCCGACGCTCCTCTGCCGCGAGTCCTCGCCGCCGGCGAACCAGGCCCCTCCGGCAAGCCTCACCACCACCACTGGAACGGCGACTCCCTGCTGAACCCGTTCCTGCCCGTAGCTTGCCCCGCCGTGCACAGTGTCGCCGCCGGTAAGCTCGCCATCTCTCTGGCCGCGAGGTTGAAGATGACAGGCGGGCCCCGCCTGTCATCCTCACCTCCCTCTCGCTCCCCTCTCTGTCACTGACCGCCAGGCCCCGCCCGTCAGGTTTAAAAAACCCCGACGCGCGTGCTGGCGACCGCGCGGTGGGCTATTTGCCCTGGGCCATGCACTGTGGCCGTTCTGGCCCAGTGGCACAAGGCCTTTTTCTCTTTTTTCTTTTCTGTGATTATTTCAAATAATTTTACAGAAATAAATATTTGTCCAAATGAATTAATTCCAACTCCTAAAAACTTGTAAAATTCCAACCTATTTAATGGTGTCACTTTCACACATATCCTTGAACCTTTTCTGTTTTGTTCAAATTTAAATTCAAATTTGAACATTAAAACTTCTGTTCAAAAATCCTTAGATCCCATTCTGCTACTCCAAAACTCAAACTAAGAATTTTTGCCATCTTAGTTTTCCCTCTAGTATTTAACAAAAATAGGTTGACATTTTTCTGAGCACTTTGATTTTTCTGTTTTTATTGTGGTCTTATTTTCCCGTTGTTATTTTGCGACGATTAGATACCGTATTTGACGAGGTTTCTGAAGAAGAAGGTGGGGAAGGATTTGAAGACTTTGAAGACCAAGCCAATCCAGGCAAGCAGCCCTTTGACCATTATATACTTGTGTTCTTAGAAACCCGTTTGTTTCCGAGTGCATGATGATAAGAGTTACGGTGGTAGCCTAGTTTGATCCACCACATGATGCATGCTTTACTCTTGATCTTGCTATGTGCTAGATGCAATGCAAATGGTTAGTAGTGATGCTTAGTGATGCATGTGTGCCATGAAACCTTCGTGGTTGCATTCTTTTCAAAAAAACCATCGGGTGCCCCTAATGCCCGAGGGTGATATTGAGTTAGGTCATCACTTGAGGAAGAAATGATGTGCCGGTAAAGATCTTGTGCATGGGTGAAATAATGGATTAGATTTATGTGTGACTACCGTCCCAACCAAACATGTGCAACCACTCTACCCCTTATGGGACGGGGCGTTATTGATTACTTAGGCCGATACTAGCATGGTGCCCGCATTACTAGTGACGGGGAGACTTGAGGTCTTTCCCGGGACGGGGTAGTGCTTGGATAGACGACCATGACTGTTTTCACAGGGCACCGGACACACCGTTGGTCCCTTCGTGTACGCGTGACATTGAAAATAGGGAAAGTCCCATGATCTATTGTTTGTACTCGAGGGCTGTGCACCAACGAGTGGACTCTATGTTAGTGTCGTCTAAGGAAAGATAATGACCGGGTGCTTCCCTCGAGTACTTGAGGTACTGCGGGATCATGGGTGACACGAAAGCTTCCCGGATCTTGTGGTTAAAGTGCGCAACCTCTGCAGAGTGTAAAACTATTTGGATAGCCGTGTCCACGGTCATGGACAGTTGGGTGGTGCTACTTAAACTATGTCCAGAATTTTACTACATCGGTGAAAGTATGTGTGTGTTGAGTCAAAGTGGTGACTTGACTCGTTGAGTTGAATCATATTCCTGTTGATATCGGTAACCTGTCCTCGATGTTACGTGAAATTATTGATGGATATACTTGATGGTAGAACATTTATTCTAGCTCGTTGCTAGATTTCTCATTGTTGTACAATTGCATTGTTACTTTGAACCAAATCATTGGTTGCTTGCGAGTACATTGAAAGTACTCATTGGCTTGCCACTGGTTATTTAATTGGCCAGGCATGGAGGAATAGGAATATGAAGAAGAGTTCTATGGAGACGAACATGCGAACTAGGACGCTATCCCAGTCAGAATGCATGTAGGGTTAAGGCAGATGGCATGGGTTCTACTTATCTTCCAAGACTTTCGCTATTTGAGTTATTTGCTATTCAGCCCGTGAGGCTTTATCTATGTAAGACTTGGCCATAATGGCCATAATTTTTGTAAGACGGTATGTATGGATGTAAAACTCTTGTTATTTAGATTTTGTGTGTTCAGTGAGCATTGATATCTGGGATCACTGTACACGTGCATTCGGTGATCTCGACTCTTAAGTCGGGGTCCCCACAGTTTTGCGCCTCGGAGAGCTCCCCAGCCCTGCTGATGACCGCTCCCTGCGCCTCTACCAAGATGCAGTTGAGCGTGTTCTTCTCGTCGGACAGCTTGAGGGCCTGTTCCTTCAGCTCGTCCCGCTCTACCTCCAGCTCCTTCACCTTGCCCGCATGGGCCAGAGCCTGGGAATCGAGTGCCTCTTTGTGCCTCTGCTCCAGCTCACGAGTCCGCCGCTCGACAAGGACCTCGAGCTCCTCATCCTTGCCGCGGAGCGTTGCAGTAAGCTTCGCCTCACGCGCGGAGAGGTCTTCTTCCTGGGAATCCAAGGCGGCTTGATGCTGGTTCCGGGCGGCCTCGGCCACGGCTGCCAAATTCGCTGCCTCTTCCTGGGCCTTCTGGATGTCAGACATCTTCATGGTGAGCTCTACATCACGCTTGGCCAATTCAACCTGGAAGGCCCTCTGCTCCTCACGGGTCTAGTGAAACCAGGTCTGCGCCTCAGCAACGCGCGCCTTGAAGTCCACCTCTGCCTCGTCCACCATTGCCATCCTGGATTTAACCTTGTCCAGACGGGCACGGTAGAGCGCTTGGAGCTTTCGGAAATTGGCCCCCATAGCACGGAAGAGCTGCTCTTCTGGGGAACCATCACCGCCGACGCCCGGTTCATCGACCACCTCGAGCCCGATGGTGGCGAGCACCTCGCCATCGAAGACTTCCCCTCCGGCGGGCGCTCAGGAACTTGACGCCCCTGCAAGATGGACGAAGAGATCGTCGGCCACCTTCAGATATCTGTCGGGGCCCGAGGTTGTGGAGGAAGAAAGCTGATCATCAACCACCTCTTCCTCGGCTGTGGCCTTGCCGGCCTCCCCGGCAGGCCCACCGCTGGCACCCTCGGCAGAAGCCTCGCCGGTCGCCTTGGAGGCCCCCGCAGCGGTGTCTTTGTCAGCATCCTTGGCGGCCTCCTCGGCGGCGATCCTGTCGGCCTCCACCGCGGCCTCCTCAGCAATGTTCCCGACAACGGCGTCCACGTCCTCCATATCTGAAGGAGGGCCTGGGCAGCAATGGGAGCAATGAAGCCAAGAAAAAGAATAAGGAAAAAACAGAGACGAAGGACAGGCGACTCACCAGTGCCAGGCTGTGAAGCAGAAGCCCCCTCCCCACCAGTACCTGGTGCCGGGGCAGAGCCACCAGCGCCCAAGTTCCCCTCTTCCTCCATGGGTGTGGGCTCCGTGCTCGGTGCCCTTGCCGGGGACGCCCCTCGCGACGGCGTAGTCGATGGGGGTGCTGTGTTGGGGGTGGCCCTCTGCGGCTCCTCCTGCTGCCGCTCCCTTCCTACAAACCCGACAAGGTCAGCACCATAGCGTCGAACACCTACCACATGTCTAGTAAGAGGAGGGTGATGAACTTACGCTTGGAGCTGTGCCGGGGGCTGCTGTCCTGGCTTCTCAACACCACCAGTGGTGTCTCTAAAGCCCCAGCCGAGTGATGACTACTCGCCGAGGCCTTCGCCCTCTTCACCCTCTGGGCCAACGTCTCTGCGTCCCTACAAAAGCGAAAACGGATCAAGATGAGTGGCTTAATTCAGAGGAGTGGAAATAGCAGTAAGGAACGGAGTACTTACTCATCGTCCATCTCCTCCTCCTCCACCGCTTTCCTTTTCCTCTTTGGGCTGAGAGGCCCAAGATCAAAAGGGTGCTTTGCATCGACATCTGAGTCAACGTCTGCCGGGGGAGGCGAAGAAGGCGGAGTTTGTACACGCCCAGTTGGAGAAGGGGCTGTTGCCTTCTTCTTCTCAGCGGCCTTCATCAGCCTCCTCGCTGCCGTGGCCCTCGTGTGGCACCCGGACCCCTCCAGGGTCAATTGAGGCTGTGTGGCCCTGCCGGGCCGGACCGGCTCGCCGGAACTAGCCCGCCGCAGGACTCGCCCTCTTCCCCTCACTGGCGACGAGCCCGCCGCCACGTCCTCCTCCAACGACGACTCGTCGACCGCGTCCTCAACAAGCGGAGCTCCAGTGCCGGCGCTGCTAGCCTCCCCGGCAGTCGCCGCCCACTGGGCGAGCTCCTCCTCCTCCGCAGCCGTTGCGGCCTTGTCCTCCACACCCCCGGCACTGCCGGCCTCCATGGAAAGCTGCGCCTCCCTCGCCCTAGTGGCGAGTAGTCCAGCTCTGCTTGGGTGATGTCCATGACAAGCCACCGCTCAGCGTCAGCATTGACATACACCTCAACCAGAGAGTCAAAGAATTGCTGCACATCCGCATCCGCCGGCTCCTTCCAGCTCAGGACAGGGACGTGGGCGTTGTAGTCCGGCATCATGGCGATGATCTCGGACCGACGTGAATTATTGCACAACGGGACCACCCCCGCTGGAAGCTTGAAGAACGGCCCCTTGATGGCCTTGCCGGCCTTTACGACAGCCTTTGCGGCCTTGCCGGTCCATTCAACCTCGCCGTCGCGGCCCACATCAAGCTGGAAGAGCCGCTGGCAGAAATGGGCATGTGCCATCACCGTGAAGTTGTGGTCGAGGCCGGGGCGGAGTCGCATGATGTCAGCCGGATTCTTAAAGAGCCAGGATGGGTTCCCCTTGTCGTGCAACGGGGCGATCCGACGGTGAATGAAGTCCGCCCCGATCATCTCAAGGGTGAGTCCGGCCTGGGTGAGCCGGAGAATCCTGGTGGTGGCAACAGCGAGCCTCCCGTCGGCGACGTCGACATCGCTCCAATCACTGCCACGGACCGGCGGCACTCGGCGGACCTTGCAGAATCTTGGCGGGTCTTCGTCTTCAATACAGCACCACCGGCCACACCATTCATCCCACCTCTCCTTCACGGCACCTTCCGGGTACGCCCCCTTGGATCTTGGGATCTAGGTGATGCATCTAGAGACGACACCTCCCGGCTGGATCCCAGGGGAGAAGTAATGGCGGAAGAGCGCCGTGTTGGGCTGCACCCCGACGAAGCCTTCGCAAAGGTGCCCGAAGAAAGCCATGCAAGCCACCGCATTCGGAGTAAAATCCAAGAGGCGGAAGCCGAAGGTGTGCATAATATCGCAGAAGAAATCAGAGAAAGGGGGACATAACCCGCAAGAAAAGTAGTCGACAAAGAAGGGATACCGATTTGGGCCAGGTTCGGCGCAAGCGGCAGGAATGACGCGCGTCGCTGGATGTCCCAAATTCTCTCTGTCAGGACCGATTTTTCAGTAAAATAATTACCGAAAGACCGACCTTTTATTGAACCAGCAAGGAAGAATACTTCTTGCTGATAGACAATTCCTTGATACAGAAATTCCAGAATACTAAATATTATACAAGGTTGAGCTGAGGTGGCTCAACAATTTATTACAAGTGCGCCAATATAGAATATAAAGGCGGATATGACACAATGGTAGGATGGCATACTACTAACTCGTAATAAAATAAAAGTGATGGATATGTCACAGTGTAGTGGGTGACGTGACTCCAATATATTACAGTTCATCGAGTGTCGGAGTGACACCCGATGAATTTATTTGGTGGTTGGCGAAAGCGGTTATATAACAATGATCGACTCCAGGATTGCAAGAGACTGACTGGGACTCCACTAGACGTCGGACTCGCTATCGAACTCTTCATCCATGAGATCGCCTTCGTCCACATCTGGCCAAATCAACAAGCTAGGTGAGTACTTTGAATGTACTCGCAAGACAGTACGGACTTAAGATATAATAAAAGCAAGCATGATGCATATGAGTATTCTAGCAAAATGCAACCGGATAATAATATTTCTGTGCTGTATGTAAAAATAGAAGTCGGGCGGTAATCCTCCCGAAATCCATAAGATAAATAAAAGGAAACCAAACGAGTGTCTGAGTGACGCCTCGTGAGAATTAAATAAATGGAAACATGCCACAGTCGGGCGTTTGAGCGACACCACATAAAGGGCTTATAAAGAAAATAAATGACAAGAATGCCTCAGTCGGACGTCTGAGCGACATCATATAAAGGGCTTATACTGAAGAAAATAAATGACAAGAATGCCACAGTCGGACGTCTGAGCGACATCACATAAAGGGCTTATAACAAAAATAAATAACAAGAATGCCACAGTCGGACGTCTGAGCGACATCACAGAAAGGGTTTATAAATAACAAGAATGCCACAGTCGGACGTTTGAGCGACATCACATAAAGGGCATATATAAGAAGTAGTATAACAGTGAAATATTCTGGGAAGTAAATTAATACAGAGATAACTGATTAGTTCATCTACCCAAAATGAACTTGACAAAATCACCACTATTGTTACTATCGAGAATTTACTAGAGACGGTCACCGGGGTTTACGCAAAGATTGACCCTAGGCCATAACCATGGCTACTCGGAAGGTTTAACTCTGCAGAGCTTGTACTATTAAATCATAGACAACGGATTCTACTAGCCACAGGGACTAGTTTCGTCTACGGTGTTTTAGAAGAAACCCAACTGACCAGTACACACCCATTTCACATACCGCTGTCCGGAATCACCCGTGACAACATTCACGAAAAACTTTAAGACAGGGAGGCTACAACCTCGAATAGCATGGGATCAAATTTATATATGCGCGCTCTAAGGGGTGCCCCCCTCTCGGTCCCAGCCGGAAACACCCATGCCCGCTGACCGGATGACGGGCTTTAATCCAGGGCCATGGAACCCTCATCTCGGCCCCTCTACTTGGTGTGTACTCGGAAAGTGGTTTGCAACTGACTAGACCGTAATCACAACAGATGGCATATGATAGTACCAAAAAGGATATGAGCGGGATCATGACTTGATCCACGCTGATACTAAGTTAACCATCTACTGGCATGCTCCAACAATACCAGTACACCAACCATCATGTCACCACATGATCGGGGTGGTTCAACCATTATCATACGGGGCTCACCCGAAGCTTGCTTGCATGAAATATAACCATACACAAATGCTTATATGACCATGCTATGAAAAGAACTACACGAGCAAACATGCAACACATCCATCATATCAAAGTTTCAAACATGCTTGCCTAGTTCGGAGTAGTCGGAGTCTAACTCGGTGAGGTTCGCGGCTCCGTCACGTCCTTTGGTATCTACGTATTCAAACAAAACGGATACTAATATAAATACCCCGCGTGAAAATAAAGCTGCTCCAAATATTTTCAAATAAATATGACAAAAAAATAGACAAAAAACTAAAGAGGACAGAAATCAACTCAAAATCATCTTTAGTTTAAAAGATATTATGGTAGGGACTCATCTATAATGAAACAGAAAGTTTCCAGGGGCTAGAATAGAAAACAAAAAAGCGAACCGATACGCAGTATGCCAACTGAATAGGAAGACGTACTTTGCCCGAAGGCGCTTTCCAGAAAAACGTTTCGGAGGGAAATGAGAGGCTGACGAAGTGGTCCCACTCGTCGCGTTTAAAAGCTGAAACAGAGCCGCGCCGGCGCCAGAAGGCTGCGGTGGTCGCCGGCGTCGATCCACGGCGAGGTAGGGGAAGGGAGCAGTACCTACAGCTTCCTTGTGTTCTTCCGAGTCGGTGGGTGGTAGAGTTGAGCGTCGGCGAGCCCCACGTTGACGGCAGCCCTATCTCCGGCGGCTGGCGGCTCGGGTGGTCGTGGGCCTCGTCGGAGAGAGCTTCTGGGGTCAAATTGGGGTGGGGGTTAGACTCAGGTAGGTACCAGGAGGTTACGCTCGAGCCCAGGGCGGCGGAGGAGTTCTCACCAGAGAGAACGTTGCTGGAGCCCGAGGCGGACGGAGTTGGCCGGAGTTGAGGAAGAAGGGCCACTGGAGGCTCTTCCTGAGGCTAGGCGCGGTCTAGAGGGATGGTGGAGGTGTGCGGGCTCGAGAGTGAGCTCGGAGGCGCTTTATATAGCCGGCCCGAGGCGGTTGCCGTGAACGGGATAAGTCCGGCGAGCGATTACGGCGGCGTTGTAGGTGGACAGTTGATTTAGGAGCTTGAGCATCGACTAGGAGGTGCACTGGTTCCATTTCAGTGCTTAACTCAGCAAGGGAGGGGCAATTACGGTCTGCCCTCAACGGAACGGCCGTGCAGCACGTCGGCGGCAGAGAACGCGCCCTGTGCGCGCCAGGCCATGGCGACGGTGCTGCAGGCGTGCGCTGGCGGTGGAGAAGGCCACGCAGAGATCTCGGGTGGCTTGGGCGGTGCCAAACAGCGTTGTGCCGCAGGATGCCTCCTGTCGGCCGCCACGGGAGGTTCTGCCGCCGCGGAAGACGCCGGCGTGGGCGGGCCAGGGCGCCACCGACACCAAGAAGCAGCCAAGCAAGCGTGCGGCGCATTGGATATGAAGGAGGTGCAGTGAGCATCGATCCAAGGCGAGCACTGGCGAGATTGACGATGCTGACTGACGAAACTGTCGAACTGCACTGTCACCTGCAAAGTTCAGTTAGCAGTTTCTGAAACTAACAGAAACAGTGCACGCCAGGTGTATGATGAAATGATTCTGGCATGTGGGAACTGTTTCTGGGGCTGATATTTGGTGGAGTGGCCTCTTGATGCATATAGAGGCTGCCTGAGTTTTCACAGAATTTTTGGAAGAAGAAAAATATGAATTTCACCAAAATTTGCAAATCTGGTCCAAACTTGCAGCAGGTGAAATTTGAAAATTTTGAACTTTGGACTAGTGAAACAAGATGGATCTAGGTTGTGGGTACTAAGGACTATCCAGGGAAGTTAGTTTGGAATCAAATAACAAGGTGGACATGGTGGTTCATTTGTTAATTACCAAGGTCCACTTTAATGGATAGAAATTGTTTTTGGAGTAAAATAAATAGAGGAAAATTTCCAATAAGGTTGAAACTCACTAGAATTAATGTGAGACTTGTCCTAAGGTGTAGAGGAGGTCTTGGAGAGAAATATTTCTGTTGGGTGCTAAGGCAAGATGAAAGTTGGAGAGAAAGATAAGCCCAAGGTTGAACCTATGATGTTTAAAATCAAGAAGGGAAAAGAATCAAACAAACCCCTATGGAAACAACTTGTGTTGAGCTAACACAAGAAGAAACTTTCAAGACCAAAAATCAAGCTTGAGAATAACACACAAACTTTGGCCAGAAGAGGTTTTAGAAGGGTTTCAAGAGAAGATCAAACACCCCCCTTCCAAAAGACCAAAAGTTTGGAAGAAAAACCAAACCAAAAATTTGGAGTGTTACAACACCTACCCCCTTAGGAAAAATCTCGTCCCCAAGATTTCAGCTGATCCTCAAATAGGTGTGGGTGTTCTGCCCGAAGAAAATCTTCCCTTTCCCACGTTGCCTCATCCTCTGTGTGATTACTCCACTGAACCTTGAGAAATTTAATAGTCTTCTGACGGGTTCTCCTTTCAGACTCCTCCAATATTTTTATTGGGTGTTCCCGGTAGGTGAGATCTGGTTGCACATCAAGACTTTCATGCGACACATGCTTCTCTGGGTTGCTTACACACTTCCGTAGTTGCGAGACATGGAACACGTCGTGGACGTCTGACAGTTCCTTGGGAAGGTCCAACTGGTAAGCCACTGTGCATCTCCGTGCAACTATATGGAAGGGTCCGATGAATCATGGTGCTAGTTTCTCCTTGACCTTGAATCGTTGCAGTCCCCTCATAGGAGATACACGTAGGTATACGTCTTCACCGGGCTCAAAACTTATTTCCTGATGCTTTTGATCGTAAAAGCTCTTCTGTCGGCTTTGGGCTGTTTTGAGTCGATCCCGTATTATTTTAACTATTTCCTCAGCTTTTTTCAACATATCTGGGCCGAAGATACGACTGTCCCCTGTTTCTGACCAGTTTAATGGAGTACGGCATCTTCGTCCGTACAAGGCTTCGAAAGGTGCCATCTGCAGGCTGGCTTGGTAACTATTGTTGTATGCAGACTCGGCATATGGTAAGCTTGCCTCCCAACTGGTCCCATATGTGAGGACACATGCCCTTAGCATGTCTTCTAGTATTTGATTTACTCGTTCCGTTTGTCCTCCAGTCTGGGGGTGATAAGCTGTATTGAATGTTAGTTGTGTTCCAAGGGCTTGCTGCAACTGATCCCAAAATTTGGAGACGAACTGAGTACCTCTGTCGGATATTATAGTCTTTGGAACCCCATGTAGGCATACTATACGTGCGAGGTAAAGCTTGGCAAGCTTTTAGGTGGTGTGGGTTGTCTTGACTTTAATGAAGTGTGCCACCTTGGTCAGTCTATCTGTGATGACCCATATGGCATCATTTCTGTGATGTGACCGTGGCAGTCCAACAATAAAATCCATCCCAATCGTCTCATTTCCAGTCTGTTATCTTGTTTGGCTGTAACAGTCCCGCGGGTTTTGGTGCTCGGCTTTAATGCGTTGACATGAATCGCAGCATGCAATATATGTGGCTATATCCCTCTTCATACCGTGCCACCAAAATCTTTCCTGAACGTCCTTGTACATTTTAGTCCCTCCAGGGTGTATTGAGTACGAAGCGGTGTGGATCTCTGCTAGAATTTGTTGTTTAAGGTCTTCGCTATTTGGTACAAAAAACTTGTCTCCGAACCATAATATTCCTTCATCGTCTATGGTAAATTGTGAGGCCTTGCCCTGACTTACTTTTCTTTTTATTCCTTCGATGCTGGGGTGTCCATGCTGAGCCTTCTTTATTTGTTCTATTAGTGTAGGCCGTATTTCCAGATTTGATACTTCGCCTTCAGTGACCATCATTAGGTTGATTTTGGCGAATTCTCGCTGAAATTCGGGTCTCAGGTTCTGTAGGCTGCCGTTGTCCGGGATGGGGTTACGGCTGAGAGCATCTGCTACTACGTTTGCCTTTCCTGGGTGATAGTGGATGCCAACGTCATAATCTTTTACCAGTTCCAACCAGCGTCGTTGTCGTAAATTGAGTTCTGGTTGCGTGAAAATATATTTGAGGCTCTTATGGTCCGTATATATTTCACAATGATTCCCGAGCAAAAAGTGCCTCCACTCCTTGAGTGCATGAATGACTGCTACCAATTCCAAATCGTGAGTAGGATAATTTTCTTCATGTTTCCGTAGTTACTGGGAAGCGTAGGCGACTACTTTGCCTTCTTGCATTAGTACGCATCCGAGGCCTTTCCGGGATGCGTCGCAATATACTTCAAAACTCTTGTGTATGTCTGGTACAACCAATACTGGGGCTGTTGTTAATTTCTTCTTGAGTTCCTGGAAGCTTTTCTCACACGCTTCGGTCCATACGAATTTCTTATCCTTCTTGAGTAACTGTTTCATTGGTTTGGCTATGGTGGAAAGTCGTTCAATAAACCTTCTGTTATATCCAGCCATACCGAGGAAACTTCGTATATCCGTTACATTGGCCGGTGACTTCCAACCAAGTACAACCTTAACTTTATCCGGGTCCACATTAATTCCCTCTTGTGTCAATACGTGTCCTAGAAAACCAACTTGTCTTAACCAAAATTCACATTTGCTGAATTTGGCGTAGAGTTGATGTTTCCTTAATTCTCCCAGTACAATTCGGATGTGTTCAACATGCTCTTCTGGTGTCTTTGAATATACCAAGATATCATCAATAAAAACCCCCACAAATTTGTCCATAAATTTCATAAACACTTTGTTCATGAGGTGGACGAAATATGCGGGGGCGTTGGTCAGTCCAAACGGCATTACTGTAAATTCATAAAGTCCGTATCTGGAGGTGAATGCTGTTTTCGGGATATCTTCTTTCCATACTTTTAATTGATGATAACCTGACCTTAAATCAACTTTTGAGAAAACCTTGGCTTGCGCGAACTGGTCAAATAAATCATTTATCCATGGCATCAGATATTTGTTCTTGATAGTGACCATGTTGAGCGCTCGGTAGTCTATACACAATCTCATAGTCCCATCCTTCTTTTTGGCAAATAATACCGGCGAACCCCAAGGTGAGGAGCTGGCCCGTATAAATCCTTTGTCCAGCAATTCCTTTATTTGTTTCTTTAGTTCAACCAACTCGGATGGTACCATTCTGTATGGCTTCTTGTATATGGGGGTGGTTCCAGGCGCTAGTTCAATAATAAATTCTATTTCTCTGTCTGGTGGCATGCCTGGTAGTTCTTCGGGAAATACGTCCGGAAATTCACATACTACTGGAACTTTGCTTAACTCAGAAGTGTCTACCTTGTTTAATTTTGGTTGCCGCAACACTGGTCTTTCTTGAACTGCGACTCTTATTGTCTTTCTGTGATGATGAGTAAGAATCACAGTCTGGTTGAAACAGTCGATAAATACTTTGTTGGTGGTTAGCTAGTCCATACCCAGGATAACATCCAATCCCTTGTTTTCCAACACGATGAGGTTTGCGTGAAACTTTAATCCTTCAATTTCAATGGCTATACCTTGGCAGTAACTTTGAGTGATCTGCTTATTTCCGGGGGACTTGATGGTCATTGACTTTCCCAAGGGAAGCATCGAAAAACCATGTTGCAAAGCAAAACTCTTCAAAATGAACTAATGAGAAGCTCCAGAATCAAACAAAACCGTGGCAGGTATTGTGTTGACAGGGAACGTACCGAGTACGATATCCGGGGCATCCTGTGCTTGTTCCTTCGTCACATGGTTCAGGTGGCCTTTCTTGTTGTTGTTATTGGGGTTGAAGTTGTTATGCTTGGGCGCGGAATTGTTAATGTTGCTGTTTGGCTTCGGTGCTGAGTTTCTTGGCTTTGGGCACTTTTTAGCATAGTGTCCCTCTTCTCCACATGCGTAGCAAGTAACACCTGGGCGATACGTGAAATCCTTGTCCCTTGCATGCAAATTCTTGCTTGGACGTGTGTCATTTGTCTTGGGTTTGTTCGCCCCATTTTTCTGGAAATTTATCTTATTCCTGTTGTTGCGAGGGTGGTTGGTCTGATCCCATTTTCTCTTGCGAATGTCTTCCAGACTGCGACGTTCAATTTCCAACGTAATAGCCTTGTCCACCAGTGTCTTGAAATCTGGAAAACTGTGTACGACTAACTGGCATTTAAGTGCTGGTGCCAGTCCATCCAGGAATTTTTCCATCTTCTTATTTTCAGTCATACGCTCTTCGTTGGCATAACGAGATAATTGAGTAAACTGGCTGTTGTACTCAGTTACTGTCATGCCCCTTTGCTTGAGGTCATCAAAGATCAAACTCTCTTTTCTTGATCTTCATAATGCTCTTAGGGATGTGCGCCCCAGGAAAGCCTTCTTTGAAATCTTCCCAGGTGATATCATTTATGCTGGGGTGCATATGCAGAAAATTCTCCCACCATGACGCGGCTACTCCAGTAAGATAATGTGGTGCGTAAAGTACCTTTTCACGGTGTGAGCATTGTGCCACAATTAATTTTCTGTCAATGTCTCGAAGCCAATCATCGGCCTCAAGAGCTCTGTCTGTGTGAGAAAATGTTGGCGGACGAGTCTTCTGAAATTCAGATAATTTTGAATGCTGCTGGTATGGCTCACGGTGATTTCCCATGTTAATGACATGGTTCATCATTTCCTGATGCTGTTGCTGACTTTACTCGTAAAGACGGCATACATGAGAAAATGATGTTTCGCTGCCCTGCTCACTTGACTGCCCCTGTGTGAAATTGTTACCTGTGTGTGTGTGCCATAATTTTCCTCTGGCGGACTTGGCATGGAACGCGTCCAGGGATGAGTCATTTCTTACTCTGCGGTATTATTGCAGAAATCATGAGAAGAACTGAGCAGCAAAAATAAACCAAGACTTGCGAAAGCAGCAAAACACGAGCTCCAGAGGTTTTTTAAAAACAAAAGCTTGATTGCGCACGGAGAAGGACCGCTTAGTACACATCTTACACGCGAGTCGTAATTATACATACGTCACTCAGGATGTGCGTACATATTCCTGACATGTTATTTATGCTAGTGCACTTCTCCAAGTTCCTACATGATGCGCAAACAGACTACTTCCCATTAACCTATTTTACATATCACACATATCATACAAGCGAGCATAACGCGTCACGGATAGACGCGCTAGTCGGAGATGTTGAAGATTTCCCTCGGCCTGCCGAGGGTAAGACCCAGTGGTGATGGAGACTCAACTTCCTCCTCACTAATAGGCTCCAGGCGTGGAGTATGGGTACGAGGTGTTGATGCAGGTGCGGCAGGTGGTGCAGCTCTGACTGCGGTAGGAGCAATGACCTGATCAAACTCCTCAGTGGTAGGCAGACTATGAGCGGTGGCTAAGATGGAAGGTGCATAGGATGCGGCGGACGAGACAAACGTCAGTGGTGGCGCAGTATGGAGTAGCTCCCTCCTGTTGGTGGAGCCACTCTGGACCAAGTCCATGCGAGCAGCCACCAAGTCGTCCACAAGGTTATCAAAGGCTGCCTCAAGTGCCTTGAGGTACTCAACCATTGATTTGATGGCTTCATCACGTTCCCCATTTGCGCAAGCAAATGCATAGTGGCACGTGTAGGGCACGTGGCATGGGAGGTAACGGTAGCGACGAGTCTTCATTGAAGGAAGAATGTCCCGGAGACGAGCTATCGCCTCACGGGAAGCCATTTTAATGGCACGCCTCTCCGTAGGCATGGCCCTGCCCACAAATCAGAGGCGGCGCGCTTCAGAACGCCCTCCCTTGAAGTGCACCACGGCCTGGTGCATTGACACGCTGTCGTTGAGCTTGTGATGGTAGAGTGTAAACTCTGGACGGGTTGGTGGCCCAATCGCGACCTTGGTGATGGGGAAGAGGAGCTTGACAAACCCCTCAGGAATGTTGGCGAACACTTGTGCATCGCAGTCGCTGCTGGCCATCTACAAAAGTAGACAAAAATTCCGAATAGTGAAGTCATAAATTTATGATGACTAACAGAAAATTGCTACAGATGCAAAAATGCTGAAAAGCATTTATTGCGCTAATATCCGATTAGCGATCGCACCTAGTGGCTTCCTACAGTCAGCCTGGCTCTGGTACCAAGGTTGTCAGGACCGATTTTTCAGTAAAATAATTACCGAAAGACCGACCTTTTTATCAAACCAGCAAGGAAGAATACTTCTTGCCGGTAGACAATTCCTTGATACAGAAATTACAGAATACTGAATATTATACAAGGTTGAGCTGAGGTGGCTCAACAATTTATTACAAGTGCGCCAATATAGTATAGAACATAAAGGCGGATATGACACAATGGTAGGATGGCATACTACTAACTCGTAATAAGAAAAGTGATGGATATGTCATAGTGTAGTGGGTGACGTGACTCCAATATATTACAGTTCATCGAGTGTCGGAGTGAGACCCGATGAATTTATTTGGTGGTTGGCGGAAGCGGTTATATAACAGTGATCGACTCCAGGATCGCAAGAGACCGACTGGGACTCCACTGGACGTCGGACTCGCTATCGAACTCTTCATCCATGAGATCGCCTTCGTCCACATCTGGCCAAATCAACAAGCCAGGTGAGTTCTTTGAATGTACTCGCAAGACAGTTCGGACTTAAGATATAATAAAAGCAAGCATGATGCATATGAGTATTCTAGCAAAATGCAACCGGATAATAATATTTCTGTGTTGTATGTAAAAATAGAAGTCGGGCGGTAATCCTCCCGAATCCATAAGATAAATAAAAGGAAACCAAACGAGTGTCTGAGTGACGCCTCGTGAGAATTAAATAAATGGAAACATGCCACAGTCGGGCGTCTGAGCGACACCACATAAAGGTCTTATAAAGAAAATAAATGACAAGAATGCCTCAGTCGGACGTCTGAGCGACATCACATAAAGGGCTTATACTGAAGAAAATAAATGACAAGAATGCCACAGTCGGACGTGTGAGTGACATCACATAAAGGGCTTATAACGAAAATAAATAACAAGAATGCCACAGTCGGACGTCTGAGCGACATCACAGAAAGGGCTTATAAATAACAGGAATGCCATATTCTTGTTTCTGAGCGACATCACATAAAGGGCTTATATAAGCAGTAGTATAACAGTGAAATATTCCGGGTAGTAAATTAATACAGAGATAACTGATTAGTTCATCTACCCAAAATGAACTTGACAAAATCACCACTATTGTTACTATCAAGAATTTACTACAGACGGTCACCGGGGTTGACGCGAAGATTGACCCTAGGCCATAACCATGGCTACTCGGAAGGTTTAACTCTACAGAGCTTGTACTATTAAATCATAGCCAACGGATTCTACTAGCCACAGGGACTAGTTCCGTCTACGGTGTTTTAGAAGAAACCCAACTGACCAGTACACACCCATTTCACATCCTGCTGTCCGGAATCACCCATGACAACATTCACGAAAAACTTTAAGACGGGGAGGCTACAACCTCGAATAGTGTGGGATCAAATTTATATATGCGTGCTCTAAGGGGTGCCCCCCTCTCGGTCCCAGCCGGAAACACCCATGCCCCCTGACCGGATGACGGGCTTTAATCCAGGGCCATGGAACCTTCATCCCGGCCCCTCTACTTGGTGTGTACTCGGAAAGTGGTTTGCAACTGACTAGACCGTAATCACAACAGATGGCATATGATAGTACCAAAAAGGAGATGAGCGGGATCATGACTTGATCAACGCTAATACTAAGTTAACCATCTACTGGCATGCTGCAACAATACCAGTACACCACCCATCATGTCACCACATGATCAGGGTGGTTCAACCATTATCATACGGGGCTCACCCGAAGCTTGCTTGCATGAAATATAACCATACACAAATGCTTATATGACCATGCTATGAAAAGAACTACACGAGCAAACATGCAACACATCCATCATATCAAAGGTTCAAACATGCTTGCCTGGTTCGGAGTAGTCGGAGTCTAACTCGGTGAGGTTCGCGGCTCCGTCACGTCCTTCGGTATCTACGTATTCAAACAAAACGGATACTAATATAAATACCGTGCGTGCAAATAAAGCTGCTCCAAATATTTTCAAATAAATATGACAAAAAACTAGACAGAAAACTAAAGAGGACAGAAAAAGAATCAACCCAAAATCATCTTTAGTTTAAAAGATATTAGAGTTTCTGTCCAGGGACTCATCTGTAATGAAACAGAAAGTTTCCAGGGGCTAGAATAGAAAACAGAAAAGCGAACCGGTACGCAGTACGCCAACTGAATAGGAAGACGTACTTTTCCCGAAGGCGTTTTCCAGAAAAACGTATCAGAGGGAACGAGAGGCTGACGAAGGGGTCCCACTCGTCGGGTTTAAAAGCTGAAACAGAGCCGCGCCGGCGCTAGAAGGCTGCGGTGGTCGCCGGCGTCGATCCACAGCAAGGTAGGGGAAGGGAGCGGTACCTACAGCTTCCTGGTTTTCTTCCGCGTCGGTGGGTGGTGGAGTTGAGCGTCGGCGAGCCCCACGTCGACGGTGACCCTATCTCCGGCGGCCGGCGGCTCGGGTGGTCGTGGGCCTCGTCGGAGAGAGCTTCTGGGGTTAAATTGGAGTGGGGGTTAGACTCAGGTAGGTGCCAGGAGGTTACGCTCGAGCCCAGGGCGGCGGAGGAGTTCTCACCAGAGAGAATGTTGCTGGATCCTGAGGCGGACGGAGTTTGCCGGAGTTGAGGAAGAAGGGCCCCTCGAGGATCTTCCAGAGGCTAGGCGCGGTCTAGAGGGATGGTGGAGGTGTGCGGGCTCGAGAGTGAGCTCGGAGGCGCTTTATATGGCAGGCCCGAGGCGGTTGCCGTGAACGGGATAAGTCCGGCGAGCGATTTCGGCGGCGTTGTGGTTGGACAGTTGATTTAGGAGCTTGAGCATAGACTAGGAGGTGCACTGGTTCCATTTCAGTGCTTAACTCAGCAAGGGAGGGGCGATTATGGTCTGCCCTCGACGGAACGGCCGTGCGGCACGTCGGCGGCAGAGAACGCGCCCTGTGCGCGCCAGGCCACGGCGACGGTGCTGCAGGCGTGCGCTGGCGGTGGAGAAGGACACGCAGAGCTCTCGGGTGGACTGGGCGGTGCCAAACGGCGTTGTGCCGCAGGATGCCTCCTGTCGGCCGCCACGGGAGGTTCTGCCGCCGCGGAAGATGCCGGCGTGGGCGGGCCAAGGCGCCACTGACGCCAAGAAGCAGCCAAGCAAGCGTGCGGCGCGTTGGATAAGAAGGAGGTGCAGTGAGCATCGATCCAAGGCGAGCACTGGCGAGATTGACGATGCTGACTAATGAAACTGACGAACTGCACTGTCGCCTGCAAAGTTCAGTTAGCAGTTTCTGAAACTGATAGAAACAGTGCACGCCAGGTGTATGATGAAATGATTCTGGCATGTGGGACATGTTTCTGGGGCTGATATTTGGTGGAGTGGCCTCTTGATGCATCTAGAGGCCGCCTGAGTTTTCACAGAATTTTTGGAAGAAGAAAAATATGAATTTCACCAAAATTTGTAAATTTGGTCCAAACTTACAGCAGGTGAAATTTGAAAATTTTGAACTTTGGACTAGTGAAACAAGATGGATCTAGGTTGTGGGTACTAAGGACTATCCAGGGAAGTTAGTTTGGAATCAAATAACAAGGTGGACATGGTGGTTCATTTGTAAATCACCAAGGTCCACTTTAATGGACAGAAATTGTTTTTGGAGTAAAATAAATAGAGGAAAATTTCCAATAAGGTTGAAACTCACTGGAATTAATGTGAGACTTGTCCTAAGGTGTAGAGGAGGTCTTGGAGAGAAATATTTCTGTTGGGTGCTAAGGCCGCCCACGTCACGCACACCCCTCCACGTCGCGCCGTGCGTGCGAATCGTGGGAGGCGAAGCACACGGAAAGTCTTACCGCGGTAAAAACCGTCCCGCCTGCCGCGCACCGTTCTGGGCCTAGCCTGTGTGTCCCAGGCCCGGAGGCTCCTGTCGATGTACAAAAAGAGGGGTACACTTATTGTACCCCTATGACTGTGCACGGGCAGTCTGAGCCACGGGCACCACCACACCAAGCACGGCAAGGGAGGTGAGCCAGGGTAAGACTGAAGCCCGAAGCCAAGACCACAAAGAGCAAAGGGACGAAGCGGGTCCCCCCCGTTAAGATCCTTGCCGGGAGCCAGTTTTAGCAGCCCCAGCAAAATCCTTTCCGGGGCCGGCTTTAGCAGCCCCGGCAAGACCCTTGCCGCGACAGCTCGCCCCACGCCTATCGAGCGAGTCACCCTTGAGTCCACTGCCCCCATGGGGCAAGGATTCGGGAGACATCCCGATAGTGGCATGCAGATCTTTGTGAAGACATACAAGATCAGATACACACTAAGAAGACGACGACCCTTGGCGGGATCCCAGCCAAGGAAGACCACAAGGCCTCCGACAAGTACCTTGCCGGGGATGACAGCAAGCGCCGCGACAAGACCCTTGCCGGAGCCCCGGCAAGGCCCTTGCCGGGGAAATCCGCATGGCCACCATCAGGCCCGCACCAACTAAACTTCCCCCAACTTATGCAGCTGCCGACCCAACCAGCTGGGCAGGTACCTGCGTGGCGGCATGCAGGTCTTCGTGGATGACCCACCATTGCACCACCTCAGCTGCCTGCCTGCCTACATGGCATCTCAGGCATCGCTAGCCAGGGCGTGTGTCGATACAAGAAGGAGCGGCGATAGACAAGATGGATATCTCCCCCGTCCCCGATAAAGCAAGGACACCTAAGCAAGACGCATTAAATCCGCCTTGTCATGTAATGCGAGGGATAACCTCGCATCACTGTACCCTTTCCACCTCCTATGTGCCACTATGGCGGCCCCTTTTCCCTATAAAAAGGAGGCCCGAGGCGACCAGGAGGAGGATTCGGCTTTTTGGAGCTCCTCACGCCCCATAGCTAGCTGAAGAACACAAATATACAATCCACCAAAGCAGGAGTAGGGTTTTACGCATCCTCGCGGCCCGAACCTGGGTAAATGAACCGTTTGCTATCTGTTTGATTCGGTCTTCTCTCAACCCCGCGCCCCGCAACCGTAGTAGGGATTCTTGTGATCCCATAGGTGTCGATCCAATACACCGACACAGTGTTGTTCATATTCTTTCCCTCGACTAAATTATTTCCCCTCGCTCATTCGCCTCTCGCCACTTAATTATTCCGGAGTTCTCAAGTCATATCATAAGATTCGTGTTTGAGTTCAAATTAATTCGAGGTTGTCACCTCATTCGAGTCTTTCAATCGTTCCGGTGCATCTTATCTCTTTCAAACATCCTTTTCTATGATGTTTTCTTTTTGCTGGGTTCATAACCCACATGTCTTTTCCCAGGATCTTACCTGACTCTTCTAATTTTTTCGGAGCTATTTCCAAATTCTTTTCAAACTGTGACGTAAGTATGGATTCGATCAGTCATGTGCCTTCTCTAAGATCGCTTTCAAATTCTTTACATCGTTGGTTCAACCTTTCCTCTTTTCATTCGTACTGAGATCTCAACAATTTTGGTGGTGTATCTCATCATCAACATTTGAAGACCGAAGAAAAATTCTTCTAAATCTTGTCCGTTCTCTCGACTATTCGCCGTTCAAGCTTAATTCTATCCCCTCAAATTGTTCCGATCGTGACAAATTCTTTTGTTATAGATCCAAAGTATTTCATGATTTCTTCCATTGTGATCCTCCGAAGGCCATCATTTCACAAGATTTCTTCGTTCTCAGTTTACATCTTCGTCCTCCAACTATTCTCAATTGATGCCTCTTCCTTCATCTCCATATTCTTCCGGTGCCTCATTCAAGTAAACTTTAATCAGTTCGCGATCTCTTCATTCTCCTGCATCTAAATTCCTCAAGTTCTTTATTTGTTTTCTAATTCTTTCCGGTGATTCGTTCGCTCCTCTTCGTTCGTTTCATTGCCCACGGTGGTTCGTTTAAGATTTTCACTTCCGTTCTTATCTTATCAATTCATTCGTTCTATCCAATCCTACCAGTGGTTCATGAAGATTTCTCAAGTTTGCGCTATATCTCCCCTTAATAATTTTCAATGTGAATAAGTAGTATGCAAATCCATTGCTTGTCATCAATTTAACTGATGGAGGATAAACATAACATAATTCTTATTGTTTTTCATCAAGTCGATGAATTCCGTCCTTTAGAGTTTGTTCTTGATGAATAAATTCTAATACCATGTGCTTCATCTTTTATTTTCTGGAGTTCAAAGTTTCCTCGGCCATCTCATTGGAACCCCCGTCTAAATCATCGCAAGGCTTTAATCTTATTCTATTCATCCTTCATTTCAGTCTCATCATCGTTTTGTCAGCGGAGTTCTTGATGGTGGTTCTTGATGATTCAATCATTCTTCAAGTGCTCATCAATATTCTTGTGGAGAAGCCCAACTATCTTTTCTTCTTGCGTCTTGTGGTGCAAATAGTTCTCCGTATTCTTTTGAAGTGGAGTTTTGCATCCTTATCTATTCAATCATTTGGTAGTGGCAGAAATTCACCTCAACTTTTGAGATGTTTAGGTAAGCCCACATCAAGCTTGTTCTTTTCTTGTTGATTTTTCCAACAACTCGGTTCAACCCTTCTTCATAAGGATGCTTTTCAAATTCATTTGTGGTTGATGTTGTTGTTCTTTTCTTTCTAATGATCTAGCTTCCATTCTTTCGTTCCAAAGGCATTGTGATGTGGCTCTCTTCGACCCATCTCCTTGTGTTGTCAAGATCATGTTCTTTCCTTTCTGGTACAATTAACAGGAGTGTCGTGTCCTCCATTCAAGTTCTCTCATCTTATCAAGTTTTGGCTCTTTGTTAACCGGAGTGCTATCTTGAATCTTTCTTACCCTTGTGACATTATTTCGATTGTTTCGGAGGCAGTGTGTTGTTGATTTCATCAAGTATCATCTTATCTTCTCAAGTTCATGTTAGATTCCTTCCATTTTCAATCGGAGTGCTGTCCGAATTATTTCATACTTATTCCTTCTCTATCTTGTTTTAACCAGAGTGGTTTCAATGTCTATCTTGTCACCGAAGCTATTCGTTCTTGTCATATTACTTGCTCCTCTTGTCCAACGGTCTCGTTGCAATCTCGTTCATCTCCATTGTGTTCTTTATTTCAAGTTGTTCAACTTCTCAAGGTTCTTTGGTTTCACTCTTTTCTCCAAGGAGCAACTTTGTCTTCCTATTCCTCTTCCATCTCATTCCTAAGATCTCACTACAAGATCTCTTGTTAGTGAGGGAGTGTTGTGACGCCCTGAGACCGATGCCCTAGATGCCCTTCATTTATTTTCGTTGTTGTGGCCGTGGGTTTCAATTGTTTGTTGCCATGATCATGATGATTGCCATTGTCATATTTTGCTTCTTGCATCATGTTCGTAATTGATTATATTTTTTCCATCCTTGTTGTTCCCATGGTCATCTCACTTTGTTATATGCCATATGATTTTGGTGGGCCTCTTGTCGTTATGTTGCATTTCATCATGATCATCATGGCATGTTCATTTTGTTGTTACCCTTACAATTTCATTGCACTTTCACCATGATCATCTTTGCTTGTGTGGTGTATCTATTTTGTCTTGTGGTCTCTTGCGATCCATTCCTCTTCATGTCCAAGTGTTTGGCGTCTCCACCATCTTGCAAACCACCCTCTATGGCAAACCCTATCTCGTTCTTTCTTTCTTTAATCTTAACATTGTTTTGCAAGTGACATTTTTCTATTACAGATAAATGTTCATTCTTTTCCTTATATTAGTAGACCATGCCGAGACCCTCCCTCCTGGTTTGCAGATCATTTGGGGATAGCTTTGGTTGTACTAAAAATTCACTCAAGTTTGCATTAAATTCGAACTTGTTTAAATTTTCAATCTCTAAAATTTCCCAAAGCAGTTTTATCAAACAGTGCATAATCCTAGGACTCCAGGGATATATTTTTATCTCCGGGATTCCTTCCCTAAGCTCGTGTTCCTTTTCTCCAAAATTATGTTTATTTTGTAAACAGGAGAATACAGCAACACAGGCAAGAAGAAAACTTACTTGAAGCCTAGCCGACCCAGAGCCCAGCCCACCTGGACCTCTCGCTCTATCTCTCCCCTTGTAAATCCCACACATGCACCGACCAGTCCATCTTGCCATCTTCTCCCTCCTTAGCTTTTCTTCCTCCTCATGATCTCTCTCTCTCTCTAATAGTAAAAATACAGGAGCACATGGCTGCGCCCCTGCACCACCCACGCCAACCGCGCCCCTCCTAGCCACCTACAAGAAGCCCCGCTTGGCGTCTGTGCCCCTAGGGTTTCCCTCTCGCCGCCGCCACCCCTTTCCCTCCTTCTGTTCTCATTCTTCCTCAAGAAACAGAGGAGCGGAGAACCACCGAGCGCGTTCCGCCTTCGTTCGAGGCCTCCTCGTTGTCTTCTTTGCACTGATTCAACTTTCCTACATTGTCTTATTCAACAACAAGCAAGGCCAGGAGCAAGAAGGGTCCAAGGGCGCCGCGATCTTCTTCCTCTACTTCATCTCCTTCCTCTACGTCAGTTTCTTTGTGGATCGAGCACTGGCACGATCAGCTCGTCGTCTCCCCGTCCCTGTTCGCCTCTGACCCGTACGACTCCCACAACACCCCGCAGTGAGAAACCACACCTCCTCACCTTCTCCCCTCGTTGTTTCCATCATCGTAACCACCGATCCGCTCGACCTCGAGTTCATCCGCCATGGATGGCCTCGAGTTCGAGCTCTTGCACGTGCACCTCGTCAGACTACGTTCCTGCGCTCACACACTCACACGACGCCCACGCTCACGCACTCAGCCACAGCCTCACCGTGCCTCGCTACCGCTTGCCCAAGATGAGCTCCTGCTTGACCTCGAGTTCCCTCACACTCGAGACAAGTTCGAGCTCGTACTCGAGCATCCGCACACGTATGCCGCGGCAAGCAGCAGCAACTAACTCACGCGCCCCTCGTCAGTTACCGCACCCCCGCCGGTGACCTGCTACTCCTGCAGCGGCTGCTTTGCTCGCCGTCGTCGCCCACAAGTTGCTGTGCATCCATGGCTCCAAGAGCAAACATTTGCCCTGTTCAAATAGAGCTATGCCCTCACTAATCACAAGCACAGACCCAACCGAGCTGGCTAGCGCTCAGACACATCTTCTGGAGCTCTTGGGTTCGAATACCAGGCTTAGCACAATTTTTTTTCCTATTTATCACCTTTCCTGTGACACTGACAGTGTTACCCCACTCGTCATCCTCTATGTCATCACACCCCTCTCTGCAACCACACAATCCTTCAACCTCAGCTCCCCGGGGCCCCTGGTCATCGACAGTGGCTGGCCCATCATGTGTCCCTTATTGTTTTTCTTTTGTTTTGCATATTCACATAAATGCCATCATTTTGATTTGTGAATAACTAAATATACATGCATCCAAATGAAACATGTTATATATGTAAAATGCTTAGAATTTCATGCAGTTTCATAATATGCAACTTTCACCCATGATAAAATATTTAAAATTGATGATTGCATTAATTTGCATAAATGAGAGGCTAAAATGGTTAATTTCATAACGAAATAACCGTACCTCGAATTTAAATAAACTCTATATGTAAATGGGGTAGAAAAATGTATAGATTAACATGATGCACTTTATTTTTCTATTTAACAACTCTAATATATTGTTTATCCAGAATAGTACCTAAATTGAAATATGCACATGGGGATTTTTCAGAATTGTTGTTTGTTGTTTCCGGCGTCATTTAAAATTGCTTTGTTGTGTGTTCTTGTTTGCAATATCTCTTGCCATGAGTAGCATCATGTAGCCTTGTCATGCATCATACTTGGTTGTGCATCATGTCATGTTTATGCGTTGTATGTTTACCATGTTGTTTGCTTCTTTCAGGTTGTGCTTCTTCTTGTTAGTTCATGTTTCGTTGCGATCGTGAGAACTCGTTCGACTACACTTGGTTCGTCTACGTGGCATCATCTACTTCATGGACTTGATCTTCTTCCTAGCGAGATCCCAGGAAAGATGACCGTCACCTTGGATCTCACTACTATCTTTGCTATGCTAGTTTTCTTGATGCTATCGCTATGTCACGCTTCCTACCACTTGTTTATCAAGCCTCCCAATATGCCATGAAACAAGCTCTAACCTTTTTCGTGAACCCAACAAACAGTTATTTGGCTATGTTACCACTTTGCGCAGCCCCTCTTATAGTGTTGTTAGTTGCAAATGAAGGTGAAGTTTGCTCCATGTCGAAACATGGATATCTTAGAATATCACAATATCTCTTATGTTTAATTAATGCACATATATACTTGGTAATGGGTGGAAGGCTTGGCCTTTTGCTGGGTGTTTTGTACCACTCATGCCGCCTTAGGATCCGATAAACCAGTGTTATGTTCCTTGATATTGCGTTCCTAACATGGTTGGGGTTTATGGCCCCCCTCGATAATTCGCTTTGTTTAAAGCTTTTCCAGCAAGGCCCAACCTTGGTTTTCCATGTGCCTAACAACTAAACTTGCATAGGGACTTTCCGAACCCCGTGGATTCTTAATCAACCCCCAAGTTAGTGCTCCACATGAGTGTTGATCCAAACTAGAGCCACTTGCGGTGCCACCCAGTTACTGGGGTCTTCAGTTGCTGTACGTACTGCTCATCTGATCGTGGCCTTAGACGAGATACATGCGGCTCTTATCAGGGTGTCGGCACATCGGGAGGTCTTGCTGGATTAGTTTTACTATTGTTGAAATATCTTGAGCATGGGATTCCAAGAACACTCGGGTCTTCCCAATTTGGAGTTGTACCTTTGCTGATCGTGAGAGCTTGTGATGGGCTAAGTTGGGACACCCCTACAGGGTTATGATCTTTCGAAATCCATGCCCGTGGTTATGTGGCAAATTGCAATTTGTTAATATCTGGTTGTAGAGAACTTGTCAGAGGATCCAAAATAAAATACACCAACCGCGTGAGTAACCGTGATCGTCTCTTTTCGAGTAAGTTCGGGAAGTGAACACGGTGGGGTTATGTTTGACTCATAGGTAGTTCAGGATCACTTAGTGATCATTACAAGTTTGCGACCATTTGAATAGCTTCTTATCTTTCTCTTGGAATCATAAGTTTGCCACCATACAAATGCTTAGCCGCTGCTGCAACCTCGCCACTTATCCTTTCCATACCCATTAACCTTTGCTAGTCTTGATACCCATGGTTATGGGATTGCTGAGTCCTCGTGGCTCATAGATACTACAACACCAGTTCCAGGTACAGGTTTCCGATGACTTGACGTGAGAGCGATGTTTACTTGTGTTGGAGTTCTTTCTTCTTCTTCGTTTTCGATCATGGATTAGGTTCCTGGTCGGCAGTCTGGGCTTGCAGGATGGATGTCGTTGTGCTTTTCATGTGTTTTCATCCGTAGTCGGATGTCTTGCATATGATGTTGTTGTATTCATGTGCCAATTGTTGTCTATTGTTGTATCCCCATCTATTATGTAATGGTACGATGTAATAATATCCATCTTGCTAAGCGCCCGAAATGCGGTTGTACCCCAATCATAAAGTTATCACATGATCGGGATTGAATCGCATCTTGGGTGTGACATTCGGAAGGGACACTAACTGAGGCTGCTTCTTCCTCCACTTCCCGTTGTGCCACTAAGACTGCACTAACCACTTGATTAGTTTTCGCTAGGTATAGCAGCAATGGCTCTTGTGGCTTAGGAGCAACCAAAGTAGGCACAAAGAAAAGTAGGTTTTCAACTCCTGTAGTGCTATCTGTGATTCCGGGGTCCACTTCACATGACCTACCTTCTTCAAGATCTTAAAGAACGACAAGGCACGCTCGGCAGACTTGGAGATGAATCTACTAAGTGCGGCAACACACCTTGTCAAACGCCTAACATCGTTGACTGTCTTGGGTGCCGGAATCTGCTCAATAGCCTTGATATTTATCGGGTTGACCTCTATCCCGCGGTGGCACACAAAGAAACCAAGTAGCTTGCCAGAGGGAACGTCAAACACACACTTCTCCAGATTCAGCTTCAAGATGATCTTGCGCAGATTGGCAAATGTCTCTTCTAAATCCTGGATGAGGGGTGATCTGTCCTTGGTCTTGGCAACAATATCATCCATATAGGCTTCAATGTTCATGTGCAGCTATGACTCAAACCAATCTGGACTGCTCTTGCAAAAGTAGACCCGGCACTCTTCAACACGAAAGGCATGCGCACAAAGCAGTATGTGCCCCATGGGGTGATGAACAAGGTCTTTTCCTCATCTTCCTTGGACATAAAAATCTGATGATACCCAGAATAACCATCCAAGATAGAGAGTATATCACAACCTTAAGTGGAGTCCACGATCTTGTCGATGTGCAGCAAGGGAAATGTGTCTTTTGGGCAGGCCTTGATTAGATCAGTGAAATCTATGAATAGCCTCCATTTTCTATTAGCCCTGCGTACGACCACTGGTTTTGCCAACCATGTTGGATGCAGTACTCCTCTAACCAAACCAGCTACCTCAAGTTTCTTGATCTCCTCGGCAATGAACTATTGGCGCCACAAAGATTGCTTCCGGACCTTCTGCTTGACGTGCCGGGCATGTGGGCAGACAACAAGGTGGTGCTCGATTACCTCCCTGGCAACATCGAGGATGTCAGATGGTTGCCAAAAAAACACATCGACATTCGCCCGTAGGAAGGCAACCAGTGTGCTTTCCTTTTTTCATCAAGGGTGGCACTGATAGTATAGGTACCACCAGTGCCATCCGGCCCTACCGAGACCTACTTCACAACAGGCGCATCAGCTTTGGATCTCTTGCTGTTGGATTTTCCGGCAAGTCATCAACAGGCATAGCATACTTCGGAGAGGTGCACCTCCCGGGCTCCTCACCGGGGCTCTTAACCTCTCTCTTCTTTTTCTTGCTCTCCTTGGCGGGACCACTGATCTCCGTGGCCTCTGCCGCAACCGCATCCTTGTACATCTTATCCACGAAAATGATTGCATCCTTTCATTTGATGGAATGAAAATGGCCCCTATTGGCCCTGGCATCTTCAAGGTGTTGTAGGCAGAGTGGGATGCCGCCATGAATTTGGCCAGAGCTGGGCCTCCAAGGATTCTATTGTAAGGAAGGGGGAGTTCAACCACATCAAACACAACCTTCTTAGTCTGGTAGTTCAACTCTCCCCCGAATGTTACTAGCAACGTGATCTTTCCCTTAGGATGGCTCCTGCTGTGATTAACTCCTTGAAATGTGCTGGTAACCTCATGCTCTTCCTTTGCTATCTAGAGTCTGCCGATGACCTTTCGGGAAATCTTATTCAACTCGGCCCCGCCATCAACCAACATCTCTGCGACCTTGAAGTTGTGGATTGTTGGTGAGACCAACAACGGCAAGCACCCTACCGCGGTGGTGCGTCCAGGGTGGTCCATTTCGTCAAAGACGATAGGCATACGGGGCTACTTATGTGGCTTCCGAAACTCCACCTCTGGCTCCACGACATTGACCTCACGCGCCCACTTTTTAAGTTGGTAGTGAGAGGAATGCAGAGATGCATTCCGGTCAATGCACAGGGCATCAGTGGCCTTTTGGAATTCCTGCTCACTGGTTTCCTCTTCATCCCTTCCATCACTCTCTTCATTGCAATCCTCCTTCTGACAACCACTGGCGGGTTTCCCTTGGTTCCTAGGAGCCCGGGCGACTTGCTTCACCGCTGTGGCCCTTCCCACCAGCGCCATTATGACCTTTTTCCTTATCTCACTTCTCATATTCATCCCTCTTTCCCTTAACAAGCTGCTCAACCTGATGACACTACTAGAGATCGTGGCCCTTGGTCTGATGGATCTTGCAGTATGGGCCATCACTCTTCCTAGCCTTCTCGGCAGCCGCAGCTTCCTGACAATCGTTGCATGCGGCAACCTCCTTGCCGGGGGCCTCAGCCTTACCCTTCTTGCCGGTACTAGCCGTGCTCGGCCCGTTGACTGTCATCACTGCCTTATCCTTGTGCTTCTTACTTCTCTTCTTGATCGTCTTCTTCTTCTGACTGGTGGCATCGCCGTCATCCTCTGAGTCGATGTCGACGCCATTTTCTTCTCCATAGAGTTTCCTCCCCTCTTCCAGCTGATCACACTTGTCCACGTTGGTGTAAACCACCTTCACATTTTTACGCAACCATTCATCTTGGAACGTATCCGACGATTGAGCACGTTGGACTGGAACGCTGCTATCACTACAGCTGGGTGGATGTCTGGAATATTTCCATGGACTCGACAGAACCTTTGCATGTACTTCTACAGAGACTCTCCTTCCAACTGTGGGAGCAACTAAAAATCGCTGGGCCGCCCCGGTTCTTGGTGGCCGCCCGTGAAGGCGCCAACAATTTCATGACACATGTCAGCCCAGGTCGAAATGGTGTTCTCTGACAGATGCATCAGCTAAGACCCCACATTTGGCTTAAGTGCCAAAGGGAAGTAGTTGGCGAATACCGTCTCATTTCTTCCCCTGGTAGCTTGAACTGTGATGGTGTAGATGCTCAAGAACTCTGCCGGGTTCATTCTTCCATCATATTTCTCTGGAATCTCTGGCTTGAACGTGTGAGCGAACGGCCAACGGACTTGCCGCAGCTCTCGGGTGAAGGCAGGGTACCCTGCATCGAAAGGCAGGTACCTTCACCCATCAAGCGCATGCTCGTCGACATTGGGGCCATCACGTCCGTCGGGTTGGCAGTGGTCGCCGCGGCGTTGCTCGATGGTGACGCGTGCGTGCACCCACTGCCTGCCCTCCGGGGCTCACAGTTGGCCTTGATGCGCTTGAGGGTCTGATGAGGCCATCGAGACGTTGTCTGGCTCTTGATGGCGCGGCTCACACGCCGTCTGTCGTGGCGGGGAATTCAGCATGGGGGTGGCCCCTTCAGTACGGCCAGCTTGCTGTGATCCTCCCGCCTCGGCAAAACTAATCAGACTTTGGAAGGTGGCTCGTCACTCATCCATCTAATCGGCTGTCGATGGAAATCTTAGCAGTAGTTGGGACCGCATCATAGCCTCCGAGGCGGTGCTTAGGATAGGTGATGATGATGTGGACCGCAGCGTTGCCCGGCTCCTGATGGTGCCGATGATGACCGCGCCGTGTTCTCGTTGCTGGGAGTCAGCTGCTTGGATGGCGTGGGGACGAGGCGGAGGCGCATTGTCACACCCTGTTTTCCATGCGACAACACCTAATCTAATAATCATGCTAAAATATGGTTTGACAAAAACTTTTGAGTGTTTTGGTCTTTGCTTGACTTGATTTTTGTGTGTTGTTTGCAAGTGCTCTAAAAATCAAGTAAACCCTCCAACTCTTATACTTCATCTCCTTGCACCAAAACATTGCCCATTGATCATGCCCTGTGTATAGGACATAATAGTATTTTCTTACAAAAATATTTTGACCAAAAAGTATTTTCTATACTAGGCTTTTCAAAACCCCTGAATTGAGACTTGAACTACAAGTACTAAATTAAGGGTGTGAAAAATCTTTTAAAAATTATATTTGACTCCTAATAGATATTGGACTCCCAAAAACCACAAAATTTAATTTTAAAAGTTATTTTCCTATTTTATTTAAAGGCCAGCAATGGTCTTTAATAGGTTAAAATTATTTTAATGTTTCAAAAATATTTGATAAAATTCAGGGAGACTCAGTGGACATATATTCTCCATATATATGAGTTCAACACATGGTCATGTTCAAAATATTGGCCAACTCCCTCAAAAACCCTTTATGGATATTTCAAGATTTCGAAATATTTACAAAGGAAATTTTCTTCATTAATTCCAACATAATTCTAGCATATCACATATGACATATTTGATGATCTTGTCGAGCCACATGCCTTAAAGATCAAGACAACATCATCGAAACACCTCAAAACTATTTCTGTCCATTTTGAAGTTTGAGCAACTTTACATTGCCGAACTTTTCTAAATGCTCACAAACTTGGTGCACATGGTCAAATGGTGCAATCATGAATCCAGATCAAATTCACAAGTTGGAGAGAAAGATACCTTGGTCAAAGTGCCTCAAAACCCTCTCTGTACCGAACCAAATTTGAACAACTCTACATTGCCAACTTTTTACTTGTGACCTCAAATTTTGTGTACATGCTCACAACCCGAAATGATGACACTACACAAAGTGGTGCATCAGGAGGAATGATTTGCATGACTAAATCTTGGAAAAGCCATTTCTGTTGATTTCTAGGGTTTACAAAAGTTGTATTGGAAACTTTACCCAAATGGACTCGAACATGATGGAGCACCCTAATTCTATATCCCACTTGGAATTCATCTACTTGCCCAAACCAACATCAAACACCTTCTGGCACTTTGCCAAAACTACCATTTGGACCACATTCAATATTCCCATTTACCTCATTTTTTTTACCAGAGATCACTCTTGTTATCCTCTACCTCCAGTAACTCACTCATGCCCTCAGCTCAATCATTGGTGGGGTAAAACCCCACTTTTCCCCTCTGTTTTCACCATAGCAGCACCTTTTCTACCCCCTACTACTTACCCCTCCCTTCTACCATGCTCTCTAAGCATCTAACACCCCCTCAGACCATCCAGCAGCTAGTGGACAAGATGGGAAGCGTCCAGAGCACGCATGGCATGCCAAAGACGCGCTCTAGAGTGCGCTACAGTGCACCAGGCACTGTAGCCGCTCTCTGCCCGATGCTCCCGTCGACCTTGGGCACTGGGAACGTGTCCCCCGAGGCCGCCTCGGCGTGCGTGAAATGCCACGCAGTCGGCCCCATCTTCCCATGCCCTCCTTCTCCCTCCACGGGCTCACCCGAGCGCATCTGTGGATGTTTCCCACAATGCACCAGCACGCCCACTATATATGGACCTTGTTGAACTCTCTTTGGTCTCTGCTCGCTCCCCCTATCTCCTAGCAAGCTCTTGGACATGCCCACTCTCCCCGTCGTGCCCTTTGTCCACCTCTATCACTGGAGTTTCCTCGTCGCCCTCCACTTAAATTCAGGCACAGTGGCCTCTCCCAGCTCGTCTGAGACTTACCGGAGGAACCACGCATCGCCAAGGGCCTTCCCCATGCTCATTTTCCTCTGCCTGATGGTCGGAACTCTAGTTCCACGGCCGCCATCGCATGTTCCCACCGCGGCCGAAGTCTCACTCACTCCGGTGCTCCCTGGGACACGGACCATCCTCTCAAGCACACCGGTATCCGGACGTTCGCTGGAGGTGGCCGAATCTACCGGAGCACGCACCGGCGAGCACTCAACTAGGAGGGAGGATCTTGACATGGTCTACTGATATATGGAAAAGAATGAACATTTAACTGTAACAGAAAAATGTCACTTGCAAAACAATGCTAAGATGAAAGAAAGAAAGAAAGAAAGAGATAGGGTTTGCCATAGCGGGTGGTTTGCAAGATGGTGGAGATGGCAAACAATTGGACGTGAAGCCGCTGACGCTGAGTAGGCTCCTATGCTGCTAGCACGGTGGAGGTTCCGTAGCGCGTGAGCAGCTTGTCAAGAAGTAGCAAGCAGAATATGATAAGCGTGATAAGGAAAAGGGTCAGAATGCCGCTGGTGGTAAGAGCCGAGGCGGTGAAGCAAACCGCCCTGGCAAAGCCTTTCGGAACCAGGGAAAACCCACCAGGGGTCAAGAGAAGGAAGTTTGTGATAATGTGAGTGATGGAGGGGATGAAGAGGAAACCAGTGTGCGACAGTTTCAGAAGCCAACTAACGCCCTATGCATTGATGGGGGTGCACCTTTGCACACCTCACACCGCCAGCTCAAGCGGTGGGCACGAGAGATCAATGTTGCGGAGCCAGCGCCAGAGGCCCGGAAGCCGATCAAGTGGTCCCGCACGCCCATCATCTTTGACGAGGAGGATCACCCTGGCCGCACCACTGCGGTAGGGTGTTTGCCATTGTTGGTCTCCCCAACAATTAACAACCTCAAGGTCACAAAGATGTTAGTGGATGGCGGGGCTGGATTGAATCTGGTCTCCCCGACAGTCAAGCTTCAAATAGGAGAAGAAGATCTAGAGGTTACCGGCACGTTCCAAGGAGTCAATCCCGGCAGGAGCCATTCCAAGGGAAAGATTACGCTGCCGGTAACGTTTGGGAGAGAATTGAACTATCAGACTGAGAAGATTGTATTGTATGTGGTTGATCTCCCCCTGCCATATAATGGGATCTTTGGACTCTCGGCCCTGACCAAGTTCATGGCAGCATCTCACTAGTCTTACAACACTTTGAAGATGCCTGGGCAACTAGGGGTCATCACTATCCCATCAGATGAGAAGGATGCAATTATCTATGCGGATAATATTTACCGGGATGCAGTTGCCGTAGAGGCAGCATCAGCAGCTGTTCCCGCCAAGGATAGCAAAGGAAAGGGAAAGGATGGTAGGACCTCTGGCAAGGAGTCCGGGAAGCGTGACCCCTCTGAGTGCACGACACCCGTTGACGACGTGCCAAAGTGTTCTAATAGTAAGAGATCCAAGGTTGATCCACCTCAAGTGAAAAAGGTCCTGTCAGGGCTGACTGGCGGTGATGGTACTTTCACTATCAGCGCCACCCTTGATGACAAATAGGAAAGCGCGCCCATTGCCTTCCTACAGGAGAATATTGATGTGTTTACCTGGCAACCATCTGATATCCCGGTGTTCCCAGGGGGTAATCAAGCACCTCCTTGCTATCTGCCCACACGCCCGACCTGTGAAGCAAAAAGTCCGGAAACGGGCCTTGGAGAGGCAGCACTTCATTGCCGAAGAGATCAAGAAACTTGAGGCAGCTGGCTTGGTCAGAGGAGTACTGCACCCTACTTGGTTAGCAAACCCAGTGGTAGTCCGGAAGGCTAACAGGAAGTGGAGACTTTGCATTGATTTCATAGATCTCAACAAGGCTTGTCCAAAGGATCCATTTCCCTTGTCGCACATCGACCAGATTGTGGATTCCACTTCCGGTTGTGACTTTCTCTCTTTTCTAGATGCATACTACGGGTATCATCAGATCTTCATTTCCAAGGAAGACGAAGAGAAGACGTCATTCACTAGTCCATGTGGTACGTATTGCTTTATCTGCATGCCATTCGGATTAAAGAGTGTCGGGTCAACTTTTGCAAGGGCAGTCCAGATTGGTTTTGAATCACAGTTGCACAGAAATATAGAATCTTATATGGATGATATCATGGTCAAGACCAAGGATAAGGCCACCCTTATCCAGGATTTTAAAGAGACATTCGCCAACTTGTGCAAGATCAATTTGAAGCTCAATCTGGAGAAGTGTGTGTTTGGTGTTCCCTCCGGCAAGCTACTTGGTTTCTTTGTGTCCCACCGGTTGATCGAAGCCAACCCCGACAAGATTAGAGACATTGAGCAGATCCAAGCACCAAGGATATTTAAGGATGTGAGGCGCCTAACAGGATGCATTGCCACACTAAGCAGATTCATCTCCAAGTCTGCCGAGCGTGCCCTGCTGTTCTTTAAAATTTTGAAGATGAAAGGACATGTGAAGTGGTCCTCGGAAGAAGATGCAACCCTGCAAGAGTTAAAGGCCTCCCTTTCCTCTGTGCTCACCTTTGTTGCTCCCAAACCCCAAGAGCCATTGTTGCTATACTTAGAGACAACCAACCAAGTGGTCAGTGCAGCCTTGGTAGCACAACGAAAAGTGGAAGATGCAGAAAGTAATTGCCAGAACTCCAAAATGACACACCAATTCTTTCAAGAACTTGATAGCTGACTGAGCAATCTACTTTCTCACGGCATCACTTCCGGCCACTTTGTAAACTTGTTGATGGCAACAATCAAGAATTCAAAGCCCCCTATTGCTCGGGGGAATGGGCCGACGATATCGAGCCCCCAGACCGAAAATGGCCATGAGAGAGGGATTGTTTGAAGAGCTTGGGCAGGCAGGTGTGTTTTCTTGGAATGAAACTGACATGCTTCAGATGTCATGACGAGCTCAACTGCATCTTGGAGGGCCGCGGGCTAATAGAATCCTTGCTGGAATGCTTTTCCAACTAATGCCCTTGATCCAATGAGGGGGCCGCACATTCCTCAATGAATCTCAACCAGCAGTTCCTTTCCATCCTCCCGGCAGACACACTTCAATTTCACACAGTTGGGCCTTCATCTGTATAGAGTGTCATCGACGAACAGATACACACTAGCCCTTCGGGCTACCTTTTCAGCTTCATCTTGGTCTTCGGGGAGTTCTCCGGTTTGGACGAATTGGACAATGTGCCTTGCCCAAGCTGGAGCCCGTGGCTCGGCAATGAGGACTAGCGGCACCTCCTCTGCTGCGGGAGCACTAGCCTCGTTCGCGGGGTCCATTGGACCGACTGGAGGGGGTGGTCCGGTAGGCTGTGAGGAGTTGTTTCCGGCTGGGTCTCTGTCGGGAGTGGACGGCTCTGCCGAGAGAGGCTTACCATAGTCCATTTTTCTCCTTTTCCAAGACATTGTTGCTGGGGATACAGAGGGCCGAGAGAGACGGAGAACAAAAGTTCCTGGTTCTAGAGGAAGCTTCTACGCAGCACACTTTGACAGGTGATCAACTATGATGTTTTCTGCACGGGGTACGTGCTCTATTTGTAGCCCGTCAAAGTGATCTTCCAGTCTCCTCACTTCCTCAACGTATGCCTCCATCAATGGACTTTAGTAATGTTTGGTGACTTGTCTCACCACAAGATGTGAATCTCCTCGAATAATCAGTTTCTTAATTCCCAATTCTGCTACAATTCTGAGCCCGGCAAGGAGCCCTTCATACTCTGTTGTATTATTGGTGGCTTCTTCCCGGGCAAAATGCATTTGGACGACGTACTTCAAGTTCTCCCCAGAGGGGGCAAGAAGAAGCACGCCTGCTCTAGCACCTTGCAGGGAAAAAGTGCCATCAAAATACATAATCCATTCTTGGGGTGATTCCTTGCAGGGGATAGTTGTCTCTGTTGTCTCCTCGTCAGGAGTGGGCGTCCATTCTGCAATAAACTCTGCCATAGCCCTGCTTTGAATAGTTGATGTGCTATCATACTTCAATCCAAAATTGGATAACTCCAAAGCCCACTCCACTATTCTGTTAGTACCCTGAGGGTTTTAGAGTATCCTTTGCAACGGGAAACGAGTGACAACCGTGATCTCATCTTGGAACGACTGCGACGGTTGCGCACATTGGACTAGAAAGCTGCTATGACGGCTGCCGGATGGATATTTGGAATATTTCTATGAACTTTACTGAATCTCTGTAAATACTTATGGAGGGTTTCTCCTTCCTTCTGTTGAAGGAGTTGCAGGTCACTGGGCCTGCCGGCTCCTGGTGGCCACCGGTGAAAGCGCCGATGAACTCCTGGCACAGGTCTGCCCATGTCGAAATGGACCCTTCTGGCAGGTACATCAGCCAAGACCTCAAGTTCGACTTGAGGGCCAAAGGGAAGTAGTTGGCAAACACCTTGTCATCACTTCCCCCAGCAGCCTGAACAACTATGGTGTAGATGCTGAGGAACTCTGCCGGGATCTGCCTCTCGTCGTACTTCTTAGGTATCTCTGGCTTGAATGTGCGGACGAACGGCAACAGACTTGCTACAGTTCTTGCGTGAAGGCCGGGCAGCCGACCTCGAATGGTAGGTGTCCGCCAACACCGAACGTAGGATCGTCGGCGTTGGGGCCGCCGCTCCCGTTGATTTGGTGGAGGTTTTCGCGGTGTCGATCTGTGACGACACGCGAGTCTCCCTGCCGTCTATCCTCCAAGACTTGATTTTGGCCAGGACATGCTCGAGGGCCAGAAGAGGCCATCAAGACATCATCGGGTTCTTGATTCTGCAGCGCCCGCATCGGCTGCCACGGTGGGGATTGCACCGAGGGGAGAGCACGCTCTGTTCGGCCAGCGGTACGGGCGGTTGTTGTTGCTTTGGGAGGTCGCGGCGGGCCAGCTCGTCGAGAGCCCCCAGCTTCAGCGAAACCGAGCATGCTTTCAATGGTGGGATGCTATTCATCCATCCGCTCGGCTGCTGGTGGAAACCTCAGCAGTAGCTGAGCTCGCACCATAGCCTCCGTGGCTATGCTTGGCATGCATATCGATGATGTTGACTGTATCGTCGCCTGACTCCTGATGGTGCGAGCAGCGGTGCCGGCCACGGCTCTACGCCCGCGCTGCTGCGCAACGACCGCCTGGGCAGCAGGGTTGCGCGGCGGTGGTGCTTGAGGATCAGTGGCTCTATTGAGCGCAGAGGCTCATCCGGGAGGAGGCACATGCTGCGCGTTCGCTCCCCTAGTGGGGACGACCGGAGGGCGATGGCTCATCCCGGACCGAGCGTCATCGCTGCGACTATGGCCGTCGGTGGGAGGAGGGGCCGCGGATGGAGTGACACCCTCGCCCACACCTCTTCTAATGCTGTTCTCTCCCAATGTCGTCGAGGCACTGCTAATGCTGTTCTCTACCGATGTCTCCCGCCCTTGCGTTGGCCACAGGGGAAGTGGTGATCGGGTCGCCTACTCCAACCACGTCCCAAGTAACATTCACGGCTTGGCTCGCATCCGCGTCTCCCACAACATTAGAGGCGATGAGCGGCGGAGCCTTCGAGGTAGATGGATGGGCAGAAGCACCGGACTTCTTATTGGGCGCCATAGCCGATGGTGCCGTCGAAGACGAAGATGGCGATGATGATGATGACGCGTTGCGCGGCTTTAGGTTCATGCAAGCGAGCCCCCTACCTGGCACACCAAAGATGTCGCAGGATATCTGTGGCCACGTATGGGACCAGGAGGCCCTTTGCTGGTTCGGCAGGGCGACATCGCGTTGCACAAAGAGTGGACCAGCATGCGGTAGCACGGCAGGGGGGACACAAGAAATTTACCCATGTTCGGGCCGCCGCATGGTGTAAGACCCTGCTCCTGCTTCGGTGGATTGATGATGGAATGGTGGCGGTGGAGCGTAGTACAATTTCCCTGCAAGGGGTGCCCTTGTCAGTAGCGACGGTGGTCTGGGTTTCTCTATTTTCCAACCCTTATTTACGGTTGCCATGGGCCTCCTTTTATATATCAATGGTCGACCACAGTGGCAAAGTATTCATTATGCACTAACATGATATCAAACGGTGTTATCATACCTAACTCTGTGGGCTGACAGGGTGCATTAAATGCACCACTTAGTGTCACATCAATGGCTGCCCGGCAAGGCTTGCCGGGCTTCTTTTCCAGCTCCGCGCCTCTCTTATGACATGTCGCAGGACATGTGTCATCTGCGTGTTCTTCTTGTAGGAACTGGCTGCCGTGTGGCTAATGGCTGCCACTTAATCATCTTGCGGCTTGACACCGCATTGATTGATGACTTGAGTCGTGCTTGAGTTCTTGGTGAGGCGGTTTGGCCTCCGTGAGCCCCCGGTAGGCCCTGGCGGGGTGTCGCCGCTATTTGCTTTTGGGGGTGGCCTCGCCCCTTGTTGGTGTCAAAACCAGCAGACCTCGGGTAGGGGGGCCCAAACTATGCGTCTGAGGATCGATGTTAAAGGAGACTGGGGTCACGATGTTTAGCCAGGTTCGGGCCCTCTCGATAGAGGTAATACCCTACTACTCCTGCTTGATTTATCTTGATGGATATAGGGTTAGAAGAGTTGATCTACCTCGAGATTGTAATGGCTAAACCCTAAAAGTCTAGTGTATGTGATTGCTATGATTCTGCTATCGTCCCTACGGACTAAACCCTCCGGTTCATATATGCACCGGAGGGACCTAGGGTTTGTACATGATCACCTTGCAGAGGAAGGAAAGTATTATAGCTGGACTCTAAACTTGTTATTTTACACATGGGGAGTCCTATCCGGATACGGGAGATAGTCTTCATCGATAATCTTCACGGCCCACCAGTCCGGCCCATAATGGATGATCCGGTCACTTAAGGACTCCTTAATCCAGGACTCCCTCAGTAGTCCCTGAACCAGTTTCCGATGACGACGAGTTCGGTTGGCGCACTATCTTCGGCATTGCAAGGTGGGTTCCTCCTCCCGAACATATTGAAGCAATATTCCCTACAAAAGGTACTGTGTCCGGCTCTGCATGGTTTCCACAACCCTTAGCCTCGAAGGCAAGGCATCAAAAAAACGGATACTGTGTCTTTACTGACAACCTTTCAGCAAAGCATCACGTATGTGCCTTTAATACATATCGAACCATTTTTCTTGGCCCTAGTTTCGTGTTTCGAAGTGTAGCCTCATTGGCACGTCTTGTCAAAGCATAGATCTTGCCCGCTTATTACGGGAACCTTATCAATGTGACATGAGCATCTTAACCACACCTTACACACGAACTCATTGGGAACCGGCGAGGTTCACGACTGGAGTGGGGGGTGGGCGTTTAGCATTCACCGCTTATAAAAGGACTCAGATCTTACCCTTTATCCCCACTCTTTCGTCAAGCCCTAGTCCTCCAATCCCTCCAGCCCAAGCACCCACATATCTTGCTCTCTCAATCCCCAACTCCTCCACCATCGCCGCCTTTCCCAACAATGGCTGGCTCTAGTTCTAAAGGAAAGTGGGAGGCTTCTACAGTCACAGAGAAGACCGTGAAGAGCCTTCGAAGCGTGGGCTATCTTGCTGACGGTGTGGCGCATCGGGTCCCCGAGAAGGACCAAGTGATCCCCGTCCATAAGGCGGGTGAGAGGGTTGTATTCCTCTCGCACTTCAATCGGGGGCTGGGATTTCCTCTCCACCCCTTTGTACGGGGCCTCTTGTTTTTCTACGGGCTAGATTTCCATGATCTAGCCCCGAATTCAATTCTTCACATATCCGCTTTCATAGTGGTATGTGAGGCATTCATCCGAGTCCCCCAGACTTCAGCCTATGGCTCAAAACCTTCAATTTGAAGCTGAAGGTGGTCGACGGGAAGCACGTGGAGCGGGGAGGCGCCATGATAAGCAAACTCCCAAACACCACTTGGACAAAGGGGCCTTCATGGAGACAAAAAAAATTTGACAGCAGGAGTGGTTTTATATCACTGAGCCCCGCGACGCCAAGTGGGCGGCTGCGCCCGCATTTAGATCTGGACCCCCGGAGAGGCTGGCCTCTTGGACCGATAAGTGTACAGATTGGGGGTCTAACGTGGAGGTGCTGGCGCTCCAAAGCCACATCTCTGACATTATTTCAAAGGGCACCCAACTCACAAACATGGTTGAGGTAATGCTCGCCCATCTCGTCCTTCCCTGCCAACGCCGGGACTCCTACCTATGGGAGTTCAATCTGGAAGGGTCCCGGCCCTTGAAGCACCTCTTCGCCACTACACACGAAAACATCTGGAAGCACCTCTTGAAGGCCCGGAAGGGGTGGCCAGCAGAGATGGAGGCCAGGGGCTTCATTGCCGCACTCGCCGCATCAGAGGTAATTGAGACTTCCGCCGAATATATACTCCTTCCATGCTTTGATTATAACAGGAGTTAGAGTTTCCACGTTCTATCCAGGCCTGGACGAAAAAGGCAGAGCGGATTAAGTGTCTGGCTCCCCTGCCAGAAGACCCAGAGACGCCTTGGATGACGGCAATGCTGGTCCCAGCGTCGTACAAGGCACTGGAGAAGAAGGCCAAGAATAAGGGCAAGGAGGTCAAAAGCGACCCCCACCCTATAGGTCCCGCGGACACAAGGTCCGGGGAAACTGACTCCCATCTCTCTCCTGAAGAAGAAGAGGAGGAAGAAGAAGAAGAAGAAGACTCCCTCGTCCTGACAAAGGGGAGGAAAGGAGTGGCCCCTGCTGACACAGGCAAGGTCATGCCCAAGAAGAAGCTGAATCTTCCTGGTAGTTCGGACTCATCGTCCGAACACAGCTATCGGGTTCAACCCAGGATCAAGCCCCTGGCCGAATCGTAAGTCTTAAACTGCTTCTATTCGGTTAATTTTCCTTTTCAGCATCTAATATTTATTTTGCCTTTATATGGCCCTCCCCACGACATCCCCGTGGCTTCACTGTCCTCGGGGAATTTTCTAGCGTTCGGAGAGATGGAGAGCGATACGCCTCCGTGGAGCTCATCGCCCACCGTAGGGGATACCGAGGTATCCTCCCTACAAACTCCCCCTGTTCCAGCAGGTGGGAGTGGGGCGGACGAAAGGGCGGCCGAGGTCAATCCCTAGGTCGTGGTCGACCAAGGGGGAGCGATCCCCATGGTGACCAAGATGGGGGCCCAAACAATCCGGGGGCCCGCCGAACACTGTTCCGGAGTCTAGTGCGGCTCCGGAATGAAGAGACCAGCCCCGTGTGATGGGGGAGGGAGCAACTGCTCCTGTGGCGCCTACCGTCAATGCGGAGGCACTGAACACTCTGGAGGGAGCACTGCAAAGTGCTTCCATCATAGAGGAAGACCGCACTGTGATGAGTGTGGTCATGGGGAAGATTCAGTCCGTCAAAGGCAGACTGAACGAAGCTTTCAACAGCCTACAAACATGCTTTGAGGTATGCGATGTAATGTTCTTTAAAGAGAACTTTATTATATATATATATATATATATATATATATATATATATATATATATATATATATATATATATATATATATATATATATATATATATATATACAGACAGTAGCCCCTGATGCTTTGTTTGATTCTGGACAGAATCGGACGAAGTATCCATGTTGTAGCATATGATAGAGCTGAACTATGCACTTTGTGTTGTGACCAGGCTTCCTTAGTGGCGGCCACTGCCCAAGCCACAGAAGTAGCCCCTGATGAAGATCTCGACCGCGTCAACAAGCGTTTTGATGAAACGCAAGGTATGCGGGTTTAGGAAATCTAAATTTTAACACACTATATGTGTGAACATGAGCTAACTTTTGTTATGTGTTCTCGTGAAATAGCTGATGCAGCTACGATCGAGGCCCTGAAGGGCGAGCTTGAGAGGGCCAAGGAGGAGGCTAGAGCGAGCAAGGCCCTACGTCAATAGCACGAGGCTCGGGTGACCGAAGTCGAGGTCGAGCTCCAAGATGCAATTCGCGAATGCGATGCATTGGACCAGGCGAATTCGGACCAAGCGTCCAAACTCACTGCGGCAGTTAATGTTGCCAAGGAGGCGCGGACTGAATCACGCAGTGCTCAGCAGGAGATAAAACAAACGTGCCAAATAGCAGTTGGTAAGGTTTTTCTCTTGCAGAGCATCTTCAGAAGTTAGAGGTATCTTGGGCTGACATGATTGTGGAGTTCTCCAGGCGTGTTTGCGGATCTCCCGAGCAGCATCGCCGACGCCGCCCTATACTTCCGAGCTCAAGAGGGGAACAGGACGGAGAAGCTGTCTTTGACGTAGTTCCTTGCGCCAAACCATCCGGTTCCCCTCAATGACCAGATGAAGCAGCTGGTCGAGCTACACAACATGGCTGGTACGACCATGAAGGACTTGATAGTTCGGCTATAGCCCACTGATCCAATCCCAAGTAGCTACTCCAGATTGGTGAATAAGCTCGTCGAAGCGAGTCCACGGGTCGACGCTATTAAGCGCTCGGCCTGCGTAGAGGGTGCTCGGATGGCCTTTGCCCGCGTGAAGGTTCATTGGGCGAAGATGAAGGCCACAGAGATATCCACTACAGGCCCTCCATTAGGCAAGGATCACCGCAAACCGGAAAGGTACTATGACGACGTCCTAGAAGGAGCCCGCCTTGTAGAGGGCCAGTGCTCAAAGAATACAATCTTTGAGTGATTGTATTCGGGTTGTAAGGACTAAGCCTATGTGCAAATGTATATAAATTTTGCGCTTCTATATTTATGAGCGACTTTTTCCTCCTGTGCGACTATTTATATAAATTTGAAAGTTTCCAGTCATCGGCTTTAGTCCCCATGTAAATATAATAGGGGTGTTTGGTTAATAATCATGAGCACTCTTTATGCAACGTCTTGGTCCATATAGGAGGTGTATGCGCAGCGAACTAGGCAACCAGACTATGCGGCTTTATTGCTTTCACTTAGCCATAGGAGCTTGACTAGTGGGGCCAAGTACTAGCCCCTGGTGCGTACAAGGCTTTTTGAACTATAGTGCTTGTTTGACGCGGCTGGGCGAAGACTAGCCCCTCGTATAACACGGAGTGGATCGCTATCGATCGTAGTATAACACTAGGTCACTGGATCGGTTGACCGGCTCTCGACTCATCATGACATTAAATTTTCGGCTTTCTCTACTAAGGTACTTATCCGGACGAACCAGAAGTACAATCATAGTAGTTCTCCCTTTACTACCTTAGCCAAACAAAGTGGAACGTAAGGTGGCAAGCACAGGAGTTGGGCAATCCAACTATCGACCGAAGACATGATACGGAGCCAATGCATATAATGCAATATCCGGGATGTCGAACAATTCCCTATAGGTGTCCGAACATTTTTGGAGGCGTGCAAGGCTGGGTACAACCCCTGGTGTTAAGTCTAGGTATTAAGGCATGTGCGGTGATCTAACTCGGGGGTGGAGAATACAGGTTGTAAAAATAGAAAAACTCCAAGCAAATTGGAACCAAACTTCTTCTTTTATATCCCATTTAGGCCCCGTTCGGGAATACTCCGCTCCACGCTCCCGGAGCGGAGCGGACGGAGCTGTAGCACAAAATCTGGGAGCAGTCAAACTGCCACTCCGCAGATTCTAGGAGCTGGTGAATCCCCGAACGGGGCCTTAATACGGCGAGCCATGAGATAATAGATAACGCCGATAATAGCCGCGGGTATTTGCCATGCCAAAAAGTAAAAGATAAAAAGAGAAAAAGTGTTTACACAGAGCCTGAATCTAAAAGAAAGAAAGTTCAACACGTGGCCATGCTGCACGTCTGCGCCTTTTTCTCCTTGGTAATATGTCCTTGAGAAGGGGAATTAAAATGGCCGCCTATAAAAAAAAAGTAAAAAAAGGAAGGATTCTATAAAAACAATATAATGTACGGCATTAAACAATGTATGTTCTTTTGTAAAGTAAGATGTATTTTACAGTCCGAATAGGGTCAAGCCGAACTATGGACTATTTATATATTGTGTGCCCCTAGCGCCGCCCAAGGTATTTTAAGGGCATAATTGTGTACGCGAGGTGCGTATGCTACCACCTTATGGGGCAGTCGACGGGGGTGCAAATGCTAATCAAGCTCAGGTTCTTCTGAGCTGCCGCATTGTAGTGCGGATCGGACACGTTTAGCCGTGTCTGTGGTCTTGACGACTGATGAACTATTCGACCTGAATAGGCCGCTTTGACCCTCAGCCACTAGGGCCGCAGTGTCCTCCTCCGTACAGAGGGAGCGCTCCATATTTCCATTGACCGTTATGACGCCGCGTGGTCCAGGCATTTTGAACTTTAAGTAGGCATAATGCGGGACTGCATTAAACCGGGCGAAGGCCGTTCTTCCGAGTAGTGCATGATAGCCACTTCGGATTGGAGCGTTGTCGAAGATTAACTCTTTGCTTCGAAAGTTATCAGGGGAGCCGAATACGGCTTCCAATGTTAATGAGCCCAGGTAGCGGGCTTCTACGCCAGGTATCACTCCTTTAAAGGTAGTGCTGCTCAGCTTAATTCTTGACGGGTCTATCCCCATATTGTGGACAGTGTCTTGGTATATCACATTGATACTGCTGCCGCCGTGCATAAGGACTCAAGTAATGTGGTATCCGTTAATTATGGGCTCGAGCACTAATGCCGCCGAACCTCCGTGACATATACTGGTTGGATGATCCCTAGGATCAAAGGTGATCGAACAAGCCGACCATGGGTTGAATTTTGGGGCGACAGGCTCGACTGCATATACGTCCCGAAGTGCGCACTTGCACTCCCTCTTGGGGATGTGGGTGGTGTAGATCATGTTCACGGTTTTTACCTCCGATGGAAATTTCTTCTGCCCCCCCATGTGTTCGGCTGGCGAGGTTCATTCTCGTCTTCGCTTTCATGTCCTTTCCCCTTGTGTTCGGCGTTGAGCTTGCCAGCCTGCTTAAAGACCCAACAGTTATGGTTGGTATGATTTGTAGGTTTATCAGGGGTGCCATGGATCTGGCAGGATCTGGCTAGGATGTTGTCCAAGCTGGATGGACTATCTTTGTTGCCTCTAAATGGCTTCTTCCGTTGACCGGGCCTGGAGCCACTGAATCAGGTGTTTACCTCCGTGTCCTTTGTGTTTCCAGTGTTTTTTCGACGCTTGTTTTTATTGTGTCGTGGCTTGCCATTGCCGTCCCTGAGTTCAGACATGCTAGGGTCGCTGGTGCTGTTGCTGCTATGAGCCAGCCAGCTGTCCTCGCCCGCGCAAAAGCGGGTCATGAGTGTAGTTAGGGCTGCCATTTTTCTCAGCTTTTCTTGGCCGAGGTGTCTGGCTAGCCATTCGTCCCGGACAATGTGTTTGAATGCCGCTAACTTTGGTTCTTTTTATTTAAGAACCGATTCCAAAGCTTACTCGTTGACTCCTTGGGTTGTTGCATTATATGACTTAAATCATCAGCATCCGGGGGCCGGACATAAGTGCCCTGAAAGTTGGCCCGAAAAGCATCCTCAAGTCCTTCCCAGCTTCCGATAGAGTTCTCTGGGAGGCTGATTAACCAGTGCCAAGCTGGCCCTTTCAGCTTGAGAGGTAAGTAGTTGATGGCGTGGAGATCGTCTCCACGAGCCTGTGTATGTGAATGATAAAGTCTTCTATCCATACAGCTCCATCCATTGTTCCATTGTACGCCTCGATGTTTACGGGTTTAAACCCTTCTGGAAATTTATGATCCATCTCCTCATCGGTGAAGCACAGAGGGTGTGAGGCACCCTAGTATTTTGCGATTTCATTGCGTAGTTCGGACGATATTGGTGTTCGGTGTTGACTCCGAACTGGAATGTGACCGATCCATTTGGCTTGATAGCCGTAGCTCCATGTGTGGGTATGTTCCCTTTGTCTGTTGATTGATCTGGTCTGGCCAGCCTCTTTATTCAGGTCTTGACGTAGGTCATACTTTGTCACACCCTGCATTTTGTAACATGTTATTTGTATCTTGAAGCATGAAAATTTGGACCAGCAAATTTTTTTAGCATCATTTGGCTTTTATTTGGAATTGAGTTTTCTTCATGTGCTTTTTCTTGTGCTCATTAAAGTCAACTATGACCTCTTGTAGATTTCATCTCCATACCCAAAACTTCTGCCCAATGATCATGTCAAGTGTTATATAACAGTATAGTATTTTCTTACAAAATTATTTTGGCCAAAAAGTATTTTATAAAATTAGTTTTCCAAAAACCCCTGAATTGAGATTTGCACTTCAAGTACTTGATTTAGGGTGTGAAAATTATTTCAAAAGGTTTATTTGAGACCTAGTAGCCATAGGACTCCCAGAAACCACAAAGGCATAATTTTAAAAGTTACTTTTCTATTTTATTTAAAAGATTTTTCTTAAGGCCAGAAATGGTCTTTAATAGGGGAAAATTATTTAACTATTTCGAAAACATTTGCCAAAAATTCAGAGAGACTCATAGGACATATATTGTCCATATATAAGAGTTTCAGCACTTGGTCATGTTCAAAATAATGGGCTAAACCCTCTAAAACCCTTTCTGGATATTTCAAGCTTTTGAAATATTTACAAAGGAAACTTTCTCCAAAAATTCCAGGGAAATTCTATCATGTCATATATGACATATTTGATGATCTTGCCAAGACCCATGCCTTGGGAAGCAAGAAAACCTCCTCAAACCCCTTCATAACCACTCTGTCCATATTTGAAGTTTGAGCAACTTTACATTGCCAAACTTGTCCAAATGCTCCCAAACTTGGTGCACATGCTAGAATGGCCTAATAAGGCACCTAGACCAAATGGCACAAGAATTTGAATAGAGCAACTTGATCAGATCACCTCAAAACCCTTTCTGTTCAAATGCAAATTTGAACAACTTTACATTACCAACTTTTTATCTGGAGCTTCAAACTTTGTGGGCATGATCAATACCCCAAATGATGATGCTACACCAAGTGGTGCATCAAGGGGAGATGATTAGCTTGACTCAATCAAGATGAAACTGTTTCTGTTGATTTCTAGGGTTCACCAAAGTTACATTGGCTAGTTTCTCCAAATGAGCCCAAATTTGGTGAAGCACCCTATTTTCTCATGTCTTTCAACCCTGTCAAGTGCCATGTCAAGTGGAATTCATTTACTTGATCAAACACTGATCAAACACCTTCTGCAGAAATGCTAAAACCTCCAATTTGACCACTTTCACTTTTCTCCATGGCCTCAACTTCTTACCACAGGCTCATTGAGTTACCAGCTACCTCTAGTAACTCCCCCAGCACCTCAGCTCCATGATTGAGGGGTGAAACCTCTGTTTTACCTTGCTGTACAGTAGGTTCATACCATTTCACCAACACTCTCACTCTCTCTCAGCATCTCCAAGGCATCCAAGGCCTCAGGCCCTTTCTTTACTTCGCCTACAACGTGCTAGACACTGTTGGACACGCTGGATCGGACCAAACCGGCGAGAGCACGCTGATGCCAGTCAAACGCACGCTCTGGAGCGCGCGAACAGTGCCCTCCGCACGCTGGCTCCAGCCAATCGCCGATCCCCGACAGCCTCGGGCCTCCCCCTCGCTCCAGTCGAGGCGCGTCGACGTCCGCGACCTCCCCGGTGCTGTCCCCCCTCCTCCTGCGCCCTCCAGTGAACGTCGTCGCACACGCACCGGCCGCCCGCTTCGGCCATTCTTCTGCTTCACACGCGCACGCTCCCCACTCCTCTTATTCCCTCAGCTGGACGTGGAGCTAGTCCACGGACCTCCCCGACGTGTTCCCAGGCTCCAGAACCCTCCACAGCCTCGCCTGCAACCTCGCCGGCGCACGGGTCCACGGTGAACCACGGGCGCGACTATATAAGGCCCTCCCGAGCCTCTCCAGCACCATCCACAGCCTCACTCCTCTCCACTGATTCCCCCAGCAACTCCAGTTCGACCCCAGGACGTCCCAGAGCTCGGGATCGACCGGAGCTCCGCCGCGTCGGGCCGCCGGCGATCTCGAGGTACGGGCCTCCCCTGCCTCTCCTTCCACTCGTTTCGGAACCGCCGCACTCCACTGATCCTTTCCCCTCTATTTCCCCCTCCGTTTGCAGTCGAAAACGGCCGCAGCCACCACCCTCCGACGAGCTTCCGCCGCCCCACCTCGTCGCCGGCGAACCAGGCCTCCCCGCCGTGCCACACTACCACCACTGCAACCGCGACACGACGCTGGTCACGTCCCTGGCCTCCGTTGCCGTCGCCGTGGCCGGAGTCCTCGCCGGTGAGCTCGCCGCCGCCGTGGCCGCGGGGTTAGAGATGACAGGCGGGCCCCGCCTGTCATCCCCCCACCTCTCTTCCCCTCATCTGTGCCGCTGACCCACGGGCCCCGCCCGTCAGGTTTGAAAACCTGACGTGCGCGCGCGCTAGCTATGTGCGGCTAGGCCAGTCCGTCTGGGCCGTGCACTGTGGCCACTTCTGGCCCAGTGCACAGGACCCCTTTTTCTTTTTCTTTTCTGTAAATGATTTAAACATTTATACAGAAAAGAATATTGATCCAAATTAAATATTTCCAACTCCTAAAATCTTGCAATATTCCAACCTATTTAATGGTACCACTTTCATTCAAATCCATGAAACTTTGCTGTACTGTTCAAATTTAAATTCAAATTTGGGCAGTATAACTCCTGTTCAAAAATCAATATATTCCATTCTGTAACTTCAAAACTCCAACTAAGATTTTTCCCCATCTTAGAAATCCCTCTAGTAGTTTACAAAAATGAGTTGACATTTTTCTGAGCACTTTGATTTTTCTGTTTTATTTGTATTCTTATTTTTCCGTGGTTATTATGCGACATATAGATCCCGTATTTGACGAAGTTGCTGTGGAAGAAGAAGGAGAAGGATTTGAAGACCTTGAAGACCAAGCCAATACAGGCAAGCAGCCCTTTGACCATGATACACTTGTTCTTTGGAACCCGTTTGTTTCCGATGCATGATGATTAGGGTTACGATGGTAACCTAGATGAACCACCACATGATGCATGCTTTATTGTTGATCTTGCTATATGCTAGATGACATGCAATAGGTGGTCATGATGCTTATATGGTGCATGACATGATCTTGATCTTGCTATGTGCTAGATGACTTGCATATGGTTAGTAGTTATGGAAAGTGATGCATGCGTGACATGAACCTTCATGGTTGTAATCTTTGCATAAACCCATCGGGTGCCCCTAATGCCCGAGGGTGATGAAGTGTTAGGTCATCACTTGAGAAAGAAGTGATGTGCCGGTAGATCATGTGCATGGTGGAATGATGGATTAGATTTATGTATGACTACCGTCCCAACCAAACATGTGCAACCACACTACCCCTTATGGGACGGGGCTTTATTGATTACTTAGGTCGATACTAGCATGGTGCCCGCATTACTAGTGACGGGAAGACTTGAGGTCTTTCCTGGGACGGGGTCGTGCTTGGATAGACGACCATGACTGTTTTCACAGGGCACCGGACACAGCGTTGGTCCCTTCGGGTACGCGTGAACATTGAATTAGGGCAAGTCCCGTGATCTATTGTTTGTACCCGAGGGCCGTGTGCCAACGAGTGGACTCTATGTTAGTGTCGTCTAAGGAAAGGTAATGACCGGGTGCTTACCCCGAGTACTTGAGGTACCGTGGGTCGTGGAAGACACGGAAGTTCCCCGGATCTTGTGGGTAAAGTGCGCAACCTCTGCAGAGTGTGAAACTATTCGAATAGCCGTGTCCACGGTCATGGACAGTTGGGTGGTGCTACTTAAACTATGTCCAGAATTTTACTTCATTGGTGATAAATTGTGTGTGACAAGTCAAGGATGGTGACTTGACTCGATGAGTTGAATCATATTGATGTTGATATCGGTAACCTGTTCTCGAGGTTACGCGAGGTTATTGGTGCATAAACTTGATGATAGCATATTGTTCTAGCTTTCTGCGAGATTGTCCATTATTGTTCCATTGCATTGTTACCACATCATGGGTTGCTTGCGAGTACATTCAAAGTACTCATTGGCTTGCCACTAGTTATTTAATTGGCCAGGCATGGAAGAGCAGGATTATGAGGAAGAGTTCTTTGGAGACGATCATGTGAACTAGGACGCTATCCCAGTAAGAATGCCTGTAGGGTTAAGGCAGATGGCATGGGTTCTACCCGTTTATCGAAGACTTCCGCTATTTGAGTTATTTACTATTCAGCTCGTGAGGCTCTATCTATGTAAGACTTGGCCATAATGGCCTTAATTCGTGTAAGACTATTTGTATGGATGTAAGACTCTTGTTATTTCAGCTTCTGTGTGTTCAGTGAGCATTGATCTCTGGGATCACTGTACACGTGCATTCGGTGATCTCGGCTTCTAAGTCGGGGTCCCCACATACTTATGGCCCTGAGCCACTGTATCCTTGCCTTTATGGTGAGGAGGTGCGGGCCTGTGTACGGTGTTGCTGGCCGCTTTGTCCCGTCCACAGGGTGGTCGGTCTGGTTGATCGGACTGATCATACTTCGGCGGAATTGGTGCTGGGGCCTCATCGTCGAATTGGGGCAGCAGTTTGCGCCTAGGATAGCTCTTTGTTTGGCCCTTATAGGTGTATCATTCTTCAGCGTCCAGCACATCATTCCATCCGTCGTTGAGCATATCATGTTCGGCTCTAAGCCGCTGCTGCTGCATCTTTAGGCTCCTTGAAGTGGCAATGAGTTGTTGTTGAAAACACCTCTGTTCAAGCAGTTCTTCTGGGATGATGTATTCTTCGTCTCTTAGGCTAATGTCCTCTTCAGAGACAGGTTGATAACTGCTGTCAGCCGCGTCGCTGTGATGAGCCAGCAGTTCCTCTGGACTGTGTTCGCCATCCTCCTGTTCGTCCTGCTCTCCTGCTGGCTCCACGGGGTCATCGGCTTCTTCCGGATCGTCATCGTCTTGAGTGACAGTGTTACTCTCTTTCCCTTTACGGGGTCGAGATCGATGCTTCTGACGCCGGCGTTTGGGAGGTTCATCGACGGGCTTGTCCTATTCCAGATTGATATCGTCGTTGCCTTCCTTTTCATTGAGTGTGTGCACCAGTATACATCGTATGTAGAAGTATCCGTCCATCACCTAGTTGCGGGCAGGTTTGTACTTAGATCGGCTTCGGCATCGTGGTCCATCCCGTCGATGTCTTCGAAAGCATAATCTAATAGATCGGTTAATTCCTCGACCCTGGCTACCAAGTGGGTGCTGGGTGGGAAGCGAAATTCACTGTCCTCAGCCCCCAGTTCTAACTGGGCATGATTTGGCTGGGAATTCTCTGCTAGAGAGAGAGTTTTCATTAAGTCTAATGCTTCGTCTAAGGGCGAGTGCCGGATATGTGTTCGGATATCTGCTATGCTGAGTTCGGTTACAGCTGTTCGATCAAGCCCGTAGGATGCAAATCCTCAGACTTCGGAACCTGTGGTCGGAGATGAGTCTGGAGTTCCGGTGGATGGAGTCCCGCTGAAGGCTGGGTTTGTGTGCGGCTCAAGCGCCGCTAGGTCTGCGGTCTTCGTGGAGGGTTTAATCTCCCTGTCCTGGGACGAAGTTATATGCTCTGGATTTAAGGCCAGAGTTGCTGCAAGTGTTCCCCCTTGAGCGGAGTTCGATGACAGATCTAGGTCATGTTGATCATGGTAGCAGGGAGCAGCTGCCTGTCAGGACCCCGATCCTAAGTCACACAGGTCTAGCCTGTAACACATCATATCACTTTGCGGCCTCACGCACGGTATCCCCACGGGTGCCACCTTACCTGGCCTGGGACCGTTTGCGCATTTTGGCACACGTATATGATAGTGTCGCTAGCATCAATATGACAGAGAACCCGGGCCAACATAACTAGTTATAAACCAAAAGTGGCACTAAATTACAGAGACAGGCATACATGACCAAGCAACGAACGTGTCGGTCATCAACGTATGAACCCAAGTCGTAGCAAGCTACAAGGACTTAAAGGAACAACACGTGACATTTCCCCTAAGGGACAGACACAGGAACGAAGAAGGACACATGCCGGCCAGCCTAAGTGTTCCGGAGCAGTAGCGAGCTACCAAGGCTCGGTGGAAGCACTAGGAGACATTTCCCTGTAAGGTAGGCTACCAAAGGTAAACAACTAGGTGTCGGATCCCACACATAGCAATACACATTACACGTACGCATAACATGCAAGTATGTGCTGTACAACAAGGCATCACAACATAACTCAACAACTCATATAGATAAAGGCCCAAAAGATCCATCATAGCATTTATTACAATCAGAGGTCACATGACCCAACATACAGAGCATATAGGCAACGGAAGCATAACATGTCTGAGTACAGACAACTACAAATGAAGAAGGCTGAAAAAGCCTGACTATCTACAAGACCCTCCCAAGGGTACAAGATCGTAGCTGAGGTAACAAGCTAAACTTCGAAGTCCACGCGGAACCACTAGCGAGACTGAAGTATCTCTGCAAAACATAAATTAAGAAAACGTGAGTACAAAGGTACTCAGCAAGACTTACATCAGAACTAGCTACATATGCATCATTATCAACAAAGGGGGTGGTGGAGTTTGACTGCAGCAAGCCAGCTTGACTCGGTGGCTATCCTAAACTACGACTGCAAGTAACTCTTTTGAGGTGGCGCACACGAGTCCACATATTCACCAATCAATACACCACTATGGATCCGCTCTCGTCTCCCTACGAGAAGGCCATCCATAGCACTCACGCTTATCTTGCGTGTTTTAGAGTATCCACTTTCACTTGTCTATGAACTGTTATAGGCAACCCAGAAGTCCATTACCGCGGACACGGCTATTCAAATAGATCATATATAACCCTGCAGGGGTGTACTTCTTCACACATGTTTCCACCACTTAGCGTCTGCACACGACATGTGCTCGGCAGACTTCAAGCGAAAGCCGACGTGGGTGTAGACCACGACCTAACCAACCACTCAAGTCTCTCGTCTAGGTTTATCGCCTATTTGGGTTCCATCCGTGGGGAGATCCGGCCGGGGTGTCGCTCACGGCCCCAAACGATGTGTACAGGGTTCCTGCGTCACCAAACGGGCGACCGGTACACCGTGCCACGTACCTGCCGTGTCACAGCCCACCCCGAGGGTCAACACTGTGCACGACCTCCAGTAAACTACAAACACCAGAAACTAGTTGCAACTCCTGGACAGAGAACAAGGGCAGTCAATAAGTCGAGCGGGGTCATATTTCAGGGCCCAATGTGTGGTAGTAGCTGTTTCATGGATCAACCAACACAGAACTCAGTTCCTGAGGGCGGTTTCATTGAGACAACCCACCATGTACTCCTACATGGCCTCTCATCGCTACCTTTACCAAATCGTGTTCACACACTTAGCTCACACACAGTAGGACATGTTCATCACATTCCAATTCATCCCCGATGAATCAGACCTGACACAACTCTAAGCAATAGCAGGCATAACCAGAAAGCATCAATGAGTAGGCACAACATGGCTCAAACAACTCCTACTCATACTAGTGGGTTTCAACTATTTACTGTGGCAATGACGGGTCATGTAGTAGAAAGGGGTTCAACTACCGCAGCAGGTAACAATTGAAGCGTTGTTGTCCTAATGCAGTAAAAGAGAGCAAGAGCGAGAGAGTGGAATTGTATCGGAATGCTCAATGGGGTTTTGCTTGCCTGGCACTTCTGAAGATATTAATAGCTCTTCATCGGTGTCATCGAACTCATCGTCGGAACGTCGTCTACTGAGAGGGGACAAAACCGACAAACAGAGAAAGAACACAATCAATGCAATGCAACAATATGATGCATGAACATGACATGGCAACATGCTGTGGATTGAGCTAATGCAACTAGCAACACAATTAAATGAAGTTGGTTTGAACCCAAGATTCAAATTCAAACTCCATATGTGATTATTTAATTGTCATTTAATTGATTTGACCTGAAGAGCAGGTTTAACTTGTTCAAACATGCATGTAAATGCCATAAACAGATTCCTCATATTTTTCTGATCATTTTTCATATATAAATTATTTTCATCTGAGCTACGGTTGATTTTATATGATTTTTTAGAAGTTTTGGCTATTTTCTGAAATAAATAAATCATTTCTGATTTATTTTAAATTACAGAAAATAGTTACTGCGTCAGCATTAGGTCATGCTGACATCAGCAAGTCAATAGGGGCTGGTCCAGTCAAACCTGACCAGTGGGGCCCACTGGTCAGTGACTAAGGGCTGGTTTGTGTGCATGACAGGTGGGACGAGTCAACATTGACTTGACCAAAGTCAAAACTGGCACGTGGGGTCCACAGGATTAGTACTAATCTAAATAGGAAAATTAGACTAACCTAATTAGGCGCGAGGGCCCACATGTCAGTGTCAGAAGGGTTAATTAAGCTTAACAGGAAACTTAATTTAAGTTAGCAAGGGCCAGGGCCCACTTGTCAGCGACTCGGGGGAGGTCAAACCCCCGGTTAGAGAGGCCAAACGACCGGCGGCTAGCCGCCGGCGAGGCTGAGCGCGGCGGAGGGCGTCGGAAATCCGCCTCCGGCGACGAAAAGAGCGGCGGAGGTGCTTGGCGTGATGCTGGTCCTCGTCCGCATCCAACGGAGCCATCAGCTCGTGCCGGGGAGGACCAGATCGACGGCGGCGAGGGAAGTGCGGTGGCCGGAGTTCGGGCGTGCTCGGTAACGGCGATGAGGTGCACCGTAGGACGAGCAGGTGGGGGTTTTCGATTCGTGGAAGGGTGCGGAGCACGGTGCCGGGCTCCTTTTCAAGCCCCGGTGGCTGCAGCGTCAGCGGTGACATCGCCGGCGGCGTGGAGTTCGCGGGATGGTGGGGGTCGGAGCTACAGCATGCGCGTGGTTAAGGAGATAGGGGGAAGAGCAAGAGGGGCTCACGGCGGTTCGTTTGAAGAAGACGGCGAGCCCGGGGGTGGCCTGACGGCGGTGAATCGTCGACGGCGGTTATCGGACGCAGAGGAGGGGAACGACGGCTTTGCGGGTGAGGGGGAGCTCCTGGCGCCGCGTGACATGAAGGAGAGGAAGAGGGGGGGCACGTCGGAGCTCGGGGGCTCATCGGAGGGGCGAGGGGGAGGCCGTGGCCAAGGTGGTGCTCGGCGGCGCGGCCGTGGTGGTTTCGGCCATGGCAGAAGAACGAGAGGGAGGACGAGGGAGAAAGAAGAGAGTGAGGGAAGGGGCCAGGGGGGATGCGTGGCGATGCCAGGGACGTCCAGAGCGTCGAGGGGTGCACGCAGGCAGGCAGGAGGTGGCCGACGCACGGTGGCCACGCGCCTCGCGTCCTTCTAGCGCGATGTAGGCGATGACTGGCAGCGGTGGTGGCTGCTGTGGGCTGGGCCAGCAGTGCTGGGCCGCAGCTGGGCCGGTAGGTAAGGCCAGGTAAGCCCTTTCCCTTAGTTTTCTTTCTGTTTTCTATTTGTTTTGCTCTATTTTTATTTAGTACTAATACTAAACCATTTTTGTTGCTTCTGAAATTATTTGTGGATGCTGCAATATGGATTATTCCAAAACTCCACAAAATGTTTTCAGAATAATTGGAGCAATAAAAATAATTATAGGATTTATTTGCTCCAACTCAAATACAATATGAGTTAATTCAAAAATCCAAAAATGTCCTAGAAATATATTCATCATTTTTGGCAGAGGTTTCTACCTTAACCAAAAATCATGAACTTTTCTTGAGGCACTTTGGGTACAATGAAAATATTTGTAGGTTGAACCTAGGTGGGTTCTTTTGGTGCAATGGTTTAATCATCCCCATTTCAAGTTTCTGAGAAATTTAAACATGATGCACACTAAGACCAAGCAAGGCAGGCAAGGGCTGGTCTAGGGCTGTGACAACTCACCCCCACTAAACAAGAATCTCGTCCCGAGATTCGAGCGTAGGGTAAGAAATCAGAGGGGACACTAACTAACACAATCTTCATGATCCAGCTGTCCTTCATATGAATGTTGATTGCTTGCATCATGTTGATCCTGAAATCCTGGCTTTTAAAGTCTTTGTCCAACACAGTGACGAGGAAAGAAACTCCGCAGTAGTTGATCTTGTGAAAGATCGGGCAACTCAAGATCAGCTCTTGGAGTGAGACGTTGAAACATCTCTTGAGATGAGACACGGAGTACACCTCCAGGGGGATGGAGTGAAACAAACGATGAAGGTTCACCTAGTGGCAATAATTCCACACCTAAGAAGATGGTTATCGATACCACCAGACGGGGCACCTTAGAGAAGGTGACTCGTAGAGTTATTCCCTTAAGTGGCAAAAAGAATTACTTTTGATATAGAGGTCATTGAAACTCTCTATACCAGTCGGAGGCAAATCACAATCGATCGTTTGACGGAGTCCGAAAGAATGACATACTCGGCCAGAATGGATGATGTGGATTACCTTGTTAAAGGCAACACAAGGGATGATTTTGATTATCATCGGAAATGGATGGGACCCATGGCAAAATGGCACATTGGCGGTGCAAGCCGGGAACAAAATGCAAATGTTGGGAATGATTCTGGTAACTGGGGTGAATCCCAACAGTAGAAAGTGAATCTACTCTTTGAGAGGTTATAGCATAACCAAGAACACTGGGAGCAATCCCTGCTAGTGCCAGTGATAACACCTAGTGCTTGTGCGTGCTCTCAAGAACTTGAGCATTCCCATATTCATCAAGGTTTTACCATCATCCGTGTCAAGGATCCTGTCAACACAACATACTACCATGATGAATAGTGGTGGACGATGCAGATGCAAAGGAAGATAACACCGTCTCAGATTTTACCTTAGCGGAGCCAAGGAAGCAAAAATCTGGATGATCGACCTAGAGACATTTAGCACTCCGCTTCTAATGTTCTCCTTAATGTACTAGGTACCACGGTCAATGCTTAAAAGCATCAACATGGCCATCAAGTAAAGGTCGGACTTCGGGAGCACGAAAAGTCCATAAGGAACAATTAGGGAGTAAATCCTACAAAATCCCTATGGGGAGGTGGCCAACTTCTTCAATCAAGATTCTACAACAATAGGTCTTCCGGCTGGGTGTGTTGGCCACGACATCCACTTTACCGGTTATTGAGAGACCAATATTATAGTTCTTGGGAAATGCACCAACCATCATATCTGCCTGAGATTCAGTTCTGATTGGTGTCAGGATATTCCAGACTCATCGAGTCTAGAAAGAATGAATGTTTGCAACACAATTCGACGAGACGGTGTTGCGAGATTCTCGGGGAGTGAGCCACGATAGCAAGCTCCAAAACATGAGCTAATTCTGCTACGTACCTGTGAGCACGTTGTCCCAGACAAACGTGACCACATAGTAGTCTTATAATAAATTACTACCGAGTTCAGATTGGGAATCATCATTGAAGATAGCGAAGTCTTGTGCATATCCGTCCGGGCCCTTCGGGATTAGCGCATGAACTTCTTTTTTTGAACAAATCAATCGGTGGCTTGGTGTGCTAGGAAATACCAATGGAATGGAGGTAGCTAATCTCTCAAGCCATAGTATACTTCCCACGTATGCATGACTGAATTGGGATGATTCCAGAGGGGGTAAAACAAGCTTTCTCAAACTCACGGTGGCAACTTACATCAATTACACCTGAATTAGGGAAAGTCTCTTCTCTCATCCAACATATACCTCATGAACGGGACACGAAGGCAATGCTTACAGAGTTTCCAACACTAGCTTATTGTCCTAAAAATCATGGAGGAGATAAGGATGTTTGTTGATGGGTTCAACAATAATCCATTCATGTTTCCATATAGGTGGAATTCCATGACAATGTGAACAAAGTGATAGCATTGGTCAGACCAAAAGATATAACGGTGTATGCTCGAGGAATCAACCACGAGTAAGACATCATTATGAATACCATTGGTTCTGATTTGATTTGACGATAGCCCACACTCAAATCAAAGTTTGAACAAGACAATAGATCTAACAATTGATCACAAGGATCAAACGAGGAAGATAACATCCTTCTTCAACACACGCAACCACTAGGATATCCCTTTTGCAATGAACTAAGTAGGCAAGCTTTCATCTTCCAACTCTCCAAGTTGTCGTTTAGCTTAACCAACTAGCTCAGGGTATCCAACACAGATTCTTGGAGAAAGGGTGGTTTAAAGAGAAACCAGCTTGATCACGAGCTCAACATAGCGGTCAGGGAACAACCTAGTAATACTTCCGAGAAGATGTTCGGAAATCATGAACCACCGATATGTTACTAAGCTCGAGATCAATCTTGCTTTTCAGGGCAAGACGATATGATCAAATGAGCGAGGGATTGACACAATCCTAACTCATTGATCGAAGAGTGCACCAAGTAAGATGGACTAGGTAGCACGATCAATCTTGGAATGGTGATTTAATGGCCAACACGCTAAGAATGAGATTGTTGTCCTTTAACTACCAAGCAACGAAGTCGCTAGGAGTATTGATTTCACACATCACAATTCACTTGTCGGTATTCCGGTTACCATAACACGGAGACCAAGGAATGGACGATGATGGCGAGAAGTATCACTGTATCAAGAGTTCATAGGAGGTTGTGCAATTCCCAGGACATTCTTGACATAAAGATGGTAATATTCCAAGATAGAACATATTAGAAGCTGGATTAACATTCTTCATCTGCGGAGTACAACTTCTTTGGCCCAATCCTGGAATGGATAAGGTACTGGAGTTTGGTTCTACTAGTCATTCCAGAATAGAATGGCTTGACAGACCACAAGAGTAAAAAGGCATCGATGAACACGAGTGCACAACTACTCCTGACTATCAACTGATAGACGAGGGTCATAATACAACTAAAAGGAGACAACTCAAGGAACATATAACTTCTGAGTTGTGGATGCATAGATTAACATGTCGAACGAGTTCAACATATTTCTTCCGGATAACCCATGCAGAAAGTAGAATTGGCAGAGTCACAATATGAATGGAGTACTACTCAAGAGCACTCGGGTTGTGATCTTTTGGTTCAGAAGAACTTCTGCCAAGGATGGTTCATGGTATTTGGAAGAAGGATATACCACAGACCTCGAGGACTATCAGAAGGTTACTAATATCCTAAAGGAACGAGCAATACTAGCAACATGAAGTAAGTAGAGTGAATCTTGGGTTCAGGAACCTAGAAATAGATTACCTACCAACCAAATGGCATCACGGGATGCTTTCGAGGATAATGGCCAGAATCATCACACCGGGAATACAGAGTATTGTTAAATTACTGGGTGATTTTCTAAGACACCTAGGGTCATAATAATAAGTCCAACATATATGTCGAGGTAACAGAGTACCTCAACACACTGACTAGTGTGATTAATCTGGCCTAAAAGGACATCGGAAACAAGGAGGAAAGGTTTGCAAATGCATCAGACTATTTAGAAACCTGGGATGACTCAGACAGCATAACGGCTGTAAATGCTCGAAAATACTTTTGAGACTCGTGCACAAGATAGCATAACCACTCAACATCATAATGTCAAGGTTCTGAGATCAACAATTGAACACACATAAGTAGAATAAACTGAACTGAGAGTCGAATCCACAATTAACGTGATCCTGATAGACATAAGAGAAAGCCTAGTTCTTAATCCCTGTGGAATAGGAGAAGGTGACTCAGATCAGAAGGTCATAAGGTAAAGGAGTAAAAAGAGCCTTACGTTCCCTTCCACAATCAATTCCCTTATATAACTAAAGAGTTTCTAGACACAACTTCGACCAGTTTGGCTTACTAATCCTACAGGCAGTCAGGCTCTGATACCAAAGTTGTCAGGACCCCGATCCTAAGTCACACAGGTCTAGCCTGTAACACATCATATCACGTTGCGGCCTCACGCACGGTATCCCCACGGGTGCCACCTTACCTGGCCCGGGACCGTTTGCGCATTTTGGCACACGTATATGATAGTATCGCTAGCATCCATATCACAGAGGATCCGGGCAGACATGTCTAGTTATAAGCCAAAAGTGGCACTAAATTACAGAGACAGGCATACATGACCCAGCAACGAACGTGTCGGTCATCAACGTATGAACCCAAGTCGTAGCAAGCTACGAGCACTAAAAGGAACAACGTGTGACATTTCCCCTAAGGGACAGACACAGGAACGAAGAAGGACACATGCCGGCCAGCCTAAGTGTTCCGGAGCAGTAGCGAGCTACCAAGGCTCGGTGGAAGCACTAGGAGACATTTCCCTGCAAGGTAGGCTACCAAAGGTAAACAACTAGGTGTCGGATCCCACACATAGCAATACACATTACACGTACGCATAACATGCAAGTATGTGCTGTACAACAAGGCATCACAACATAACTCAACAACTCATATAGATAATGGCCCAGAAGAGCCATCATAGCATTTATTACAATCAGAGGTCACATGACCCAACATACAGAGCATACAGGCAACGGAAGCATAACATGTCTGAGTACAGACAACTACAAATGAAGAAGGCTGAAAAAGCCTGACTATCTACAAGACCCTCCCAAGGGTACAAGATCGTAGCTGAGGTAACAAGCTAAACGTCGAAGTCCACGCGGAACCACTAGCGAGACTGAAGTCTCTCTGCAAAACATAAATTAAGAAAACGTGAGTACAAAGGTACTCAGCAAGACTTACATCAGAACTAGCTACATATGCATCAGTATCAACAAAGGGGGTGGTGGAGTTTGACTGCAGCAAGCCAGCTTGACTCGGTGGCTATCCTAAACTACGACTGCAAGTAACTCTTTTGAGGTGGCGCACACGAGTCCACATATTCACCAATCAATACACCACTATGGATCCGCTCTCGTCTCCCTACGAGAAGGCCATCCATAGCAATCACGCTTATCTTGCGTGTTTTAGAGTATCCACTTTCACTTGTCTATGAACTGTTATAGGCAACCCAGAAATCCATTACCGCGGACACGGCTATTCGAATAGATCTTATATAACCCTGCAGGGGTGTACTTCTTCACACATGTTTCCACCACTTAGCGTCTGCACACGACATGTGCTCGGCAGACTTCAAGCGAAAGCCGACGTGGGTGTAGACCACGACCTAACCAACCACTCAAGTCTCTCGTCCAGGTTTATCGCCTATTTGGCTTCCATCCGTGGGGAGATCCGGCCGGGGTGTCGCTCACGGCCCCAAACGATGTGTACAGGGTTCTCGCGTCACCAAACGGGCGACCGGTACACGGTGCCACGTACCTGCCGTGTCACAGCCCACCCCGAGTGTCAGCACTGCGCACGACCTCCAGTAAACTACAAACACCAGAAACTAGTTGCAACTCCTAGACAGAGAACAAGGGCAGTCAATAAGTCAAGCGGGGTCATATTTCAGGGCCCAATGTGTGGTAGTAGCTGTTTCATGGATTCAGCCAACACAGAACTCAGTTCCTGAGGATGGTTTCAATGAGACAACCCACCATGTACTCCTACATGACCTCTCATCGCTACCTTTACCAAATCGTGTTCACACACTTAGCTCACACACAGTAGGACATGTTCATCACATTCCAATTCATCCCCGATGAATCAGACCTGACACAACTCTAAGCAATAGCAGGCATAACCAGAAATCATCAATGAGTAGGCACAACATGGCTCAAACAACTCCTACTCATACTAGTGGGTTTCAACTATTTACTGTGGCAATGACGGGTCATGCAGTGGAAAGGGGTTCAACTACCGCAGCAGGTAACAATTGAAGCGTTGTTGTCCTAATGCAGTAAAAGAGAGCAAGAGCGAGAGAGTGGGATTGTATCGGAATGCTCAATGGGGTTTTGCTTGCCTGGCACTTCTGAAGATACTAATAGCTCTTCATCGGCGTCATCGAACTCATCGTCGAAACGTCGTCTACTGAGAGGGGACAAAACCGACAAACAGAGAAAGAACACAATCAATGCAATGCAACAATATGATGCATGAACATGACATGGCAACATGCTGTGGATTGAGCTAATGCAACTAGCAACACAATTAAATGAAGTTGGTTTGAACCCAAGGTTCAAATTCAAACTCCATTTGTGATTATTTAATTGTCATTTAATTGATTTGACCTGAACAGCAGGTTTAACTTGTTCAAACATGCATGAAAATGCCATAAACAGATTCCTCATATTTTTCTGATCATTTTTCATATATAAATTATTTTCATCTGAGCTACGGTTGATTTTATATGATTTTTTAGAAGTTTTGGCTATTTTCTGAAATAAATAAATCATTTCTGATTTATTTTAAATTACAGAAAATAGTTACTGCGTCAGCATTAGGTCATGCTGACATCAGCAAGTCAACAGGGGCTGGTCCAGTCAAACCTGACCAGTGGGGCCCACTGGTCAGTGATTAAGGGCTGGTTTGTGTGCATGACAGGTGGGACCAGTCAACATTGACTTGACCAAAGTCAAAACTGGCACGTGGGGTCCACAGGATTAGTACTAATCTAAACAGGAAAGTTAGACTAACCTAATTAGGCGCGAGGGCCCACACGTTAGTGTCAGAAGGGTTAATTAAGCTTAACAGAAAACTTAATTTAAGTTAGCAAGGACCAGGGCCCACTTGTCAGCGACTCGGGGTAGGTCAAACCCCCGGTCAAAGAGGCCAAACGACCGGCGGCTAGCCACCGGCGAGGCTGAGCGCGGCGGAAGGCGTCGGAAATCCGCCTCCGACGACGAAAAGAGCGGCGGAGGGGCTTGGCGTGATGCTGGTCCTCGTTCGCATCCAACGGAGCCATCAACTCGCCCCGGGGAGGACCAGATCGACGGCGGCGAGGGAAGTGCGGTGGCCGGAGTTCGGGCGTGCTCGGGAACGGCGATGAGGTGCACCGTAGGACGAGCAGGTGTGGGTTTTGGACTCGTGGAAGGGTGCGGAGCACGGTGCCGGGCTTGTTTTCAAGCCCCGGTGGCTGCAGCGTCAGCGGTGACATCGCCGGCGGCGTGGAGTTCGCGGGCATGGTGGGGGTCGGAGCTACAGCATGCGCGTGGGTAAGGAGATAGGGGGAAGAGCAAGAGGGGCTCACGGCGGTTCGTTTGAAGAAGACGGCGGGCCCTGGGGCGGCCTGACAGCGGCGAATCGTCGACGGCGGTCACCGGACGCAGAGGAGGGGAACGACGGCGTTGCGGGTGAGGGGGAGCTCCTGGCGCCGCGTGACATGAAGGAGAGGAAGAGGGGGGGAACGGCGGAGCTCGGGGGCTCATCGGAGGGGCGAGGGGGATGCCGTGGCCACGGTGGTGCTCGGCGGCGCGGCCGTGGTCGTTTCGGCCATGGCAGAAGAACGAGAGGGACGACGAGGGAGAAAGAAGAGAGTGAGGGAAGGGGCCAGGGGGGATGTGTGGCGATGCCAGGGACGTCCAGAGCGTCGAGGGGTGCACGCAGGCAGGCAGGAGGTGGCCGGCACACGGTGGCCACGTGCCTCGCGTCCTTCTGGCGCGAGGTAGGCGATTACTGGCAGCGATGGTGGCTGCTGTGGGCTGGGCCAGCAGTGCTAGGCCGCAGCTGGGCCGGTAGGTAAGGCCAGGTAAGCCCTTTCCCTTATTTTTCTTTCTGTTTTCTATTTGTTTTGCTCTATTTTGATTTAGTACTAATACTAAACCATTTTTGTTGCTTCTGAAATTATTTGTGTATGCAATATGGATTATTCCAAAACTCCACAAAATGTTTTCAGAATAATTGGAGCAATAAAAATAATTATAGGATTTATTTGCTCCAACTCAAATAAAATATGAGTTAATTCAAAAATCCAAAAATGTCCTAGAAATATATTCATCATTTTTGGCAGAGGTTTCTACCTTAACCAAAAATCATGAACTTTTCTTGAGGCACTTTGGGTACAATGAAAATATTTTTAGGTTGAATCTAGGTGGGTTCTTTTGGTGCTAGGGTTTAATCATCCCCATTTCAAGTTTCTGAGAAATTTAAACATGATGCACACTAAGACCAAGCAAGGCAGGCAAGGGCTGGTCTAGGGCTGTGACACTGCCATGGGTGTGAATCCGTCGAAGATCAAATTTCCGCGAACATCAGCAATGTAGTTTAGGCTATCAAATCTGATCTGATGACCAGAGCCATAGCTGTCAACCTGCTCGAGGTGGCCTTCAGTCTTGGCACGGAGCACGAAGCCGCCGAACACGAAAAGCTGGCCGAGGAGAAAAACTCCCTCGGCGGTGGCGCCGTCGTTGGTGACGAAGAAAGCCATTAATCCTTCAAGCGACGACACAATGGAACTCTCAATGAAAGCACCAATGTCGGTGTCAAAACAGGCATATCTCGGATAGGGGGTCCCGAACTATGCGTCTGAGGATTGATGGTAACATGAGACTGGGGAAACGATGTTTACCCAGGTTCGGGCCCTCTCGATCAAGGTAATACCCTACTTCCTGCTTGATTGATCTTGATGGATATGGGGTTACAAGAGTTGATCTACCTTGAGATCGTAATGGCTAAACCCTAAAAGTCTAGCCTATGTGATTGCTTGCTATGTGTCGGTGTATTTGGATCGACACCTATGGGATCACAAGAATCCCTACTACGGTTGCGGGGCGCGGGGTTGAGAGAAGAGCGGATCTAACGATCAGGACACGGTTCCTTTACCCACGTTCGGGCCGCAAAGATGCGTAAAACCCTACTCCTGCTTTGGTGGATTATATGTTGGTGTTCTTCAGCTAACGAGGTGCTCCAAAAGAGTCGTGAGGGGTTCCGAAAAGCTGAATCCTCCTCCTGGTCGCCTCGGGCCTCCTTTTATAGGGAAAAGGGGTTGCCACAGTGGCACACAGGAGGTGGAAAGGGTACAGTGACGCGAGGTTCTCCCTCGCATTACAGGACAAGGTGCATTTAATGCGCCTGCTTAGGTGTCCTTGCTTTATCGGGGACGAGGGGAGACGCCCGTCTTGTCCGTCGCCGCTCCTCCTCATGTCGACACGCGCCCTGGCCAGCGGTGCCTGAGGTGCCATGTAGGCAGACAGGCAGCTGAGGTGGCGCAACGGCGGGTCTCCATGAAGATCTGTGGGTTGCCACGCAGGAGCCTGTCCAGCTGGTCGGGTCGGCAGCATGCGTGGGTCAGTGGAAACCCAGTTGGTGCGGGCCTGATGGTGGCCCTGTGGATGTCCTCGGCAAGGGCCTTGCCGGGGCCCCGGCAAGGGTCTTGCCCCGGCGCCTGCTGTCATCCCCGGCAAGGTGCTTGCCGGGGGCCTTGTGGACCTCCTTGGATGGGATCCCACCAAGGGTCGTCGTCTTCTTACCTTGCATCTGATCTTGAAGGTCTTCACAAAGATCTGCATGCCACCACGGGGATATCTCCCGAATCCTCCCCCCATGGGGGTGGTGGACTCAAGGGTGATTCTCTTCGTAGGCGGGGG
>LR738715.1:509866500-509939024 GCA_902687465.1 Secale cereale
TGCCGCGGCAAGGTTCTTGCCGGGGCTGCCAGAGCCGGCCCCGGCAAGGATCTTGCCGGGGGTAACTGCTTCGTCCCCTTGCTCTTCGTGGTATTGTTCTTGGCGTCGCTCCAGCCTTCATCAAGCTTCAGTCTTGCCCCGGCTTGCCTCCCTTGCCATGCTTGGTGCGATGGCGCCGTGGCTTAGACTGCCCGTGCACAGTCATAGGGGTACAAAAAGTGTACCCCTCTTTTTGTACACCGACAGGAGCCCCCGGGCCTGAGTCACACATAAGCGTGACACGTTGTTGGGCCAGGCTCAAAACGGTGCGCGGGCAGGCGGGGTGGTTCTCACCGTGGTAAAATTTCCACGCGCTGCACCTCCCACGGCCCGCGCGCGCGGCGCGGGGTGGAGGGGCGTGCGTGACGTGGGCGGCATGGGTGGGGCAGTTTCCGCACGCATGCATCACGTCACAGTAAATGCGAAAGGAGGCGGCCCGCGCCTTCCCCATAAAAAGGAATAGCCGCGAGCGTGCTGCGCACTTCCTCCACTTTCCTCGCGCCCCTTTTGCCCTTCTCGCCTCCTTGACCTACCTCTTGAGGAGAGGGACAAGAAAGGAATTACGGGCATCTTATCTCTTTTTAGTCTGTAAGCCTTCGGGCATCTGTAAATTTTAAAACTTGTAATCCCCCTATTTCATGTTTTTCATTCCCTATGGACTGTACCTGAATGGAATGTTTTTAATGAAAAAGGAATGTCTGCCGGGTCCTTTTGTTCGTAGGTAAAAACCCACAATAGGGAATAAATCCCTAATATCCTTAAGATAAACATTTTCTCGCCCGGCAACAAGCCCTGCCGTTTCCCCACTTCGCTCAACCTTTCTCACGCTCTTGGCGGAGGTAGGGATGAAGCGGGCCTAGGCTCCTCGATTTATCCTTTTGCTGCCGCGACTACGACCAAACTTGGTCCGAGGGACGAGCCTTAGGACCTAGAGTTATAGGAGCATGGTAGCTCAAGGAAAAGAACGAGGTTTCACATACCTCAGTCCATAACAGAATGCATGACAAGGGAAAAATGACTTATCTGAGATTGCAGCCCCCGGCAACCCTGGTCTGCCGTGGGCGAATTCTTGCTCTTGTAGCCCCCGGCAATGCTGGCTTGCCGGGGCCCAACTACTGATTTGTTCTTCTCTCCTCCCTCCATGTGGCCTCGGCAAGGATGCATGTGCGTCCTGTAAACCAAGGAAGACAAAGGAAAGACAAAGACTCAACCTCTAAGCTAATGGTTAGCCGCTGCTAAGCACTATCAACCCTAACCAAGGACGAGACTCGACTCAGCATGCATGCTAAAACTCAGGGTGCCAGCACTTCATTTATTTACGCTCAGGGTCTGCGCCTGGCTTTGTACAAAGGGTTCCATGCCTTGCCGGCAAAGCTTGTACAAAAGGGTGGCTTGCCGGGAGGCCCGGCAAGCCGCGCCTTATGGGTAAAACTTACGAAGGTGCTCGATGTTCCAGGAGTTACTCACCGAAACGGCATCCCTGGTCTCCAGGCGGACTGCGCCAGGCCTGGTGACTCATATTACCCGATAAGGGCCCTCCCACTTCGGTGTCAACTTGTTCGTATTCCTGGCCGATCGAACGCGCCGGAGAACACGTTTACCTTCCTCAAAGCTTCGGGCATGAACCTTGCGGCTATGGTAGCGTCACAAGGCTTGCTGGCAGCGCGCTGCTCTCACAGCCGCCCGAAGACGATCTTCCTCAAGGAGCATCACGTCATCTTGCCGCAATTGCTCTTGCTCAAGCTCATCATAAGCGAGCACTCGAGGCGACCCGTATATGAGTTCCGTGGGGAGAATTGCTTCTGCCCCATATATCAGGGCAAAGGGCGTCTGGCCGGTGGCTCGATTTGGCGTCGTCCTGATCGACCAAAGAACTGCCGGCAATTCATCAATCCAGCGCCTCCCGCTCTTGTGCAGCCTGTCAAAGGTCTTTGTCCTTAATCCTCGCAGCACTTCAGCATTTGCCCTCTCAGCTTGACCATTGCTTCGGGGGTGAGCAATGGAAGCGAAACAGACCTTACTGCCGAGCTCTTGGGTATATTGCATGAAGGTGCGGCTTGTAAACTACGTGCCGTTGTCGGTGATAATCCTGTTGGGTACACCAAAACGGCACACTTGCCCCTTGAAGAACTTGACGGCTGACTGAGCTGTGACCTTCCTCACTGCTTCCACTTCTGGCCACTTTGTGAACTTGTCGATTGCAACGTACAAGTACTCAAAGCCCCCGACGGCGTGGGGGAAAGGGCGCAGTATGTCGAGCCCCCAGACCGAGAAGGGCCAGGAGAGAGGAATGGTTTGAAGGGCTTGAGCTGGTTGATGAAGTTTCTTCGAATGGAATTGGCACGCTTCACACCTGGTGACCAGCGCCGCCGCATCCTGGAGGGCAGTGGGCCAGAAGAAGCCTTGCCGGAATGCCTTGCCGGCAAGGGCTCTTGACCCTATGTGGGATCCACATATGCCCCCATGTATTTCCGCCAACAGCTCCAGTCCTTCCTCTCGAGGGATGCACTTCAATTTCACACCGTTCGGTCTTCTCCTATACAGGACGTCATCGACGAACTGATACATGGCGGACCGACGGGCTACTTTCTCCGCTTCTTCCTGCTCCTTAGGAAGTTCCCCAGTCTGAAGGAATCGGACGGTATGCTGCGCCCACGCTGGAGCCTAGGGCTCGATGGTGAGGACTAAAGGCATTTCCTCCGCCAAGGGAGTGGCCATCTCGACGGCAAAAGCTTGACGCTCCGCCGGAGTTAGCCCTCCGGAGGCGGGCTCAGTGTCCCCGGCAACATCCTTGCCAGCGGCTCCGGGGAGCACGGTGGAAAAGTACTTGCCAGGCCCTGACATCCTCCTCTTGTTCTGCTCTGTTGATGGATCAACGGATGGCTGAGAAAGCTGGAGCACAAAGGTACCTGGTTCCACAGGTAACTTGACAGCAGCGCGCTTCGACAGGTAATCGGCGATGTCGTTCTCCGCTCGGGGAACGTGCTCCGCCTGTATACCGTCAAAGTGCTCTTCCAACTTTCTCACTTCATCTACGTAGGCCTTCATCAACGGGCTCTGGTAATCCTTGTTAACTTGTTTGACGACAAGCTGTGAGTCGCCTCTGACAATGAGCTTCTTGATTCCGAGGTCCGCCGCGATCCTAAGACCGGCAAGCAGCCCCTCGTACTCGGCGGTATTGTTCGTTGACACCTCCCTAAGGAAGTGCATCTGGACCACATACTTGAGGTGCTCTCCGGTGGGCGCGGCCAGCAGTACGCCAGCCCCGGCGCCCTTTAAAGACAAAGCGCCATCAAAGTACATGACCCAGTTGCAACTCACCTCTTTGCCGGGAGAGCAGTTTCTTGGACTTCTTCATCAGGCGTTGCGTTCCATTCTGTGACGAACTCTGCCAGGACTCGGCTCTGAATTGTCGAGGTGCTTTCAAACTTGAGGCCAAAGCTGGACAGCTCCAGTGCCCATTCTACAATCCTTCCCGTTGCATCTGGATTGCGCAATATCCATTGCAGAGGGAGGCGAGTGACGATAGTGATCTCGTGCGCCTGGAAATAGTAACGCAGCTTCCTCGAGGCCATAAGAAGGCCGAAGAGCAATTTCTGCACACCGGAGTACCTTGACCTAGCCCCCTGCAAGAGGGAGCTAACGAAGTAGACCGGGTGCTGCATCATCTTCTTCTTCGGCTGCACTCCAATCGGTTGTGTCGTATCTATGCCAGTAGCACCAGGCTCCATTGCTGCTATCACCTCACCACCGATTTCTCTCTGCGCCACCAGTGCAGCTCTAACCACCTGGTTCGTTGCTGCTAGGTATAGCAGCAGCGGCTCCTGTGGTCGAGGCGCAACCAGTATTGGCGTGGAGGAAAGATACTTCTTCAGATCCTGTAACGCTGCTTTGGCTTCCAGCGTCCACTCCATTGGGCGCGCCTTCTTCAAAATCTTGAAAAAGGGGAGGGCGCGCTCAGTAGACTTGGAAATGAATCTGCTCATGGCGGCAACGCAGCCAGCAAGCCGACGCACATCCTTGATCCGTTTGGGTGCTTCAATCTGATCTATAGCTTTGATCTTGTCCATATTGGCTTCTATCCCACGCTGTGACACGAAGAACCCGAGAAGCTTGCCAGACGGAACGCCGAAAATGCACTTCTCAGGGTTCAGCTTGAGGTTGATCTTGCGCAGGTTCACAAATGTTTCTTGTAAATCCGGTACAAGGGTTGCCTTGTCCTTGGTTTTGACCACTATATCATCCATATAAGCCTCCGTATTTCTATGGAGCTGGGGCTCAAAACCAATCTGGACTGCCCTCACAAATGTCGAGCCAGCACTCTTCAACCCGAAAGGCATTCGTACGAAACAGTACGTACCACATGGGGTGATGAATGCTGTCTTCTCTTCGTCTTCTCTCGCCATGAAGATCTGGTGGTAGCCGGAGTAGGCATCGAGGAATGATAGCATGTCACACCCTGCCGTGGAGTCGACAATCTGGTCTATGCGTGGCAATGGGAAGGGGTCCTTGGGACAAGCTTTATTGATATATGTGTAATCAATACACAGCCTCCACTTCCCATTTGCCTTGCGCACTACCACTGGATTGGCCAACCACGTTGGGTGGAGCACTCCTCTTACCAAACCCGCAGCTTCCAGTTTCCGGATCTCCTCGGTGATGAACTCCTGCCGTTCCAAAGCTTGCTTCCTAACCTTCTGCTTGACGGGCCGCGCATGAGGGCAAACAGCTAGGTGGTGCTCAATCACCTCCCTGGGAACGCCGGGGATGTCGGATGCTTGCCAGGCAAACACATCGACATTCGCCCACAGGAAGGTGACGAGCGCGTCTTCCTATTTGTTGTCAAGGGCGGAGCTTATGGTAAAAGCCCTTCCTGTGCCGTCCTCCTTGACAGAAACCTTCTTGGTTCCTGGCGGCGTAGCCCTTGATCTCTTGTTTCTGCCGGTGAAGCTCTCTGGCACGTCCTCGACGGGAGCGCGACACTCCGAAGAGGTGTGCTTGCCAGAGTGGGTGTCTGAGCTCTCGCCGATCTTCTTCTTTCCGGTGGAGCTCTCAGGCACGTCCTCGACGGGAGCACAGCACTCCGAAGAGGTGCGCTTGCCGGAGTGGGCGCCCGAGGTCTCGCCGGTCTTCTTCTTCTTCCCTCCTGGGGCTCCAGTGGCAGGAGCAAATGCCCCCGTAGCGGCAGTTGCTGCAACTGCTTGCTGTTACAATTGGTCGGCGCAAATCAGCCTGTCTTTCTTGTCGGAGGGGATGGTGATGATCGTCACGGGCCCTGGCATCTTCAGGGTGTTGTAGGCATAGTGCGATGCCGCCATGAACTTGGCCAGCGCTGGGCGGCCAAGGATCTTGTTGTAAGGCTGGGGGATCCTGGCGACATCGAACACGATCCTCTCCGTCCTGTAGTTTAGATCACTTCCAAAAGTCACGGGCAGTGTGACTTTCCCCTTTGGTTGGCTCCTTCCTGGGCTGAACCCTTGAATCGTGCCCGTCTCCTCGAGGTCTCCATCAGAAACTTGTAGCTTCTCGATCATGGTGGGCGAGAGTAGGTTTAGGCCGGCCCCGCCATCGACTAGCATCTTCGTCACCTTGAGGTTGCGTATTGTTGGTGAAACCAACAATGGCAAGCACCCGACCGCAGTAATGCGATCAGGTTGGTCCTCGGTGTCAAAGATGATAGGTGTGGTGGACCATTTCAGCGGCTTTTGGGCACTGGGTGACGGCTCTGCCGCAATAATCTCTCGCGCCCACTGTTTAAGCTGGTGGTGAGAAGCATGCAGCGAGGCGCCACCATCAACGCATATGGCGTCCGTGGCCTTCTGGAACTCTTGGCTGCCGGACTCATCGTACTCTTCGTGATCGTCGTCTTCAGGTCTTCTATCGCGGCCCCGGGCGGGCCTTTCTTGCTGTTTCTCCTTGCCGCAACGGCCTGGTTGGCCGTCACACTTCTTGCTAGATCCCTCAGCGCCGTCTTGGCCCTTCTCCTTGTCCCGCCTCTTGTATTCACCTCTTTGCTTCTCAGCAAGGAGCTCAACCTGGTGGCAGTCCTGGAGATCATGGCCCTTGGTTCGATGGATCATGCAGTACCGTTTGCCGGAGTTCCCTGGCTTCTCGGCGGCCGCCAAGGCCCGGCAGGCGACACATCCGGCAATTTCCTTGCCAGGGTCAGCCGCCCTGGTTTTCTTTGCGGAGCCGGTGTCATCAGATCCCTCGACGGCAAGCACGGCCTTCCCCTTGCGCTTCCTGTTACGGTTCCGGCCCTTCTTCGCTGGAACAGCGGTACCTTCGTCCGAGGAGTCGGTTTCCGCTGGGGTACTTCCTTCCCTCTTCGGCCCGGGCACATCTGTCGGCAAGAACTTAAAGTTCTTCCATGTCCTTCACCTTGGTCATCGCCAGCTCTTCGCGCATCTTGCGGTTGCGCACGTTCTAGTGAAACGCGCTGATGATGGCGGTAGGGTGAACATCGGGGATATTGTACTGTACCCGGCTGAATCTCTGTATGTACTTGCGCAGGGTCTCGCCTTCCTTCCGGGGTATGACATGCAGGTCACTCGCTTGGCCATGGGCTTGATGGCCTTCGGTAAAGGCGCCAACAAACTCATGGCACAATTCGGACCAGGAGGAAATAGAGTCTACTGGCAAGTGCATCAACCACGACATGGCGTTAGGTTTAAGAGCCAACGGAAAGTAATTCGCAAGAACCTTATCATCGCGGGCCCCAGCAGCTTGCATCGGGATGGTGTAGATGCTGAGGAACTCCGACGGGTGGGTCTTGCCGTTGTACTTCTCGCCAACGTCAGGTTTGAAGGTGCGGTGAGAGGGCCACTGGAACTACCGCAGCTCACGGGTGAAAGCCAGACAGCCCACCTCGTAGGGTAGACCTCCAGGACTTTCCGGTGCTGGGCGGTCCGCAGTAGCCCCTGCTCGCCTATCTGACTGGTGGCGCGTTTCGCGCCGGCGCTCGATGGTAGTTCGAGCGTCTTCATGGGCTCGCTCCTGAAGAACTTGATGCTGGTCGCCGCGGGTCCGCGGGTCGGACGACGCTATGGAGATGGCATCGCACGCGACGTCCCGACGTCGTGCGCTGCTTGAGAAGAGAGCTCTGTTGGCGCCAGTGTGGGAGTTCTGGAGGGCCTCGCATCGCCCTCGGGTGGTGTGGCCGCGGCCTTGGAGGGCCCCGCGCCATCGGCGGAGGGCCGGGTTCCATCTCTGGAACTGGCGATGTGCGGCCTGTTACCAGGCGCACAGGCATCGCCACCTCCCAAACTCCGGCTGTCGGGATGGCGTTGGTCTTAGCGAGCAGCGCCCCGAGTCCTTTCCGTGACTGGTCCACTGCTCGCCCGCGTCGGGACGGGCTGTCCGGCTTCCGACTGGCCAACCGCCATCGTCGTCTTCTTCTTGGGTGCCATGATGATGCAGAAACATCGAATCAACCGCTAAAGCCGATTCTCACAACTGCGCCCCCTACCTGGCGCGCCAAAGATGTCGATGTATTTGGATCGACACCTATGGGATCACAAGAATCCCTACTACGGTTGCGGGGCGCAGGGTTGAGAGAAGAGCGGATCTAACAATCAGGACACGGTTCCTTTATCCAGGTTCGGGCCACAAAGATGCGTATAACCCTACTCCTGCTTTGGTGGATTATATGTTGGTGTTCTTCAGCTAACGAGGAGCTCCAAAAGAGTCGTGAGGGGTTCCGAAAAGCCGAATCCTCCTCCTGGTTTCCTCGGGCCTCCTTTTATAGGGAAAAGGGGTTGCCACTGTGGCACACAGGAGGTGGAAAGGGTACAGTGACGGGAGGTTATCCCTCGCATTACAGGACAAGGTGCATTTAATGCGCCCTGCTTAGGTGTCCTTGCTTTATCGGGGACGAGGGGAGACACCCGTCTTGTCCGTCGCCGCTCCTCCTCGTGTCGACATGCGCCCTGGCCAGCAGTGCCTGAGGTGCCATGCAGGCAGACAGGTAGCTGAGGTGGCGCAACGGCGGGTCACCATGAAGATCTGTGGGTTGCCACGCAGGAGCCTGTCCAGCTGGTTGGGTCGGCAGTATGCGTGGGTCAGTGGAAACCCAGTTGGTGCGGGCCTGATGGTGGCCCTGTGGGTGTCCTCGGCATGGGCCTTGCCAGGGCCTCGGCAAGGGTCTTGCCGTGGTGCCTGCTGTCATCCCTGGCAAGGTGCTTGCCGGGGGCCTTGTGGACCTCCTTGGCTGGGATCCCGCAAAGGGTCGTCGTCTTCTTACCTTGCATCTGATCTTGAAGGTCTTCACAAAGATCTGCATGCCACCACGGGGATATCTCCCGAATCCTCCCCCATGGGGGTGGTGGACTCAAGGGTGATTCGCTCCATAGGCGGGGGGCGAGCTGCCGCGGCAAGGGTCTTGCTGGGGCTGCCATAGCCGGCCCCGGCAAGGATCTTGCCGGGGGTAACCGCTTCATCCCCTTGCTCTTCGTGGTCTTGTTCTTGGCGTCGCTCGAGCCTTCATCAAGCTTCAGTCTTGCCCCGGCTTGCCTCCCTTGCCATGCTTGGTGCGATGGCGCCGTGGCTCAGACTGCCCGTGCATAGTCATAGGGGTACAAAAAGTGTACCCCTCTTTTTGTACACCGACACTATGATTCTACTGTCGTCCCTACGGACTAAACCCTCCGGTTTATATATGCACCGGAGGGACCTAAGGTTTGTACATGATCACCTTGTAGAGGAAGGAAAGTATTACACCCGGACTCACTTGCTATTTTACACATGGGGAGTCCTATCCGAATACGGGTTATAGTCTTCATCGATAATCTTCCCGGCCCACCAGTCTAGCCCATAATGAACGATCCGGCCACCTGAGGACCCCTTAATCCAAGACTCCCTCACCCTTTGCTGGGCTCGCCTGCCCGGCAAGGGAAGCCCTTGTCTTCGTGATGTCTTGCTTCTCAAGCTTGGCCTTGGTCTCTCTAGTCTGAGCTGGTACTCTGGATCTCTTGGTTCCTTGTATTCTAACTTGGGCTAGTGCTTCAATCTTGTTCTTGCGCCTGTGCACAGTCTGGGCAACAGACCCAGGGTTTGTTGCACCGACATAGGTATAGAGGACTAATGACTCGATGAGTTTATATCAGTGACCTTGAGGAATTATCTGAGACTCTTTGGTGGATTATGAGGCTTACATGTTGGTAGATGAACTTGGTGGGATCATGTTGATAGAGTAGCATAACTTTCATTACCCCTGAGTAAATTGGATTTAGTAGGATAATTAGGATTTGACTTAACCAATGGATATTGATGGGAGATAGTTGACATTACGATAATGAGTTGGGGAAACAAGTAGGATTTCTCGTAGGACATGAGATTTGGATTTAAATAGGTGATCATAGTGGAGTATCGATTTTGAGTAAGTTTACATGGTTCGGAGTAAATTGGATTTATACTGATGATCTCGATCATGATACCATGTTTCTTTGTGGATGCTAAACTAGGAGATTGGATTAATTGTCATAGTTGATTTAAGGAATCTATATAAGCTTGACGTTGGAAGTTACTTGACCCCGATAATGGATATTGGTGGACTGACTATAGTTAGGATAGCCCTTACGAGGATTTGAGAGTTATAGGGACTTTAGAAGATCATGTGGGACGCCATATATATCGGATTTGTAGAGTTAGTGGATCATGTAGTGATTGATGGAAGTTAATGGGATGTTAAGTTGATTCATAGGAAGGAAACAAGATCTTGGAGTGGTATACGACGTGTTTCCTTAGGATAGAGATGCATTATCTTAGACCTTGGAAGAATAGGTCGAGCACTTGGATTGTGATGTTTAATTCAAGCTTAGCAGCTTGTATGTTCTACCCATGGTTTTTTGCATAGATATGAGTTTGGGGATAGTTGACATGTATGGTTTTGTTAGACCTCCTCTCCGGAGCCATGAGGATATGAATAGCATGAGTGATGATTGGAGTTGATCTATACGAGATGATGCTTTCTATGGTACAAGGTGAATTGTTTGAAAGACTAGATAGAACAATTAGTGTCTCAGAAACTGTGCTCAAGGATAAGATGATAAATGTACATTCCCACCCTAGAATCGTCGAAACCATTAAGCTCTACCAAGCCACAACATGGTCGAATCATGACCTTGGGCTTTGGCTCTAGGTCGAGAAGACTTTGGCCATACTCAACCTGCACACCACCAATACTCCATCCTACTTTATGTACCTCGTGAACAAAGTCTTCATGGAGTACTAGGACAAATATGTTGTCATCTTTATTTGATGACATACTTGTCTACTCGAAGACAGAAGAAGAGCCGCAAGTCTGGGAACATCTGAAGACCGCCATGTCAAAGAGGAAGAAGTATACCACCCACCATTGTCAAGAAGTAAAATTCCACGTCGAAGACCATGTGTATCTGCAAGCCAGTCCTCTCAAAAGAACCAAGCATTTACATGTCAAAGGGAAGCTCACACCAAGATTATTGACCCTCTCCAATATCACTGCAAGACGAAGAGAAGACCATTGCCAACTAGAGCTGCCACCAGAGTTATCCTATGTGTGTCGGATTCAGGGGCTCTGCAAACCCAAAGGAGTTCAAAGTCTAGGGTGTGTGCGAGGAATCGCTTCTCTGACACACTCCGCTTTCTAAGGCTAAGAAACTCGCTAACTGAGCATTGGGGACCAGGTGAGAGGGAAGCACCCAGGGATTTACCCAGGTTCGGTCCACCTTGCCGTGTAAGACCCTACTCCTGCTTTGTGGTGGATTGGCCTCACAAGGAGGTGGAATATAAACTGCTAAAGTGGATGAGCTACCTCGGGAGGGCTCGAGTGGTGTCTGCGGATTCGGTTTTCCAATCCCCCTCTACAATGGATGATGGTCCCTATTTATAGTGTCTTCGGTCCTCTTCCTGCATCATTTGGGCGGGAAGGGATCCCACAACAACCAAATTTAAAGGGGCACACGAGGTACATCTTATCCTGACGAAAGGTGGTCTTCGCCTGCAAAGTCTTTGATCATGACGCAGTGGAGGGATCTGGGATGACAACCATCCTGCTGAGCTCATGGTCTTGGTCTGGTTGCACCAGAATGGAAACCTTTGTGGGATTCCTTGGGAACCCATGTTTGTCCTTGTCTCCTTAGCACCGAAGAGGAAACTGTCAACTCTGCGCCCGCTGGCGCTCGCCTAGCTTTGTCTTCATGGCTTATGTCACCGCGTCCTCATGAGTAAGGACGCTTGCATAGGAATCTCCACCCATCGGGAGGCAACTTGTGGAGCCGCTCCCCAGGAGGTCTTCGGTTTTCCTTCCCTCCCGAGGGCAAGGGCCCCTCGCGAGGGCTCTTCTTGGGCAGTCTTGAAACTGGGCCCTGATGGGCCACCGTGAAGCCATTTGTTGGGCCGCAGGCAGGCATGTCTGGTTACCCTCGATCCTACAATGCCGACAGTAGCCCCTGGGCCCAAGGCATGCGTGGCCTGGCCTCGACGCGAAGGCAGGGGACGAAGGGCAATACTTCGCGAGCCCCAATTGCCTACGGGCCAGACTAGGCGTGTGGCGCACGATAGGTCACTGGCGCCTCCACTTCCCCATGTTGTGTCAGCAATCGTCCTCGTATACAAAAGCCGGGCGCAAGCTGCATAGCCGTCACTTCCCATCGCGCCCCGCCTCCCGCTCCTTCCTTCCCCTACAAGCTCGAGCTCTTCTCGTCGCACCATGCACCAGCCTCCACCCACCCTGCCACAATGGCCCCCAAGAAGAAGAGGGGAGGGCAACGACGACGACGGCGCCCCTAACAGGGCATAGCCTTCGCTGGGTCAGTCCACAATGGTCAATATTGAGGGCCTAGACAAGGTCCAGCATGCGACTGCCGCCGACTCGAACGAGTGGAAGGCGACAAAGATTTGGCCCGCCTCTCGGTCCTCGGTAGATCGGTCAGCCACCGAGATCCCTCTTCACCTCCATACCCTCTTCTTCGGCATGCTGCCATCCGCAGACTTCTTCAACACTGTCCTGATGCACTATCGAGTCCATGCTCTGCACTTCGATCCTGGGTCCATCCTTCTTCTCTCCTCCTTGGTGTTCATGTGCGAGGCTTTTGTTAGGATCACCCCGTCCTTGGCTTTGCTCTGTCACTTCTTCTCCCTCAAGCTAGTCACCCGCGACCAGTGCTCGGGGTGCGTGTTGCTCCGAACGGCGAATGTGCCCGATGGCATGGGCATCGTCTTCGCACCCCTCTCGGATGCGAAGGGGTTCCACAAGCAATGGGTGTATGTGGACAACACCATGTGGAGCCTCTTAATCCAGACCCCTAGGCCCCCCCGCCGAACCTAGCTCGTGTTGGGGGCACTCGAAGCTCGCCAGTCCATAGCTTAGGCGGGTCATGACCAGATTGGCTGCCCTGAAAGAGGCGGGGTGACAACGGCGATGGTGGTGAGGGAGTTTGTCTGTCGCCAGATTGCCACCCTTCAGCATCAGTCCCGCTTGATGTTGGCCTTCACTGGCCGCGAGGACCCCATGAGGCTCCAAAAGCCTTGCCTTCCTCCATGTGAGCTGCGCGGGGTGCTCCGCGTCCTGACCGAAGAGGAGGCTACCGAGCTTCCTTAGGGTGGGAATCCTTCGTACGATTACCCGAACGGAGGCCAGATTGTCGAGGCGATGAAGTGCTTTGATGAGTGGGGGCTGCTCCCCAAGGTCCATGTGAGGCCTCGCGACAACCCCCGCCTTGTTGTACCAAGCGCCTGAGGCACTACTGCCGAGGCCCCCAGGGCAGCTACGGGGCAGCAAGCTGAGCTGCATGCCCCTCAGCAACTCGACCTCGTGGCTTAGGTCATCGGGAACGCCGCCCCTCACGTGGGCATGGTCGTGGATCCCTCCGTAGGGGGCATGCACCTGACACTAGCGACCTCTGAAGGAAAGTGAAACACAGCGGCTGAAGTGACACAGACTCGTGGGTGTTGAAGAATAGGAGGTGCATCACCCTGGACAAGTAAGTCTACTTCTCTCCTTGATCTTTGCCCTTCTACTTCCCCTGAGCTTTCTCTCCTCACGCTCTCACGAGGGGAGGAGCTAAAAAAGGCTCCACCGCCATCCTTCGAAACACATGTGGGCTCGGCCACCGCGCTCGTGCCTGCAGGAGGGGATGGCTTCCTCCCAAAGCGGTCTCCGGAGGCCCGCGATCCTGAGGCCGCGGCGCCTCCCAATGAAGGTAATGTCACGTTAACCTGGGTAGTGCCACCACTTGCTCCTGCGTTGCCTGGTGCCACTTGGGGCCACCTCAGGCTGACTGGCAGCTTGACCTTAGGTTTGCCGAGGACCGAGCCCCTAGCCTCGGGTACGGGCGCCGGACTGGATGACCCCGGGCGCCACATCAATTCCACGAGGTCCTCACGAGACACCGCTACGGCTGGGTATGCGGAGCGGGTCCCAGGTCGAATGCTGAGCTTCATGCGCGCCCGCGCCACTGATCGATGCAGCCTTCTTCGGGTGGCGAGGGGTGCGCCGGACCGTCTTTAGGTCGGGCTTGAAGACATCGACTCCCTTTACGGGGACGAGCGCCAGCACCAGGCATGGGAGGGGCGCCGGCTTGAGGTAGCCATCAACCTTAGCCATCTTCCACACGAAGCCTCCCGCTCGAAGGATGAGGCATCCACAGCCATGGTCATGGAAGCCCACGACCGCGCTTTTGAGGAGGCCGAGGCCACGAAGCTTCGACACGAGGCTGCAGAAGCTCATGAGCACGAGCTCTTTGCTGTGAATGCCGCCCTCGAGCTTTGGATCAAGGCACACAACATTCACTTGGCCGCCCCAACGGGGGGTCCCTCAAAACACGAGGCGAAACTTCGCTTACTTGAGGAAAAGCTAACGCTGGAGGTGTTGGAGCAGAGCTTGGAGCAGGAGCGGCTGTACGTGATCGAGGGCCAAGTGGTGGCCGCTTAAGACTCATTGGCCTCCCGGGAGGCAAAGGTTGGTGTGGAGGTCGCGAGATTCTTGCAGACTCTTAATGAAGAGTATTTCCGGAGGTTGGAGCTTCAGGAGTCCCGCTTCTACAAGAACCGTAGCGAGCTAACGAGCAAGATCGACGATCTCAAGGAGCAGCTGGTCACCGTGGAACATCGTCAGAGAGCGGCACTGGGCGCCCATGCCGCCACCGAGGCCGAGCTGTCCTCCCTTTAACATCAAGTGGAAGGCGTTGCCTCCCTCTCGGAGCGGAAAGAGGACGAGAAGAAGCGGGATCTTGGACAATGGCACATCCTCTCCCAGATGTTTTGGGGTCTTGAGAGTCGGGCTCTTCGTGCCTTAGACCGCGCCGGTGGCAAGAACCACCCTAGCCCAATAGTGGCAGATGATGACGGCTATCTTGTCTTCTTCACCAGGGTCGTGGAGCGCCTTGAGACGGGCGCAGAGAGAACATGCCGACTGGTCGAAGAGAAAAGCTGCGTCCTCCTGGCGCATGGGGCGACACGCATCTTCAACAACCTTCTTTTCTCGGATCCTCACTTTGATTTTGGGGCCATGACAGCCCTTGTGCCAGAGGTGATTCTGGACGCCTTGGAGTACTGGGTGGAGGATGACGTAAACGAACTGATCGCAGAGCTCGACGCTGGTGACCGCGAGGGCCAGTACAGAGTTGAGGGGCGCGAGGCCAGTAACAGTGATGACGAAGATGCCAAGAGCATTGAAGATGGCAATGTCTATCCCTAGTTTGCTCTTTCCTGTTTGCCTGTTAAGATTATGAACATGACCCCGTGGGGGTGTGAAGGAATTTTGTGAAGAAAACTTCTCTATGATGTACGAAGTAATGATGTGTCCCCATCATATTCTAGTGTTATGCAGTCTTGAGCTCAAGGGCTTCTGACTAGTATAGTTAGCATGACTTAGCTTTATGTATTCATGGCCTTGAACGAGATTCAGGACACCCTAGAGATGCGCTCCTCTGGATTCCCTGACCCGTAGAGCCTTGGGAGGGACTTACGAAGGCTTTAGGGTCTCCAGATGCGCCCCCCTCCATGCGTCGGGCTTCGCGAGGGCTTGGCATAGGGTTCCTGACGACGATGTGGCCCATGGTCGCTTTCCTTTTTTGCTCACTCTCCTTGCCACCCTTCTTGCACCCACAGCCTCGAGCTAGAGCTGGTTGCTCTCAAGGCCGATGGTGAGGGCTCCTGAGCCCAAGAATCGGGCGTTCTTGAGGCGAAATGCAAGAAACTCCTCAGGCCAAGCCAAGGCAGAGTACAACACGCGCCTGATGGCTGACTCGAGAGTACCGCACGAGGAATCGGATGCCAAAAAATTGGCTAGGTGTGCGCATGGGCGGGCCCGCGGCTGTTGTATCCTGGGCCTCTAGGGGGTTCTGATGCCACTGGGGCTACCTCAGAGGTGCAAACCGTACCTAGCCCCCGCTCGCAGTGTGCTCATGAGGAAACAGTAGGCGGATGCTGTACTTCTCAAAACGCGACCAAGGAAAAAGAGAAACACGGCGAGGAGAAAAAGTTCCCACCCCTTTTTTTGAATAAATATGCAAAACTTTAATCTTCATTACAGAAATGGCAAACCGGATTAGATAAAAGGGCAAAATGACCGTTGCGTCCGGCACCTACACTAGTCTTCTCACCAGCGAAAGGCTTAGTGCTTCCACTAGGCGTGGGCATAGTCACTGGTTGAGTGTGCCGTCTGGCAGCACAGAGCTCGGAGCTTCCACTAGGGCGTGGGCGGAAGCACCCATGGGGCCGTTGGGTGGCACAACGGGGGCTCCGATGTGTGTATAGCCCAACTCATTATTACATAAGGGTGTTATAGTAGGAACTCTGGTGGCGCTCCATGCCTCCCCAGGCGGGGGCCACGTCCCGCGCGCACCTCGGCCACCGTTGGGGCATACGGAAACCAGGAGGGGCATGCGGCCAGGCGACCAAAGACTCGCGGGTGGCCCCCATGGGGGATACATGAGCTGCAGTGAGGTTTGCACGCGGGCCCTCTGCTGGGGGAGAGCTCATCGGCACCCTCCCCATGGAGGAGCCGCTTTCGGGAAGCGCGTGCCATCAGGGCGGCAGCACCATGCGCCTCACGACATGACGGAGGCCCTGATGTTAGGCCCTCTTGCCGCGTGCGAGGTGAGCCCCCGTGCAGCCTCCTGGTGCACCCTGCCTACCCGAGGCAGACTGCCGCCCGTGGGCGCGCTGCCGTAGAATGATCTATCGGCGATCCAGAGTTATAGTGACTAGTTCCGAAGATATTGGTTGTAACCGGGAGCCGTTCTTGTCGAAGGTGCTGGCGGGCGCTGGGTCAGCTCCTGAGGGGCCCCGGTCCTGCGTAGCCTTGATGATCCCGATGTCCAGGCCGACAAGGGGAATGCGTGCGGGCCTTGTCTTTGCTCGCTCGGCGAGCTTGTCTATGGTGGCAAACAAGCGTTGAGGGCCATCACCCTCAAGCCAGTCCCATGTTCCTCCACTCTCCTGATTGTCGTCAAGGGTGCCTTGTCATGCCGGCCATGGAGTGTCCCTTCGTAGCGACTCCTAGAGGGGCCACCCATCTTGGTCGGACTTCGGGAAGGCGCCTCTTGGCGCCGACCATGGGGCCCTCTGCATTCCCTCCAAAGGGACGAGCAAACGCAACAGGAGCAGGTGCGAATCTGGCAATAGCCATGATGCAGGAAGGACACGGAAAGGCTCTGCGCCTCCGCAAGCAACGTCGAGCATCTCGACCACCCGGCTAAGCACGATGTCGTAAGTCGGCAGCATAAAAATTCACAAGCCACGAGGAGCACAGCCCACACATTCGTCAGCCCCTAACGAACGTGCACGAACGATGCCACGGCGTAGTTCGAGGGCTACATGATGGCGTAATGGCGACGCCATGGGGGTGAAGGCAGCAGCGGATCCCGCCGCCGACGGGTAGCAACGCTAGAGGCAGCGTTAGCCGCGGGAATCATGGGGTGGTGATGAGCTCCGTGGTCGAAAGGCGCCGCCCGTGTGGCGTGAGTGGCCCAACGCTCAACACAAGCTCATGGAGCCTCCGCCATGCATGTGACGGAGCAAGCGAGGAAAATGGTTGATGAAAGAGCAAGGATCTCGACACTCCCCTACCCAGCGAGCCAAATGTTGGATTCAGGGTCTCTACAAACCCAAAGAAATTCGAACTCTAGGGCATGTGCGAGGAATCACTTCTCAGACACGCTCCGCTTGCTAAGGATAAGAATCTCGCTAACTGAGCTTTGGGGACCAGGGGAGAGGGAAGCACACAGGGATTTACCCAGGTTCCGGTCACCTTGCGGTGTAAGACCTTTCTCCTGCTTTGTGGTGGATTGGCCTCACAAGAAGGTGGAATATGAATGGCTATAGTGGGCGAGGTGCCTTGGGAGGGCGAGTGGTGTCTGTGGGTTCGGTCTTCCGATCCCCATCTACAGTGGATGATGGTCCCTATTTATAGTGGCTTTGGTCCTCTTCCTGTATTATTTGGGCGGGAAGGGATCCCACAAGGCCAAATTTAAAGGGGGAAAAGAGGTACATCTTATCCCGACAAAGGGTGGTCTTCGCTGGCAAAGTCTCTGATCATGACGTAGGGGTGGCCTCGGCGATGACATCCATCCTGCTGAGCTTGTGTTTGTCCTTGTCTCCTTAGCAATGAAGAGGAAACTGCCCGCTCTCGCTCGCCTGGCCTTGGTCGTCATGGCTTATGTCACCGCGTCGTCATGAGGAGGGGCGCTTGCATAGGAATCTCCGCCCCTCGGGAGGCAACTTGCAAAGCCGCTCCTGAGGAGGTCTTGGTTTTCCTTCCATCGAGAGGGAAACGGCCCCTCGCGAGGGATCTTTTCTTGAGCAGTCTTGAAACTTGGCCCTGTTGGGCCGTCGTGAAGCCGCGTGCTGGGCCGCAGGCAGGTAGGTCTGGGTACCCAAGTTGCTAGAATGCCAACAATGTGCACAGTGTTTTCCACGCGACACAACTCCGGAAGTTTTCCAACTTCCTAACTAGCCCAATTACTACAAGGACAATGATCACCGAGCCATCGACCCCCAGCTAATTTGACCTACGCAAGGGACCCATTTGCAACATGGATCAAGTGGAATGTTATACACCAAGCCACACCATCAAGTACTTCAGGGATCAATGGAGCACCACACAGGAGCACAAGCAGTATGAGGACGTGAAGACTACCCCAGGTGTAAGTTTTCGTATTCCTTTTCTCGCATCGTTTGCAAATCTGCGGGATGAGATTCTTGTAAGGGGGTAGGTCTGTCACACCCTTATTTTCATGCCACAACACTCAGGCTAATAAATCATGATAAAATGTGGCTTTATAAAAACTTTTGAGTTTTTTGGTTTCTGCTTTGATTTGGATTTATGTCTGCTGATGCAAGTGCTCTGAAATCAAATAAATCCACCAACTCTTATACTCCTTCTCCTTGATCCAAAACTTTTCCGAATGATCATGCCATGTCTATAGGATAGAATAGTATTCTCTTGCAACAACAATTTGGCCAAAAAGTATTTTCTAAATTAGGTTTTCCCAAAACCCCTGAATTGAGACTTGAACTAGAAGTACTTATTTTAGGGTATAAAAAATATTTAAAAAAGTATATTTGACTCCTATTAGATATAGGAATCCCAAAAACCACAAAAATATTGTTTTAAAAGTTGTTTTGCTACTTTATTTAATTGCATTTTCTTTAGGCCTGAAATGGTCTTTAATACGTTAATATTATTTTAATGTTTCAAAAATATTTGATAAAATTTAGGGAAGATCAGTGGACGTATATTATCCATATATATCAGTTTCAACATATGGTCATTTTCAAAATGTTGGACAAAACCCTCCAAAACATTTTTTGCATAATTCCAGTATTTGAAATATTTCTGTCAGAAATATAGTCAAATAAATCCAAGAAAATTCTAGGAAGTCACATATGCCTGATGTCATGGTCTTGCAAAGTGTTATTCCAATCATAATAGTTTTGGTTCATAAATGTGCCCCAAAACCCTCTCTGACCAAATCCAAGTTTGAAAAACTTTACATTGCCAACTGCCTCATTTTGATCCCAATTTTTCCGGACATGCTCAAATCCTCAAATGATGACACTAAACCAAGTGGTACACCAATTATAATATATTTGCATGACTATATGTTGGGAAATCCATTTCTGTTGATTTCTAGGGTTTGCCAAAGTTACATTGGAAACTTTCTTCAAATGGACTCAAACTTGGTGATCATCCTCAATTATATATGCCATTTGATCCTGTTAATTCTCATATCAAGTGGAATCCATTTGCTTGACCAATCTAGCATCAAACACCTTTCGGAACTTTGTAAAAACCACCATTTGGACCACTTTCACTATTCTCCTTTGCCTCAAATTTTTACCAGAGGTGTGCCTCGTCATCATCTACCACAAGTAACTCCAACTCTTCCATATATCAATCATTGGTGGCTAAAAACCCTCAACTTCTCCCTCTGGACAACACTGATCTCTCTCTCTCAACCTCTCTCTTTTTACAGAAGACCTCGAGGGCATCCAATGGAATAGGAACTTTGTTTACCCCTCCCTAGCACAACTGGACACAAGTGGTTGCGCCCACTTTGCCTTTTTTATGCCATGTCATGCCAAAAGTATCCTCTAGAGTGTGCTACAGGGCTCCCATGCACTATAGCTGCTCACTGCCCAATGCCCTGACCACCTCGGGCCTCCCCAGCATGCCCCCCAGGGCTGCCTTGGCGTCCGCAACACGGCAACTGGTCGATCCCCTCCTCCCTCTCTCTCCCCTGCCCGCTTGTGACGACCTGAGATCGACGCTCCAGATGCCTTCCATGTATTTCGAGTTTCATCCTGGGATTTTTTTGTTTGTTGCACTCATTATTGCATCATTTGCATCGCATCATGTTATCATGCCATCAGATGGCTCCTGAGTCATTTGTCTCGTTTATCATATCTTTTGTCTGGTTTATCATATCTTTTATTCTTAGTTTGTGGGTTATCAAGATCAACTGGTGGTTCTATCTCAACATCATTATTTGGTTCCCTTTCATTGTTTGGTTGAGTATCTTCATGAACCTCAATATTATCTTTTTCATTATCACTAGGTGGATGTTCATTACCAGATTGAGTTTCAGCACCAGAGATAGAAACATCATTATCATTGTCACGAGGTTTTTCTACTTCACGTTCACTCATAGCATGCAAGGTCCTATTAGTTTTCTTTTTCTTTCTCTTTTTAGAGGGACTAGGTGCAGTGGTGTTGTTCCTTTGTCAATCATGTTCAATTATTTTGGGTGTCCCTCAGGATAAAGTAGCTCCTGAGTCATTTTTCCTCCGCTAGTTGCGACTCTAACAACAAAGTAATGTATGTTGCTATTCATTTCATCAAGTAATTCTCTTTGAGATTTAGCAACTTGTTCTAGCTGGGTTTGTACCATAGAAGCATGTTTCCCTGCACCTCTAACATCATTTGAAATTCAAAATAAAAAGTCACTCAATCGAGCAATCATATCAAAATTGTATTTCAATTGTTTCATAACATTTGCATTGAAGTGATCTTTTTTCCGAGTGTAATTTACAAACTCATGAAGGCATTGGCTAGGGCGCATATTGTGAGAACTATCATTGTCATTGAATTTCACTAGAGAATTTACCTCTACCACCTTAGGCAGAGGCTGCCTCATGCCCACCGACCACCTCTGCTCCGGTCCTCCTCGCCGGAGTACCATCAGGAAGTCGAGGCCACCTCGCGCCCGCACGTCCTCCTCCCTTCGTTCGGGCTCAAGCTCGCCACCTTCCCGCTACCAGCACCACCGTACGCCCCCCGCTCGCGTCGCCCTCCGTCCCTTCCTTCGCTAATGGCCTTGGCCCCTCTGCTCCGCCCGTCGCCTCTGGTGTCGTCCTCGACGTCCTGCTCGACCTCTCCGTGGGCCACGAATTTGTGCTGCCGCTTGCCTCTTCTGTGCGTGCCCCGTCTCCCTCGTCGCGCCCGCTCCTCCGCCTACCATACCCTGCTCCACCATGTCCGCCTCCATGTTTTGTTCCTTGCAGGCGGCAGACCCACGCCCTTCGACCACCGATCCCTTCATTGACCACCAAGACCACCTGGTGTTGTTTCGTTTGGTTCATACCAAGTCTTGTAAGACTAGTGGCCTATTGTGATGCTTCGTTTTGGGATCGCCAAGTACCACCAACGCCTCTGGATGTGTCAAGTTTCACTACCATAGACCCGTGGACGTCAAGTTCCTCTACGACCCGTGTACGACTACGTGGTTTCACCAATTACCCTTCGGATGCACAAAGTTCGAATACATGGATACGACAAGCTCCTCTCCGGACGTGTACAACTAACATCATCGTGTACCACTACTTCCCACGAAGACCGTGAACGACTACACCGCTTTGTCCCAAACCACCCCGAACCGCACGCTTCGAAGGTATAACCATCGATACAACCGCTAGTGGACGTATGCATATGTGATGTATGAGTTGAATCGCGTGTTTGCACCGTATGTGACTGCTCGTTGCACGAAGGCCCCCTTTCGCCTGCCGCAGACACATGGGAAGCCGGTAACCGGGATAACCCCATGATATTTTTCTTGTCGCGCACATCCACACTTTCTAGTGCACCGGCATCTCGACGAGTTGTCAAATCACCGGAACGTTGCCGTGGCACCGGTTTGGTTTTCGCCGCCAGGACACCCCTTTCTTCCTACCGTGGCGACCAAATGCCCCATATCATCTTCATGTGAACATTTCACGAAAATTGCAGTAACTTGAATATGTCATCGGCATCCTGTTAACAATATTTAAATTCTTAAATTTTTGTTCGCATTAAAAAAAATCTAATGGCATGTGGGGATTTACTGGAATTGTTGTTTGTTGTTTCCGGCCTCATTTAAATTGCTTAGATAGTGTAGTTTATTTGTGTTGCACCTCTTGCCATGTTAACAACCATTCAAAATTGTTGTGTACATAAACGAGATCAAACTAAATATGTGAATGTGGTGTTTCGTCAGTATGCAACCCGTCGCATATTGGCTTCCGCTTAATTTGTAGTATTGTTTGTTGCACTTTGCCATACCATCCATAATTAAACCGGACATGCATCATGGTTCTTGGGCATCATATGCCATGTTTGTGCTTGCATGTTTACCATGTTGTTTGACTCTTTCCGGTGTTGCTTTGTATTTCCGGTAACGTTGCAATTGTGCGGATTCATTCGACTATGCCCATTCTTCTACTTCATGGACTCGATCTTCTTCCAAGCGGGATCTCAAGCAAGATAACTGCTACCTTGGATATCACTACTATATTTGCTATGCTAGTTGTTTTGATGCTATCGCTATGTTTCACTTCCTACCACTTGTTTATCAAGCCTCCCAATATGCCATGAAATAGCCTCTAACATTTTCCACCATCCCAGCAAACCGTTGTTTGGCTATGTTACCTCTTTGCTCAGCCCCTCTTATAGCGTTGCTAGTTGCAGGTTGTTCCAAGTTGGGACATGAATATCTTGGGATATCGCAATATTTATTATTTAATTAATGCACATATATACTTGGTAAAGGGTGGATGGCTCGGCCTTTTTCCTGGTGTTTTTTCCACTCTTGCCGCCCTTGATTCCTCTAAATCGGTGTTATGTTCCTCGATTTTGCGTTCCTAACACGGTCGAGGTTTATGGGCACCCCTTGGCAGTTCGCTTTGAATAAAACTCCTCCAGCAAGGACCAACTTTGGTTTTAATTTGCCAACATAATAATAATGTTAATTAATTTGCATAGGGGGCCGTATCCCCGTGTATTCTTAATTCCACATTACAGCGAGGCAAGTGCTGATGGTGTTGGTCCCAAACGGGCAGCCTGCGGGACCGCCACGGGGAAACCCGAGGGTTGGTACACATGTAGCTTGTCCCATCCGCCCTTTGCCTGAGACGAGAAACATGCGGCTACTATCAGGGTGTCGGCACATCTGTAGGTCTTGCCGGACTTGTTTTACCATTGTTGAAATGTCTTGTGAACCGAGACTCCCAGCTTAATCGGGTTGTTCCGGAGTGGAGGATTTTCCTCCGTTGGTCATGAGCGTTTGTGATGGGCTAAGTTGGGACACCCCTGCAGGATTTAATCTTTCGAAAGCCATGCCCGCAGTTATGTGGGAGATTGGAAATTTATGATATTCGGTTGTAGATAACTTGACACCAGATCCGAAATAAAATACACCAACTATGTGCGTAACCGTGATTGTCTCTTTTTGAGTGAGTTCGGGAAGAGAACGGGGAGGGGTTATGTTTGACTCGTAAGTAGTTCAGGATCACTTATTGATCATTACTAGTTTGCGACCATCATGCGTAGTCACTCTCCTTACTCTTGAAATCGTAAGTTAGCCAACATACAAATGCTTAGTCGCTGGCTGCGACCTCACAACTTATCCGTTCCATGCACATTAAGCTTTCTTAGTGTTGATACACATGATAATGAGTCCTCTTGGATCATGGATTACTACAACAATAGTTGTAGGTATAGGTAATGCGATGATCTGTCGTGGGAGCGATGCATGTGTGCTTTTGGAGTTTTTCTTCTTCTTCGATCAAGGGATAAGTTCCGGGTCGGGAGCATAGGATTAGCAGGGTGGATGTCGCTCTTCTTTTTAGTTTGATTTCATCCGTAGTCGGATCCTGCTCTTCTGTATGATGAATTCTCTGTATTGATGTATTGTTGTATGAATGTTGTAACTTGTGGCGAGTGTAAACCTTTATCTCGTATTCCCATCTGTTCAATACATTGTATGTTGTAATGATATCCACCTTGTTGTGCGCTCGACATGCGGTTGTGCCCCAATCATGAGTTCATCACGTGATCGGGATAGAATCTCCTCTTGGGCGCTACAAGTTGGTATCAGAGCCTTACCAACCTTAGGAGCCCCCTTGATTGATCAAACATTTGCTGTTGTTGAGTCTAGAAGAAAACTATTTTCAGTCCTAGCTATATATAGCTAGGACTGAAAAAAAACTATTTTCAGTCCTTGTCTATATATTTGCTGTTGTCGGGAAGATGGTATGGAAGCTTGAAGTTTATCATTCTCCATTCACGTTTCTTCTCCGGTGGACTAAATTCAAGCTTCAGTGTTGATCATATCGCTTCCTTATTGTTTCACATGTTTTCCCATGTTGGAATTTCTTATCCAAGGCTCTCTTCTTTATTCACCTCTCTCTATTCATATTCGGAGTGTAGAAGATATCCTAGAAGATTCACATTTCCATTCTTAATGCGCTCAAGCTATTTCGAGGTTGTTATCTCATTCAAGCCATTTTATTCAGCTGGTGCAATCTCTCTTTAAAAATCATTCAACGATGTTTCTTTTGAGTTTGCCCTAACCCACGGGTCTTTTCTGTCAGACCCAAGATGCGATTCTATCTCGATCACCTGACACTTACGTGATTGGGGCACAACCGCATTTCAGGCGCTTAGCAAGATGGATATCATTACATCGTACCATTACATACATACATGGGGGATACGACAATTCATACAAGTCACATGAATACAACAACATCCATACAAGGCATCCGACTACTGATGCAAACATGAAAAGCACAAAGACATCCATCTGCTATCCCAGGCTGTCGACCCGGAACCTAACCCAAGACTGACGAAGAAGAAGAAGAAGAACTCCAACAAAAGAACATCGTTCTGACGTCAAGTCATCGGAAACCTGCACCTGCAACTGTTGTTGTAGTATCTGTGAGCCACGAGGACTCAGCAATCCCATAACCATGGGTAATAAGACTAGCAAAGCTTAATGGGTAGGAAGAGGTAAAGTGGTGAGGTTGCAGCAGCGGCTAAGCATAAGTATGGTGGCTAACTTACGAGTACAAGAATAAGATGAGCATCTACGCAAACGGTCGCAAACTAGTAATGATCACTAAAGATCCTGAACTACCTACGAGTCAAACATAACCCCACCATGTTCTCTTCTCAAAGTAAAAAGAGAGGGTCACGGTTGCTCACACCGTTGTGTGTTATATTTGGGATTCTCTGTCAAGTTTTCTACAACCGGACATTAACAAATTCCAATCTACCACATAACCGCGGGCACGGTTTTCGAAAGATCATAACCCTGTAGGGGTGACCCAACTTAGCCCATCACAAGCTCTCACGATCAACAGAAGTAATAATAATATTACCCCTTATCTTAGGGACAATCCGATCAGGCTCGGAATCCCGGTGCACAAGACATTTCGACAATGGTAAAACAAGTCCAGCAAGACCTCCCGGCGTGCCGACACCCTGATAGTAGCCGCGCGTATCTCGTCTCAGGCCACGTCCGGATGAGGACTACGTACAGCAACCGAAGACCCCAGATAACTGGGTGGCACCGCAAGTGGCTCTAGTTTGGGACCAACACCATCAGCACTGGCCCCTGCTATGTAGAAGAATCCTCGGGGACGCGACCCCCTATGCAATTTAATTAATTAATTAAGTTGTTATTATGAGGCAAATTAAAACCAATGTTGGGCCTTGCTGGAGGAGTTTTATTCAAAGATGAACTGTCAAGGGGTCCCCATATACCCAACCACGTTAGGAACGCAAAATCAAGGAACATAACGCCGGTGTATCGGCTCCTAAGGTGGCATGAGTGGAACAAAACACCGAGCAAAAGGCCAAGCCTTCCACCCATTGCCAAGTATATAGGTGTGTTAATAATAATAGTAGATATTGTGATATTCCAACAACAAGTTCCAACAAGGAACGATCTTCATCTTCACCTGCAACAAACAATGCTATAAGAGGGGCTGAGCAAGCGGGTAACATAGCCAAACAATGGTTTGCTAGGAAGGTGTCAAAGGTTAGAGGTTTCATGGAAACAAGGAGAGGGGCTGACAAATAAAGATGGGTAGCGCGACATATAACGATAGCATCGAGACAGCTAGCATGGCAATGATAGTAAAGGTATCCAAGGTGATGGTCATCTTGCCTGAGATCCCGCAAGGGAGAAGAACGAAACCATGAAGAAGACGAAGAAGAAGCCTTGAAGACCAACCATGTGTAGCCGAACGAATCCTCACGATCACAATGGAAAAGAACTAGCGAGAAGAAAGCACACAACATGGTAAACACACCAATCAAGAACACGACAAGATGCTCAACCAAGTATGATGCAAGACAAGTCTATATGATGCAAAGCATGGCAAGGGATGAAGCACACAAGAACAACACAAACCAACGAGTTTAAATGAGGCCGGAATCAACATATAACCATTCCGGTAAGTCCTCATATGCACATTTCGAAATGGGTCCAGATCTGAACAAACCTTAAGTTCAAGTTTTTAAACAGCAGGTTATCATGCACCATGATGATCTACACGAAATTCTAGTCAAGTGTCATGTAAAGTTTGTTTTAATCGGAGCTACTGCTTAGAAGATATGAGCAAAACAAGTCAAACATGTCAAATGTGCAAGATGCATCCAAACAACAAGAAAACACACTCCAAACATGTAAACAACATGATATTATGCTTCTACATGCAAAATCACACAAGTTTCATATAGGACACGCTCAAAACGGAGCAATGGTTCAACACATACACATGAAACAAGATATAGCAACAAGCTGTCAAAAACAGCAACATATCAACTTTGGAGTAAGGTATATATATGCTACAGCACCCAAACATGATAGCAAGAGGCATGGATGTTAAATAGATATGATACTTAACAAGCATGAACTTAGAACACACCCAAAAACTTGCTGGAACACAATTAACCAAGCATGGCAAGTTGCAATAAATTTATCCAGACTTAGTCAAAATCTGGGAAGGCAAAAACATCATCACGATGCTGCCTTCGGAGGCACAAAACAACAAGCATATCAACTCTACTAAGTATATAAAGATCATGGGCATGTAATAGACACAGCATACATCAAACAACTCCATTGGAGCAACTCCATAGGAGGCATGGATCAATAACAACAAGCTTCACCAAATTGATCATGCTAATAAAAACCCGACAGGTAAATTTATAGCAACTTGAGAGCAAGAAATAAATAAGCTACAGCAGGTTATATGTGCAAACAAGGGCATGGATTGAAAGACAATAACATGGAAAACAAGACATGATCATTTGACATACTAAAACATGCATGTATCTGAGTGAGACATCAAGCAAACATAGCATCAGGTTTAACAGATTCCAGACTTGGCAGTTTTTTCACTAAGTATAAAACAGCACGATTGGCATGTTTAGAAGCTAGTTTAAGTCACCTCAAGGAATATAATGGAAAGTGGATTGCACCACAGCAAAGACCATATGATTGTGCTTCTAAAACATATTGACATGTGGCATGAAGACAAACACAGCAATAGCAATGAGCAAGTCAAATCAGCATCTCATAACAAGTTTCAGCACTTAATAGCCACATGCACTTTTGCAACAGAGATTAACTTGGCAATATGACACCTAACATGAATGATACAGCAACCAACATGTAGAGCACTCCACAATGAACATTTTGACATATCATATGCTCCATTTGGACCAACATGCAAAAAGTTACAGCACCGCAAAGTATGCATCAGGCAACAGTTTTCTGAGACTTAGTGAAAAAAAACAACCTCGCGGTTCGGGTGGACATGTCCGGTGTGTAGTGGGTTAGTCCGTCGGTGCTGGCACTTGGGCCCACCTGGCAGTGACTCACGTCTTGAGGAGGATGGCGGACATGTCCATACCCAGTTGGACATGTCCTGGCGGCTAGGCGCTCGGGCCCACGCGTCATTGACTCCGGGAAGTCAACGCGGTGACCGATCCAGAACGGATCGATCCCGCAAGGAAGAAGCAGGGAGGCGGCACATCAGGCCTCTGGCGAGGCAGGCCGGAGATGGCGCGGAGGCGCCGGATCTAGGCGTCGGTGGCCTGGTCCCGGCCGGATCCGGGCGGTGGCTGCACTCCGGCGCCACTGGTCGTCGGCGACAAGGGCTCCGGCCTGGGCGGCGGGGATGTGGGGAGGCGATGGGGAGCGTTGGGGCAGCGGCGGAGGTTGGTGGCGATCACCGGCGACGGCGAGCTTCGGCCGACGGGCGAGGTGGATGCCATCGGGAGGCGGGGTGCTCGGCGGGGACAGGGCGACGGGCGGAGGCGGAGCGAGCCAGCGCTCGCTTGAGCGGCGGCGGTGACCCGGGCTGGGCGGGCCGCGGATGGGCCGGGGCGGGCCCATGCGGTGGCTGGCGGTGCGGTGAGAGAGAGGGAGAGACGTGGCGCTTCATGGTTGGGGGAGGCGCGGAAAGTGGCGGCTCGGCCAATGATGGAGCGCCAAGTGGCGCGTGGGGGGTGGTCACCGGCAGAATTCTAGGAGGAGGCGGCGGCTGGCTGAGTGGAGGGAGGCTGGCCACGCTATTTTCGAGGCAGAGGGTGGCTAGGAGGTAGGGGAAGGCTAGGTATGTCCCAAAATGGACAAGGGGTGTCCATATATAGCAAGGGGACTCGGGTTTGGGGGGTTTTAGGCCGTTTCGGAGCCATCGGATCACGATCCAATGGCACCAGAGCGGAGGTGGTCTAGGAAGGCCTAGGTGGGTTGTGTTAGAGGAGGTGGGCTAGATGAGAGGAGGGGAGAGAGGCCCGTGGGGGTTTTCGGAGACCGAAAACGTCCAACGTTTTAACCGGCTACTAGTGCCGCTATATTTGACGGTTGGGCTATCAAACGAACTCCGAATGCGATGTAATTTGGCAGGTGGTCTATCTACACTATAATAAGACCACACGCCAAGTTTCATCCCATTCCGAGAACATTTTCTGGACACTCATAAAATAAATATTCGGAGGCACCGCGGGCGCGTGCAAGTGTGTCTGGGCTCAGAACGGACAACGGAAAGGACGTGTGGACTTAGACGGATGCAACTTTTGAAAACATGATGATGCAACACACATGATGACATGGCAAGATGCAACACGCAAGCAGATGACATGGCAACGACGACGAATAACTGGCTGACACCTGGCGAACCGGTCTTGGGGTGTCACATTTTCCCAGGATCTTACCTGGCTCTTCTATTTTTTTCCAGAGTTATTCTCAAATTCTTTTCAAAGTGTGATGAAAGAATGGATTCCATCAGTCATATGCCTTCTCCATGATCACTTTCAAACTCTTTTCATCGTTGGTTTAATCTTTAAATTCTTCATTCTGGAGTGCCTCAACAATTCATGGTGGTCGTCATTCTCACATTTTGAAGACCGAAGAAGAGTTTTCCTCCAAATCTTGCCCGTTCACTTGAAGATGCATGGTTCTAGCTTCATCCCATCCTCATAATTGTTTTAAATTGTGCGAATTCTTCTCATATCCATCCCCAAGTATTTAAGGAGTGTTTCCATTTTGATTCTCCAAAGGCCATCATTTCATTCTTCATTCTCAACGTCATCTCTCATTCTCAAGTCTTTCCGGTGCTTCACTCAAGTATTCTCTAGTCAGCTCGTGATCTCTTCATCCCCATATATCTATATTTGCCTCAATTATCTTCAATTGTTTTCTAATTCTTCTAGCTGATTCGTTCTATTCTCTTCATTCATTTTCAATTCTTACGTTGGTTCATTCTAGATTATTCTTCCTTTTTATTGTGTCAATTCATTTGTTCTTTTCAAAATCCTACCGGTGATGGTCCATTGTATTGTGCTATGTCTCTCTCCAATCCTTCTCAAGAAGAGTAAGTAGTATGCCAAATCCATTGCTTGTCATCAATTTGAATAGATGAAGGATATGCGTAACACAATTCTTATTCTTGTTCTTCCAAGTCATTAATTCCTTGTTCAGAGTTTGTTCATGATATCAATTTCTCGGCTTTATGTTGTTCATCTTTTCTTCCGATTTTCCAAGCTCTCTCAATTATTTCACTGCGAAGCACAATCTGAATCATTGCAAGGCTTTAGCTTATTCTTTTCAACTTTATTTCATTTCAATCATCGTGCTATCTATCCAAAGTACCTCAAGAGTTTCTTCATGGTGGTTCATCAAAGATTTTTTTATTCTTGAATTCTTCATCTAGATATTTGTTGAAGGATCTCAAGTATTCTCCGTCTTGCATTCGAAAGTGAAATTCTTTCTACTTTATCTTTTGAGGTGGTGTTATGTCATTCTTGATAATTTCTTTCATGTTTCATGATTCACAAGTTATCAAGAATGAGATATTTAGACCCATCATCCTTCTTTCTTCAGGAGATCCTTTCAACCCCACAATTATTCGTTGGAGTAATCTTGGGTTGTATCACACCTAAAAGCTTTCCCTAAGGATTGTTGCTATTTATGGTTCATATAAATGACTCAAGTTCTTCATTTATCTTCTCGGTTAAATAAGCTTTTCATCTCTTTGTTGATCTCAAGCAAGCAAATGTTTACATTGACGGTAGAATTTCACCTCTAGTTTTGAGATGCTTTCATAAGTCCACGTGTAGTGTATCATTTGATTGTTGATTCTTCAACAACTTCGTTCAATGCTTCTTCGTAAGGTTACTCTTCCAAGTCTATCTTGTGGTCAACGATGTCATGTTCTTCTCCGTTCATTTTATTCCATTCTTTCTTCCGGAGGCATTATGTTGTTGCTCTCACCAAGTGTCATCCCATCTTGTCAAATTCATGTTCTAGTCCTTCCATGTTCAACTGGAATGCCGTCCAAATTCTGTCAATCTTGTTCCTTGGTTATCTCGTTATATCGTTGTGGTTTCATATTTGTTTGGTTCATTAAGCTCGTGTTTCATGTTTTTCAACCTACAAGGTTCTCATAATGTTCATTGTTCGTCTGTGCTAGCGGAGTGTTTGCAATCTCGTTCATCTCCATTGTATTCTTTCTTTGAATTTGTTCAACCTTTCAAAGTTCATGGTTTCACTCGTTTGTTAAGAAGCAACTTTGTCTTACCTCTTCCTCTTCCACTTATATTCGGTGCCATCCCTAGGATCTCGGGTTGAGATCTCTTGTAAGTGGGGGAGTGTTGTGACGACCTGAGATCGACGTTCCAGATGCCTTCCATGTATTTCAAGTTTCGTCATGGGATTTGTTTGTTTGTTGCATTCATTATTGCATCATTTCCATCCTATCATGTCATCAGGCCATCATGTCACTAAATCCTTCCAACTCACATACATAAATTCGATGGATTTTTGATCCATTTAAATTGAGGGAAATGCACTTGGTAATTTCTGTTTATAACATATCCTCGCAATAGTTTAGGGAGCTATAGTAATATTCCATTATTTTGGAATCACCCAAAACACACTTGCATTTCAAACTCCTTTCGTCTCTAGTGTTTCAAAATCCTTGACCTTTCTCCCTTTAATCCAATCTACTTGTGAAGCTTTGATATTATGTCAAAGTAGTCGCATGGCATCTATGTCAATTTAGATTGATTTGGTCCTCCATATAATTCCATTGGCTCCTCTTCTCTTTTCCTCTTTCTTTTTTGAAATATGGAAAAGAAAACCCCTTCTTTTAATTTATTTTTATTTTGGTCAGCCGAGCAGGCCTCCTGGCCTTTTCCATTTCTCCCGAATGGCCCCAGGCCTAGCCGCGCCCATTTACCCTAATCGCTCAATCCCCTCTCTCCCCCTCATCCTCCCAGCGCTGCCACATCTCCCCCTCGACCCCTCACGCTCCCGATCTCCTCTACCCCACGTCCGACCCCATGCACTGCCGCGCCCTCCAGCTATGTCGTCCCCACCGACTAACTCTGCTCTAGTCGTCCTCGCCGGAGTACCACCAGGAAGTCGAAGCTACCTCATGCCCGCACCTCCTCCTCCCTTCGTTCGACCTTAAGGTCGCTGCCTTCCAACTGCCAGCATCACTTTACCCACGCTCGCATCGCCCTCCGTCCCTTCCTTCACAAATGTCCTTGGCCCCTCTTCTTCGCTCGTCGCCTCTGCTGTCCTCCTAAACATCATGCTAGAAGTCTCCGTGGGCCACGGATTTGTGCCGCCTCCATGTTTTGCTCCTTGCGGGCTGCAGACCCATGCCCTTTGACCACCGATCCTTTCATTGACCACCAAGACCACCTAGTGTTGTTTCGTTTGGTTCATACCAAGTGTCGGAAGACTAGTGGCCTGTTGTGATGCTTCATTTTGGGATCGCCAAGTTCCACCCACGCCTCTAGATGCGTGAAGTTCCACTACGGTCGATCCATGGACATCAAGTTCATCTACGACCCGTGTACGACTACTTGGTTTGACCAAGTACCCTTCGGATCCGCCAAGTTCGACTACATGGATACGATAAGTTCCTCTCCAGACGTGTACAACTACCATCACCGTGTACCACTACTTCCCACAACGACCATGAACGACTACACCGCTTTGTCCCAAACCACCCCGAACCGCACACTTCGAAGGTATAACCATTGAGACGACCGCTCGTGGACGTATGCATATGTGTGATGTATGAGCTGAATCGCGTGTTTGCACCGTATGCGATTGCTCGTTGCTTGAAGCCCCACTTTTGCCTTGTCGTTGACATGTGGGAATCTGGTAATCGGGATCACCCCACGATCTTTTACATGTCCCGCACATCCACACTTTCTTTTGCACTGGCATCTCGACGAGTTGTCAAATCACCGGAACGTTGCCGTTGCACTGTTTCCATTTTTGCCGCCATGACACCCCTTTCTTTCCATTGTGGCGACCAAATGCCCCATATCATCTTCATGTCAACTCTTCACGAAATTGCATATAACTTGAATATGTCATCCGCATCATGTTGACAACATTTAAATGTTTAATTTATGTTCGCATTAAAAAATTGCTAAATGACATGTGGGTAGTTTCCGGAATTGTTGTTTCTTGTTTCCGGCCCCATTTAAATTGCCTAGATAGTGTAGTTTATTTGTGTTGCACCTCTTTCCATGTTAACCAACATTTAAACTTGTTTTGTACATATACAAGATCAAACTAAATATGTGAATGTGGTGTTTCGTCAACATGCAACCCGTCGCATATTGACCTCCGCTTAATTTGTGGTATTGTTTGTTGCACTTTGCCAAGCCTTGCATATTTAAACCGGACATGCATCATGCTTGTTGTGCATCATATGCCATGTTTGTGCTTGCGTGTTTATCATGTGGTTTGTTTCTTTCTGGTGTTGCTTCTTAGTTCCGCTAATGTTTCGAGGATTCATTCGACTATGCCCGTTCGTCTACATCATGGACTCGATCTTCTTCCAAGTGGGATCTCAGGCAAGATGACCGCTGCCTTGGATCTCACTACTATCTTTGCTATGCTAGTTGTCTCGATGATATCGCTATGTTGCGCATCCTACCACTTGTTTATCAAGCTTCTCAATATGCTAGGAAATAGCCTCTAACCTTTTCCACCATCCCAGCAAACCGTTGTTTGGCTATGTTACCGCTTTGCTCAGCCCCTCTTATAGTGTTGCTAGTTGCAAGTGCAGTTGCAAGTTGTTCTATGTTGGGACATGAATATCTTAGGATATCATAATTTTTTTTAATTAATGCACATATGTACTTGGTAAAGGGTGGAAGGCTCGGCCTTTTGCCTGGTGTTTTTTTTCACTCTTGCCACCCTAGTTTCCGCTAAGCCGGTGTTATGTTCCTTGATTTTGCGTTCGTAACACGGTTGGGGTTTATGGGTCCCCCTTGACAGTTCGCTTTGAATAAAACTCCTTCAGCAAGGCCCAACTTTGGTTTTAATTTGCCAACATAATAATAATGCTAATTAATTATTTTACATAGGGGGTCATGTCCCCGGGTATTCTTAATTCCATATTACAGAGGGGCCAGTGCTGATGGTGTTGGTCCCAAACGGGCAGCGTACGGGGCCGCCACGGGGAAACCTGAGGGGTGGTTGACACACAACTTGTCCCATCCGATCGTGGCCTGAGATGAGATACGCGCGGCTACTATCAGTATCAGGGTGTCGCCACGTTGGGAGGTCTTGTTGGAGTTGTTTTTCCATTGTTGAAATGTCTTGTGAACCGGGATTCCAAGTATTATCGGGTTGTTCCGGAGTGGAGGATTTTCCTCCTCTTACCGTGAGAGTTTGTGATGGACTAAGTTGGGACACCCCTGCAGGGTTTAATATTTCAAAATCCGAGTCTGCGATTATGTGCTAGATTGGAAATTTATGATATCTGGTTGTAGAAAACTTTACACCAGATCCAAAATAAAATACACCAACCGTGTGCATAACAGTGATCATCTCTTTTCAAGTGAGTTCGGGAAGAGAACACGATGGGGTTATGTTTGACTCGTAAGTAGTTTAGGATCACTTATTGATCATTACTAGTTTGCGACCGTCTTGCATAGTCACTCTCCTTACTCTTGAAATCGTAAGTTAGACACCATACAAATGCTTAGTCACTTTCTGCAACCTCACCACTAATCCGTTCCATACCGGTTAAGATTTGCCTGTCTTGATACACATGGTCATCAGATTGTTGAGTCATCGTGGCTCACAGATTACTACAACAACAGTTGTAGGTACAAGTAATGTGATGATCTGGCGTGAGAGCGATGCATGTGTGCTTTTACAGTTTTCTTCTTCTTCTTCTTCTTCTTCTTCTTCTTCTTCTTCTTCTTTGATCAAGGGATAGGTTCCAGGTCGGGAGCCTGCGATTAGCAGGGTGGATGTCGTTCTTCTTTTTCATTTGATTTCATCTGTAGTCGGATCCTGCTCTTCTACATGATGAATGTTATGTATTGATGCATTGTTGCATGAATGTTGTAATTTGTGGCGAGTGTAAGATTTGTTGTGCATGGTATGTTTTAAAGATATCCACCTTGCTGTGCGCTCGAAATGTGGTTGTGCTCCAATGAGGAGTTCATCACATGATCAGGATAGAATTGTATCTTGGGCGCTACACCCCTCCATGCATGAACAAAGCACCACCCGCGCCCGTCATTGCTTGCTCTCGCTCTGGTCCCGCCTCGACCTCGCCCCGCTCCTCCTCTCTCCTCCTAGCACCCTACACGACCCTCACGAGCACCGCGGTGAGCTCCAAGCTTCCTCCCTTGGCTGTCCGAGCGGTTCCCGCGGCCACTCATGAGTTCCATACATGGTGAGCGATGCCCGAGCTATTTAAGACCATGCCGTCCTCTCTGTCAACTCACACCACCTCCTGCATCTCCTAACAACCCCCTGCACTATCGTTTCATCCTCAAAGCCGCCCGAGCTCGAGATCGAGCTCGAGCTCCACCGCCTCGGGTCGCCGTCGATCAAGAGGTATAGGCCCTCACACGTTCCCCTTCTTTATTCGCTACAATTGCACCCCGGAGTGAGCTATCCATCCGCCTCACGAAGCCTCCCCACCGGCTTCTTCGTCGCCGGCAAACCCCTGCACTCCGACGACCCACTCCACCTCCCCTCAAACGATGACTCCAACCTGAGCATGTTGGTGCCCTCGGTTCGCCTCTCTGTCAACCACACCATCGCCGGTGAGCTCCACCATGGCCAAAGGTTGACGACGACCCTGGCATCGGGGCCCGCTCGTTAGCATCTCGGCTCCCTCCCGCGCCCCCTCTTTCTCTCTGGCACCTGGGCCTGCGCGTTAGGCTTAAACCTAGCGGGCGCGCTCGCGCAGGCCGGCTCGGCTGCCGGTCAGCCTAGCTGCGGGCAGATATGGCCCAGCCAGTCAGCTGCCTTTTTGTTTTTCTATTCTGTTGGATCATGTAGAAATTCTACAAATCAAAATACTTGTGCAAAAGAAATAATTCCAACTCCTAAATTCTTCTAAAAATCCCACCTATTTAATGGTGTAACTTTCATGCACACCCATCACACTTTTATGTACTGTTAAAATTTAAATCCAAATTTGAACATTCAAATCCATCTCTAAAACTCCATTTCTTCTATTCTATGACTCCAAATATAAAACTAAGAATTTTAGCCTTCTTAGTTTTCAGCCTAATATTTAACAAAAATAAGTTGACATTTTTATGAGCACTTTTAGTTTTCTATTTGTGCTCTTGTCTTATTTTATGCAGTTACTTTGTGGTGTTAGTGTCGGATTCAGGGCTCCGCAAAACCCTACTAGGTTCGAACTCTGGTGTGCGTGCGAAGATCTCAACCTCGCTTATCTATGTACTCGCCGTCTCACGAACTAGCACGATGAACATGAATATAAAAGAGACACGAGGCAGTTTATCCAGGTTCAGGCCACCTTGCGGTGAGTGGCCCTACTCTAGCAGTATGGTGGATTACCTCAAGATGGGATGTGGATGAACTAGTAAAATGGGTGAACAACCTCCGGAGGTGAGGTGCTATTGCTTGGTGGTGGAGGAAAGGGTCTGAATGATCCGTCCCCTTGTTGGGTGGTGGCTATCCTACTTATGTAGTGGCCTTGGTCCTCTTCCCCAAAATGTTTGGCGGGAAGGGATCCCACAACAGCCAATTTTGAAGGGGGACAACTAGTAGATCTTATCCTGACTAAAGGTGGTCTTCGCTTGCAAAGCCTCCGATCCTGACACCATGGTGGGCTCGGTGGTGACCTCCGGCCTGCCCTCCTGGTGGTCTTGGTCTTGTTGCACTGGAATGGAAACCTTTGGCAGAATACTCGGGACTCTGCGTCTGAGCCTACTTCCTTAGCACCAAAGAAGATACTGATGTACTGCGTTCGCTGGCGCCTGCCTGGCCTTGGTCGTCATGGCTTGCGTCATGCAAACCTCGCAAGATGGGGTGTTTCATAGAGTTCTCCGCTCCTCAGGAGCCAGCCAGACGAGACTGCCCCTTCCGAAGGGCTTGGCATCATCCGCCCCACGAGGCTTGGCTCCTCGTGAGTGTGTTGAGTGCCGATGCAGAAGAAGGGCTTGTCGGATTACGGGCTCCACAAACCCAAAGAAGTTCGAACACAGGGGCGTGAACAAATATCTCTCCCGCTCACATCTACCTAGCGCCACGCCCTCGCCCGGTGGTGAGATTCAAGTAAGCAACAAGTAAAAGCACACACGAGTTTACCCAGGTTCATGCCATCTTGTGGTGTAAAACCCTACGTCCTGCTTGACTGGATTAGCCTCAGAAGGGCTTGAGTATGAACAAGTACAGTGGTTCTTGAGCTCAGGAGGAGAGCTCAAGAGGGTCGGGAGGTAAGTGTTCTTGCTCCTTGAAGTGAAGGTGGGGTGTTCGAGATGAGGTCCATCTAGATGCCTCTACAGGGGAGACCCTAGCTACTTATATAGGCGGCCAGGGTCCTCTTCCCCTAAAATGTATAGGCGCGAAGGGATCCCACAACGGCCATTTTGAGCGGGAGCACAAGGACGTTCCTTTCCTGACAAAAGCGGTCTTCGCCTGCAAAGAGATCAGACGATGACGCGGTGGTGGGCTCGGTGGTGACATCCTCCCTGTCGTCCTTGCGGTCTTCGGTGTTGTTGCACCGAAGGGGAAACCTTTGTCTCGCCCGTCGGGAACCTACGCCTTCGTTGTCTCCTTTGCACCAAAACAGTGACTGTGCCGCTGGCACACGCTGGCACCCGCTCGCGTGGTGCGTCACTGCTCGCGTCACTGCCTCCTCCTGAGGTAGGCTTGGCCTTGAGTTCTCCACCCCTCCGGAGCATCCTAGCCGAGGCCGCTCCTGAGAGGGTCTTGGTGTCGTTCTCCTCGCGAGGCTTACCCCCTCGCAAGGGTCTTGAACAGCTTGTCGATCAGCTGGGCCATACCAGGCCGTAGTAGGAGCGCGTCACGGGCCGCAGGCAGACAAGTCTGGGTACCATGGTTCCCAGGGCGCTGACAGTAGCCCCCGGGACCAAGGCGCGCGTGGAGTTGGCTTCGGGGTGAAGCCTTAGTCGAGAACGAAGTGCCGCAACCCCAAAAGACTGCGGGCTAGCTGGCGTGCGATGGTTCGATGGGACGTGGAGACTCTGCTCCCCATGCAGTCTTGGTGACCGAGCGACTTGACAAAAAAGGACTGTCTTCGCTACAGAGGGGTTATTGCTTCCTTTCCTTCCTGCTCAGATTCCCTTCTCCTTCGCCCCACAGCCTTCCCAAATCACCTGCATCCTCCAGTGCCTCCAGCAATGGTGAAGAAAGGCAAGGGTGCTACACAGGCGTCCGGATCTGCTTCCTCCCCCGAGGCGGCTCTCGAGGAGTCCACCATCACCGAGGAGGGGGACAACGCGGAGGTCCAGTCTTTCTTGTCGAGGGACCGTAACGAGCATGGACCGATGAAGATTTGGGTTGGGTCCATCGCGGTGCGGACCTTGCCAAAGTCTTGCTACCCCTTCTTCCTCTGCAGCATCTCCGTCGGGCTCGTGCCGCCCTTTCCGGAGTTCTTGTATGCCATCCTGAATCCCTACCAGGTGCACGCCCTCCACATCCAGCATCACTCCATCTGCATCATGTCGCTCTTCGCCTTTTACTGTGAGGCGTGTGTGGGGGTGAAACCGACTCTCGCCCTCTTCCGCCACTTCTTCTCCACGCGGCGATATGACGAGGGTCCGTTCTCGGGCTGCGTCTCCTTCGTCTTCCAGCGCCAGGGCTGCAGGCTGATGATAGCCGGGAAGAAGATAGACACCCACCAGAAGAGGTGGGTCTATCTGGATGCCCAGCGTATTCACCCGCTGATGACGCTGCCTACCGCCTGTCCGGAGAAACGCGCCTGCTGGAGCTATGCGAAGCTCAACGACTCCCTTCCCGAGCCTGTCTTGGCAACTATCGAGGGTCGAGGCCAACCTGGGCTTGAGGCTTGAAGGGGTCAGATTGTGAAGGAGTTCCTGAGGCAGCGGCTGGCGCTGCTCCAGGCACACTCGCGCCCCGTGTGGAAGCTGATGAGAGACGACGAAAGGCTTCGGTTGCGCTCGGGGATGCTGGCCGAGGTCGAGCTGGGCCTCGTCTCGCACGCTCTCATAGGGATGGTTCCTGAGGACCTCTCGGGGGCCCATCTACCGCTGTACCGCCGTCCTTACAAGGCCGAGCTGCTGAAGGCCGTGTTAGGCTTCAGGGTGCCCGTGCCTGCTCTGCCCACGGTCGACGTGTCCTCCGGTGTCGAGAAGGGGAGCGACGAGTAGGAGGACTCGTAGGAGACCCTGGGCGATGGGGACCGGGTTGATGAGGAGGACGCCTCCGAGGCGTCTGCTAAGGAAGTGGCGCCGGGCGCAGACGCTGCTGGGTGGCCCCGGGCAACCACTCCGCATCGATCCGGGCGCGCTGCGTCTGGAGGGAGCGATGTGGCGACCCCACCGAGGAGCGCCGCGCCAACGAAGCCAGTGGCCGCAGCCGCGCCCAAGTCCGTGGCCTCGCGCCTTGCCAGCATCTGGACTGATGGCGCGCCCGTGGCACCGGCGGCTGCGGCTGGCCTGCTGATGAAGAGGAGGGCGCGCCTCGCCTCCGATGAGTAAGTGTGCAGTCTCCCGTCATTCCTTGATCGCTATGTTCCTGACTTATTTCTCCTGGCATAGCAGCCTGGGTGGCGTGATGAAGAAGGCCAAGGGGGAGGCCATGTCGCGGTGCCCCTCTCCACCTGCTGCTGCTGTCGCCACGGAGAAGGGTGCCGCAGCCTTGTGCGCTTCGGCCAGCCAGGCTGCCGAGCACGCGGTGGCGGTGTCGCCTGAGGGCGTCGTCGCTGCTTGCGAGGCCGCGGTGGCTCCTGCTCCCTCCGCCCCAGCAAGGGAAGCCGGAGCCCCCAAGCCCCTGGTCGAGCAGGCGATCGTGGTGGCACCCATCCGCCAGCCGATGCAGCCTAGACCTGAGGCCTTGGAGGCCGCTTCAGGCTGCGCTGGGTCGGCTCCGCGCCGATCTTTTGGGTGGTGATGGCCGCGTGATGGAAGGACGCCTGGGCCTGATCTCTGGGTGGCTCTTGGCAGATGAGTATGTGCGTGCCTGTAGGAGCCAAGCCTCAGCGGCCGCCGCCAAGGGTTAGGAGGAGGCCGCGGCAGCCGCGTGGACACGTGACACCGCGTGAGCCGAAGCAGCATTCTCCGAGAAGCGGTGCCACGAGGTGGAAAGCAAGCCGAAGGCCCTTCACGAGGAAGGTACCAGGCGCGCCCTGGAGCTCGAAAGGTTGGAGAAGGAGCTCGAGGCCCATAAGGCTGAGACGTCTCGGCTGCAGCAGGAGCAGCTCATTTATCGCGCGAGCCTGGGGAAGCTGAAGGCTGAGGCCGAGCAGGCCAAGGCGACCCAAGCTACGCGACTCGGAGCTGAGGGCCAAGGAAGACGCCCTCGGGGCCTCGGCAGTAGTGGGTTGCGAGGCCCTCGCCACCTTCGAGCTCGAGGCCTGCATGACGCTACAAATTGCCTACGGGGAAGGGTTCGAGGAGCCGTTGGCCACCCCGGAGGATGGCACCGCCGAGCTCCTTGCCGCGCTCGTGAAGGCCCTGCCACTACAAGAAATATGTCAACTTATGACCTTTTGTTACTGACCCTAGAAGAATTGGTCATAGATCTATGACCATTTCAGACCAATTGGTCAAAAGCTGTTCGGGGGGCTCCAAACCCTAAACTATAACGACCATTTTGGTCAGAAAGGTCATAATTTCCTTACACGAAATGGTCATAAAGCAGATCATTTTGGTCAAAACTTGTTCGCTGCCTTATTTCTAGCTGATCATGACCAATATAGATGGTCATAACCTTGTAAATTGTGGTGGGTTGCTACGACTAGGCGCCACCTCATCAGTTTTGCCTATGTGTCATGTCCATGTGGCAGTTTTTGCCCTAGGTTGTGAAGCAACCTATATTTCTGTCATTCCCAAAATTCCCCAAAAAATCTCATAAATTCTTTGGGTCATATCTTCGTCAAATATGAAAAAAAACCTTCCTTTCCTAGTTCAAAAATAATTCAAAAATATTCATTTTCTACAGTGCTTTCCTGTTCAAAAAAACACTTTGTGAAGGAAGTACCACTTTGGCATGTCCAAATGGTATCCATTTTCTACAGTGCTTTCCTATGCCCAAATAACTATCCTCCACCAAATGCCAGCTCAATCCATTCATTATTTTGAGCCCATCTTCAACATTCGTATTTATGTCCAATGTGGTACTTTGCAAAGCAAGTACCACCTAGACTCCTCCTTTTGAGCTGAAAATTTGTGAAGACGGTCTTCTTAGTAACTGATCATCCTCAACCAAAACTCACGCCCATTAGCCATGTGCATTTCCCGTACCGCTAATCAAACACTTGGCTGCTAATTCATGTTTGAGCATCGATTGGTCTCCTCGTGAGAATCTTATGTTGTAATTTTCTTCCTAGCACCTACCTGGGGAGTGGCCAACCCACTAGACATGCCTAGGCCGCCCAAAACACATGGCAACGCCACAGTCACGCGGTGACCACGCGGCGGGCATGCGAGTTTACGCGCTCTAGAGTTGGGGCCCTCAACCACCGCCCAAACCTCGACGTATCGCCACCAAACCATGTATTTATGATTAAATAGGTACTTATGTACCTAGAAATGATTTTTGGAAAAAATAAATAGCAAACTATGAGGCAGCCGCAGTTCAAATTTGACCCGCTTCCAACTGAATCGGCGGAAATTTGTATTTTTCACGAGAGGTGGATCAAAACTTTTTACACCCAACCATTTTGTCAATTGTGCATTAAATATGTCCTAGTATTTTACAAAATTGATTTGGTCAAATTTTGCAACAATTATATTGGGAGGTCCTTCACAAAAAAACCTCCTTTTGGGCACTCGGAAAATGAAAAATGAATTTTTCGTCCAAAGAAAATGAAAACTTCCTTAAGCAATATTGTTTGCCATTCCAAGATGCACCCTTGTGCACAATGTGAGATCATTTGAACAAACTATGCTATGAATGTGGCCATAGGATTGATCATTTGGCTTGAAAGCCATGAATCTTCACGCATGATAGCTCATTTCTGAGAACACTTTTTTGAAATTATGTTGTACTACTAATTCTGAAATGAAGTTGTAAATTTGTCTGAAATGAAGTTGTAAATTTTAACCTACTTCTACTAGCATGTAACAACTTCTACTCCTAATTCTATAACTAAGCGTCTAAATGTTTAGAGTAAATGGAACCTCTCTTCAGTTACAGAAACCTTTTTCTGTCAATTTAATTGAAACCTTTTTCAGTTACTTTAAATAATACCCTTTTCTGTTAACTGATTAGCATAGCCCTTTTCTGTTAATTTAAATTAACTTAAACATTTTCAGTTACTTAGTTAAACATGGAGTGTAGAGGTACTCATTTGATTCATTTGAAAAGATGAGTAATTATTTTTCATTAACCGAAGCTTCTCATCTCTTTTCTTCTATTTTCCTCTCTTCTCTTCTTCCATTTGCTGCTGTTAAGTTAGGACTTGCTGGTGATGATTGTTGTTAGAAATTATGATTGCTTGTGTCTTATTTTTTTTGTAATGATGATATGAAATGTCACGCAGGCCATTATTGGTGCTGCTGCTGTACCAGGGTCTGTAATAGTGAAGAACTACCTTCTTGAGTTTTAAATGAAAATGTACTTCTAATTGAGCGGCAACATCACTGCAGTTAGCCGTTCTTGAGTTTCATGAACTTGTTATGAACAAATTTGATTAAGAAATCCTGATGCTTATTCATTTAACCTGATGGTCTTATATTGTCATGTGTCGCTGCTGCTCCTGCAGGTTGCTCCGGTCTGACCTGGTCGAGCTGCTGCTGCTCCTATAGGTGGATGGCGAGGTCTCATGGCTGCTCCATACTCCTCCTCCTCCAACTATAGGTGAGGAATTTTGCTGTCATTCTCTTGCACTATGCTATGCAGCTCTTGTTTACCTTAAATGCAACTATTGGTGAACTTGTTAAATGCCATTATTTGTGATGTTTGCTCCCTTTGCATGCATGGTTATAGAGTTTGGTGCCCCCATGGCCTCAAATGCATTGAATTGTGGGCGTGTTCTTGATATCTTGTTGCTTAGGGTTAATATGGACCTGAATGGCAAGGGCTAGCCAGCCTACTTAGCTAGATTAACATAACACAATGTTAGATTTACTTTTATTTTGTTCCTAACATTTTGTTCTACAATGTGCAGATGCTGGCCTTTCATGTTTCTTTGCGAGCATCGGGACAAAGAAGTTGGATGAAGCATAGTAATGAAGTCCTTGTAGCAGAACATATATGCGTGCTAGTTCTCGGAGCTAGTTCATTGGAATAATGCTGACCCTATTTGTGTGTTATATGATGATGTAGCAGAACTTGTAGGGCTCATGTGATTGACTTGGGTAGATACACTTGGGCTGTATGTGTTCTAATTGTAAACTTGATGATGATCACATTTACAAATGTATGTTATATGATGTGGCAGATAACTTTCTGCTGTTATTCGAAATATTGCGTCTGTTTTCTATATTTGCATATTGAAATATGAAGAACATGACCTTGACAGTAGGGTCCCACAAACTAGAACATCACATTTGGGACCCACTTACCAGAATTTGACAATTGGGGTGCATCTAAAAAAAGAAACAAAGGCTACATCCCAAAAATAAAAAGGCTATAATAGTGGGCTAGGCCCATGAAGTCGACCCAATATTGACAGGAAAAAAATATATAGAAAGGCTGAATTGTTGGGCTAGGCCCATGTAGAACAGCCAATTGGACCGGGCTGAATCTTGTGCCACATCAGCTTGCCACGCTGGATGCCTACGTGGCGTGGAGAGGCTGCTAGTGACCAAACACTACAGTAGGCATATTTTGGTCATAAACGTCTATGACCTTCTCACAGAGAAGGTCGCTATAGTCAGTTTATGACGGCCAGCTTTTGACCTTATGTTTTTGGTCACAAAAAGGTCACAAATGGAAATTTGTGACCATTCAGTGACCAATAGTGGTGGTCACAAGTTGACATATTTCTTGTAGTGTGCGTGAGGTTGCGGCTGCGATCAGCCAGTTAGCAGACATCAAGAGTCGCGCGCTCCTTACGTTGGCCCTGACCCGGGTGTGCGACCACCTCTGTCTCCGCGACCCCACCCTTGACCTGGCCTCGCTGTCTGAGCCCGTGACTGCGAGCATAGAGGGCGCGGCTGCCAAGGCCCTGGAGGAGAAGGTCAAGGGGTTGGTGGAGGCGTTTCTCCAGGTCGCTGCGAGGTTGAACATCTCAAGGGCCGTGCACAGGTCCTCATGGATGGCGAGCTCCTCCTTCATCCTGACGTCGCGGACACCGTCGGAGAACGCCGAGATGATGGCCTCGTCCGAGACCCTGGGGATCTTGAGGCGCACAGTGTTGAAACGCTGGATGTACTTCTGCAGGGTCTCCCTGGGTTGCTGCTTCACGCGGCGCAGATCCGCGGCCGTCGGGGCTCGGTCGCGGGTACCTTGGAAGTTGGCGACGAAACGCTCACAAAGCTCCCCCCCTGGAGGAGATGGATCCTGCGGGAAGGTTCAGGAGCCAGGAGCGAGCGCCGTTCTTAAGAGCCATGGGGAACCAGTTCGCCATGACCTGCTCGGTGCCGTTGGACGCCTCGATGCTCAGCTCGTAGAGCTGGAGGAATTCTTTGGGGTCGGCGGTGCCATCGTAGCGCGGAGGTAGATCTGGCTTGAACTTGCCGGGCCAGACGAGGTGCCGCAGCTCTGGAGCTAGGGCGCGACATCCAGCCATGCTCATGATTGCAGGCACCCCCTGTGCCTGTAGTGCTGGTTCCTGGGGTACAGGTGCCACAATCTCCTGTGGTGCGCGGTTCTGGTGCTGCGGAACGGGGAGCCCGTGAGCTTCTGCCTGGGGACGTGGTCCCTTGGCAGCTCTCCTCATCGCACGCAGGGGCCCTGCGGGGCTGCCCGCGCCGTGGAGCCTCGCGTATGAGCCCCTGGCCAGCGCCGTGCAGTGGAGGTGGAGCTGGGACGCCGTGGTCCACGTTTCCCGCCATGAGCGAAGGAGGATGGGAGGAGTGAGTCGGTGCAGGTACCTCCCTGGCGGCGTTGACGAGCTCGGTGATGCGGTGGAGCCACACGTCTTAGAGGTCGTCCGCTTGACAGTAGCGTAGGAGCTCCCGCGCCATCAGTAGCGCAAGCTGCTGGAAGCCCGGCCCGCGGCGGATCAGAGAGGACGACGTCGCGACCGGCGAGGGTGACGGTGTCGCAGTGCCGCCATCGCGCAGCACAGACAGTGGCGGCGACGAGTCTTGCTGCTCGTGGACGGCCGGGCCGGTGGCAGCGTTGGCGACCGGCGAGTTGGGGCAGAGCGGTGCACCATTTCCCGCGGGCGCCGTCTGAGCGACGTTGGTGGCGCGGCGGGTGGCGCGCGCTCGGTGTGTGTCCACCATGGCGGTGAAGCGAGGTCGATGAACGAGAGCGGGATGAGGTCGTCGGAGAGGCGAGATTTCGACACGCCCCCTACCTGGCGCGCCAAATGTCGATTACGGGCTCCGGAACCCAAAGAAGTTCGAACACTGGGGCGTGAACAAAGATCTCTCCCGCTCACGTCTACCTAGTGCCATACCCTCGCCTGGTGGTGAGATTCAAGCAAGCAACAAGTAAAAGCACACACGAGTTTACCCAGGTTCAGGCCACCTTGTGGTGTAAAACCCTACGTCCTTCTTGGGTGGATTAGCCTCAGAAGGGCTTGTGTATGAACATGTACAGTGGTTCTTGAGCTCAGGAGGAGAGCTCAAGAGGGTCAGGAGTCAAGTGTTCTTGCTCCTTGAAGAAAAGGTGGGGTGTTCGAGATGAGGTACATCCAGATGCCTCTATAGTGGAGACCCTAGCTACTATTATAGGTGGCCAGGGTCCTCTTCCCCCGAAATGTTTAGGCGGGAAGGGATCCCACAACGACTATTTTGAGCGGGAACACAAGGACGTTCCTATCCTGACAAAAGCGGTCTTCGCGTGCAAAGAGATCAGACGATGACGCGGTGGTGGGCTCGGTAGTGACATCCTCCCTGTCGTCCTTGCGGTCTTCGGTCTTGTTGCACTGAAGGGGAAACCTTTGTCTCGCCCCTCGGGAACATGCGCCTGCTTTATCTCCTTTGCACCAAAACGGCGACTGCACCACTGGCACGCACTGGTACCCGCTGGCGCGGTGCGTCACTGCTCACTTCACTGCCTCCTCCTGAGGCAGGCTTGGCCTTGAGTTCTCCGTCCCTCCGGAGCAGCCTAGCCAAGGCCGCTCCTGAGAGGGTCTTGGTGTCTTTGTCCTCGCAAGGCTTAGCCCCCTCGCGAGGGTCTTGAGCAGCTGGTCGATCAGCTGGGCCACACCAGGCCGTAGTACGAGCGCATCGCGGGCCACAGGCAGGCAAGTCTGGGTACCCTGGTTCTCAGGACGCCGACAGGGCCACTTCAGACCTAAAAAGGAGCCACGTCATGGGCCACAAGCAGCAAAATCTGGGTACCCTGGTTCCCAGAACGCCGACAGTAGCCCCCGGGCCCAAGGCGTGCTCGAACTTGGCTTCGAGGCGAAGCCAAAGGGCAAGGGCGAAGCGTCACCGGCCCCAATCGCCTACGGTCCTAGTCGACGCGTTGCGCTTGGATTGGACGTGGGCGTCTCCACATTCCCATATCGCCTCGGCAACCGTTCGACTTGACTGGAGCCTGCTGCATGCGAAAAATGGTCATCATTACGTGTGATCATGGGGCTTGATGGTTTGCATCCCCCTTGCTATAAATGAGGAGGGGAAGGATCCCATCCGCTCATCTCCATCTCATCGCCAGTTGCTTCTTCTGGCTTCTCCACCTTCACGCTGTGTTCATGGCACCGAGTCAGAGGTTCTCCGCGGCGGAGAAAGGCAAAGCCCCTCTGGAGGGCCCGAGGCCACTTTCGCCGAAGAAGAGGCCTGGCCGCTCCAGGAACACTGCCGGAGGGCTTGAAGTGACACAGCCTTGGCTTGAACGACCGCCATCAGGCTTCCCGATCCCCTTGTATGTGCAAGGCCAAGGGCGAGAAGGCGGCGCCCGCCTTCGCCTTGGAGTTGACCGCAAAGGACCAGCCGCAGCTGGGCGACTGGTTCACGATGGTGCCCATGCCAAGGGAACTTCTCAGGAGTTCGTGGTGTGGACGATGATGCCACCGCCTTCTTGGATTCGGCTCCCAAGGTTCATCACGGAGCTAATGCCGGTGAGGAGTCTTGTTGAGCTGTGGGTGCAGCACGCTGGGTGCTGCAGCCAGGTTCTGAGGCAGAGGTTGAGGTCGTCCCCCCAGCCGGCGTCTTCATGACTCGAGATGGAGCAAAATTGCCCGCGCTTGCCGTCCTGAGGGAGCCTTAGTCATCCACTTCGAGTTTGACGGAACCTCCACGCTCTTCTTTAAGATCTTCGGTGAAGACGGTCAATGCCTGGAGTGCTGCCCCGGGAGGAGCGGCCCGCATGACTCAGCCGTGGGCGCTGAACTTGCCCTTGGTGTTGTTAGCGACTCTTCTTCCAGCAGTGAATCGCCAAAGCCCAGCGACGATGATAGCTACGAGGCCTCGAGCTCTGGTTGAGCCCGTAGTAGGGTGCGAGCGTCCGTCCGACGCCGCCAGTGATGTTCTTCGCCACACTCTCCTTGAGTTCCTTCTTTTGTTCCGTGCATAGAATCATGTCGAGCCCTGTAAGGGCATGTAAAAATCGAAATGCTCTGGCTTTTAATGTATTCACTTTTTGCTTAACGCTGCGATCGCATATCCTTCTCAGGCACTGTCCCTTTTTTGTTTCTTGAGATAGCTTGATGCTCTATGCTGACAGGACCCAGTCCCCAGGCAGGCTTCAGCGGTCGCTGGTATGCCAGGTCGCGATGTCGTGGTCAAAACTAGGAGGAGAGCGGCCTGAGGTCTGGTAAGATCCCCCGAGGTGCAGTTCTTGAGAGGTCCCCTTTAGCGTGCAAGCGGCTCCCTAGAGGCCGAAGAAAAGGAAGACGACATTCCCAAGCGGGGCTATGAGAGAAAATGAGAGAGGCATCCGGACGTGAGGTCTTAGCCGGTGCGCTAGGGTGACTTATCTTGTTGTGGATCCTTGTGGAGGGGGTTGTCCGTGTCCTTGCCATAGCGTTCCCAGGCTGGGCCCCCGCCGGTCTCCCCCCTTTAGCTCACATGGGTGCTCTATGGCCTCTGGTCCTGGCCCTCGAGCGAGGCTCAGCCGCCTTTAGTATGCCAGGTCGCAATGCCATGGTCAAGGCCAGGGGGTGAGGGCTCGAGAGCCAGTAGGAGCTCTTGAGACGCGATGCTCAGGAGCACCCCCTTTAGCATACAAGTTGGTTGCGTCAAGGCGAGTGGTAGGCGGTGCCAATCATTGTCCGGATCGGAGGTTCCTGTGAATCAATCTTGAATAGAAGCTATAGTGTGCGGCAACGCTTGCTCTGTTGTCATTAGTCTTTCCGAAAGAACACGAAGGCATTAATGACCCGGCGAGGTGACATGCACGAGGCTGGCTGCGAGTCAGAGCTCAGTCTCTCAGATGTTTCGGCGCTGTAGGGACGGACCTGAGCACAGGCACCGTCCTGATGGTCTCTTGGACAAGCACTTGCATGTCAGGAGCGAGCGGGGGCCGCGAGGGGTGCCGGGGCACCGGTCATAACCACAAGGTAACTCAGGCAATTGTAAGGCAAGCTCTGATAGATGCGTTAACGATACATGCCGTAGGGACGGACCCACACGGTCTGGGGATGATGCGGCTCTAGGGGCGCACCCAACCGAATCCAAACGAAAAGACGAGACATGCTGCAGGGATGGACCCACGCGGCCTGGGGATGAAGCAACTCAAGGGGCGCCCCCAACTTAACAGAAACGAGAAATGTCACCTGGCACTGTTGCTAGAGAAGTGTTGGAGTAGATGAAGATGCTTGTTGCAGATGTTGCTCCTAATGATTTTCTTGGCCCCGGGATCTCGCGAGGCTCCTGAGGTTCTCGGAGCTCGCGAAGGACCAGTGCCCCCTCTACGAGGATCTCCTGATGACTGTCTTTGTGAGCCGCCAGGACGCCCTACATGTGGCGCTGGTGTAGGGCAGCTTGGTTCGGTAGGCCAAAAAGCATGCGAACATAGCTGTGAGGAGGGCCCTCGCACCGGCCCACCTGGGATGGCCAGTAGAGCTCCTGAGATGCAACTTTGTTGAGCCCTGGGACGTTGACGCAGACACGCAGCCTGCCGCCCGAGCCCGGGACGGCAGCTGCACTTGGTGGTGTGGGGAGATGCTCACCTCGTATTGCTCTTGGTAGCTGCAAGTCTTGGATGATCTGGGTGATGAACTCCTAAGCACTCGGCGCCTCGCTGCTTGTGCCCTCCTTGCGGAAACGTGCGCTGAAGCATGCCTCCAGATGGTGCCTGAGCGCCTCCCTCGTGGTGGTGGCTGATAAACCACAAGTGTAAGGGATCAGTAGTTGCCTCTTCGATTAGTAAGAGTGTCAAACCCAACGAGGAACTAAAGGTAGAACAAATATTCCCTCAAGTTGTATCGACCACCGATAGAACTCTACGCACGCTTGACGTTTACTTTACCTACAACAAGTATGAAACTAGATGTACTTTGTGGTTTTTCTGGGATAGGTTTGCAAGAATATAAAGAGCCCGTAAATAAGCTAGGGGCTGTTAAGATAAAGACACAACTAAATTAGTTTTAGTAGAGAGCTTTTTGTCACGAGAAAGTTATTTGTCCCTAGGCAATCGATAACTAGACCAGTAATCACTATTGCAATTTTATTTGAGGGAGAGGCATAAGCTAACATACTTTCTGTTCTTGGATCATATGCACTTATGATTGGAACTCTAGCAAGCATCCGCAACTACTAAAGATCATTAAGGTAAAACCCAACCATAACATTAAAGTATCAAGTCCTCCTTATTCCCATACGCAAACAACCTACTTACTCGGGTTTGTGCTTCTGTCTCTCATGCGGCCCACCATAAGCAAATCATGAACATATCGCAAACCCTACAGAGGGGATCTCTCATGCTTGCACGACACGGAGAGCATCGTAGGACAGCACCGATAATAAAACATGCAACTCAAACCAATCACGATCATCAATTAACCCATAGGACAAAACGAATCTACTCAAACATCATAGGATAGCCATATATCATTGGGAAATAATATATAGCGTTGAGCACCGTGTTTAAGTAGAGATTACAGCGGGTAGAAGAGGGATTACAACACTAAATAGAGGGGGGAAGAGTTGGTGATGACAGCGGTGAAGTTGTTGGTGTAGATTGCGGTGACGATGATGGCCTCGGCGGCACTCCGGTGCCACCGGAAGCGAGGGGGAGAGAGCCCCCCTCCTGCTTCTTCCTCCTTGACCTTCTCCCTAGATGGGAGAAGGGTTTCCCTTTGGTCCATGGTCTCCATGGCGTGGGAGGGGCCAGAGCCCTTCCGAGATTGAATCTGTCTCTCTGTCTCTCTCTGTTTCCGCGTTCTCAGATTCTGGCCCTTCACCGTTTCTTATATTCCCGGAGATCCGTAAGTCCGATTGGGCTGAATTTTGGACACGGTTTTTAACCGGATATTAGCTTTCTGCGGCGAAAGAAGGGCATCAACCGCCTTATGGAGTGGCCACGAGGGCGCAGGGTGCGCTTGCCTCCCCTGGGCACGCCCCTCACCCTCGTGGGCCACTCGGGCATTGTTTCACGTTGGTTTCGCTTCCCAAAATTCACATATTCCAAAAAAATCTTCGTCCGTTTTTATCGCGTTTGGACTCTGTTTGATATGGATATTCTGCAAAACAAAAAACATGCAACAAACAGGAACTGGCACTGGGCACTGCATCAGTATGTTAGTCCCAAAAATAGTACAAAAAGTTGCCAAAAGTATATGAAAGTTGTATAATATTGGCATGGAACAATCAAAAATTATAAATACGACGGGGATGTATCAACATCCCCAAGCTTAATTCCTGCTCGTCCTCGAGTAGGTAAATGATAAAAAAAGATAATTTTTGATGTGGAATGCTACCTAGCATAATCTCGATCATGTAATCTAATCATGGCATGAATATTAAGACCCAAGTGATTCAAAGCAATAGTCTATCATTTGACATAAAATAATTTAATACTCGGGCATCGCAACAAACAATCAAGTATTTCAAAATATCAATGCAAAAGAACGTTATCCCTACAAAATCATATAGTCTTTTATGCTCCCTTTTCTTAACATAAGGTGCCCCTCATGCCCATCCCGGTGTCAGCCAAGCAATTGTTTTCATACTTTACTTTTTCGAACCTTTTCAACTCTTCACGCAATACATGAGCGTGAGCCATGGACATAACACTATGGGTGGAATAGAAGGTGGTGATAGAAAAATGTAGGGAGAAAGTCTCACATCGACTAGGCGTATCAATGGGCTATGGAGATGCCCATCAATAGATATCAATGTGAGCGAGTAGGGATTGCCATGTAACGGATGCACTAGAGCTATAAGTGTATGAAAGCTCAAAAGAAAACTAGTGGGTGTGCATCAACTTGCTTGCTCACGAAGACCTAGGGCATTTGAGGAAGCCCATCGTTGGAATATACAAGCCAAGTTCTATAACGAAAAATTCCCACTAGTACATGGAAGTAACAACATAGGAGACTCTCTATCATGAAGAACATGGTGCTATGATGAAGGACAAGTGTGGAAAAAATAGTAGCATTGTCCCCTTTTTTTCTTTTTTATCTTTTTTTTCTTTTTCCCCTTTTTTTGGGCCTTCCCTTTTTTTATTTGGCCTTTCTCTTTTTTTTATTTGGCCTTTTTTTCTTTTGGCCTTTCTTTTTTTCAAGGGACAATGCTCTAATAATGATGATCATCACACTTCTGTTTACTTACAACTCGATGCTAGAACAAAGTGTGACTCTATATGAATGCTTCCGGCGGTGTACCAGGATGTGCAATGATCTAGTGTAGCAATGACATCAAAAAACGAACAAGCCATGGAAACATCATGCTAGCTATCTTACGATCATGCAAGGCGATATGACAATGATGGTGCGTGTCATAATAAACGGAACAGTGGAGTTACATGGAAATACATCTCGGGATGGCTATGGAAATGCCATAATAGGTAGGTATGGTGGCTGTTTTGAGGAAGGATATAAGGTGGTTTGATGCACCGGCGAAAATAGCGCGATACTAGAGTGGCTAGCAAGGTGGAAGGGTGAGAGTGCGTATAATCCATCGACTCAACGTTAGTCATACAGAACTCACATACTTATTGTGAAAAATCTATTAGCCCTCAAAGCAAAAATACTACGACAAATGCTCCTAGGGGGGAGGTTGGTAGGATTTAACAATCGCGCGCCCCCGACCTTCATGCAAAGATAAACAATCAAAATACAATGTGCGCCAATTTGGTTACATAGTTAGGAGACCATACGTGCATGCTTCGGGAATCACAAACCTTAACACCAATGTTATTACTAAACCACAATCACTCACTAGTACCTCCCACATATTAGCATCTCTATATCGCAAAACTATTGCAAGGAATCAAACATATCATATTCAGCGATCTAAAAGTTTATGTAGGATTTTAAGACTAACCATGTGAATGACCAATTCCTATCAACTCTCTAAATAGATATAAGTGAAGCAAGATGGTTTTAATTCTTTCTACAAAAGTTATGCCCACAGTCTAACTAATATAAGTGAAGCAAAAGAGCATTTTAAAAATGGTGGTTTTCTATATGAGGAGAAACAGGTAATCCAAACTTCAAATGATACAAGTGAAGCACATGAAGCATTCTATAAAGCCATACTCAAAAGATATAAGTGAAGTGCAAAGAGCATTCTATAAATCAACCAGGGATTATCTCATACCAGCATGGTGCATTTATTAAAATAAAAAGAAAAAGCACACGACACTCCAAGAGTTTACGCATATCATGTGAATGAAACGAATCCGGAAACATACCGATACTTGTTGAAGAAAGATGGGATGCCTTCTGGGGCATACACAAGCTTAGATGCTTGAGTCTCCTTGATTATTTACTTGGGGTGCCTTGGGCATCCCCAAGCTTGAGCTCTTGCCTCTCCTCCTTCTCCTCATATCGATACCTCCTCGATCTTCGAACACTTTTTTTGACCTTGAATCTTGGAACACTTCATCCACACAAAACTTAACCGAACTTTTAGTGGCGGGGTTAGTGCATATGATCAATAAAATCCCATCATGTACTACTCTAACATTATTGTATAATTATGAACAAACATTACCCGTTGTATGCTATCACAATTCTATGGCCCCAAGTCAAGGAGGCTTCAACAAGAATTCAAACATATGCAAATAATGAAGCTATAACAGCAATCTATGAAAACAGGATAGTCTGTAGTAATCTGAACATTAAACATAGTTCTGTAACTCTAAAAATCTGGCAAAATTAGGAAAAATCAACAATTTGTATGGCAAGATTTTGCAAAAAGTTTCAGATCCTTTCGACGTTCCAGTAAAAAAACGCAAAATCGCGCACTACAGCCAAAGTTTATGTTTTTGCACCGCACAAACCAACAAGCAATTTAATCATCCTAAAGGAAACTCTTGGCACATTATTTTTATAATACAATGTAATTGTACAAGGGGATAATTATTTTTTTTGAAAAGTTTCTGTAATTCAAGATTTGCAAAGTTTATATGGGCATGAACAATGTTTAAGGAGCTCCCCCATTTCAACGGTGCTCGTCCTTCTTACTTTCACTTTTCTTTTTGAAAAAGTTTTAGGTTCCCCTCCTTATTTTTTTGTTTTTAAACTTTATAAAAGCACACAACAGAAATAAATGACTCTCTAAAACTTCCGGGTTGTCTCCCTGGCAGCGCTTTCTTTAAAGCCATTAAGCTAGGCATATAGTGCTCAAGTAATGGATCCACCGGATCCCAAGGTATATCAAAGCCAATTTTAATTAGCAATGATTTGGCATTTAGTAGTGAGCAAAAAGTGATATGTGTCATGCAAAAACAAAGTCTAACTCTCTTCCTATGCATAGGCGTGTCATACAAGAATAATTCATGCACATCAAGTAAAGGCCAATGCATAGTATAAGTAGATTCTTGCAATTTTATCGTGTTGGAAACATAGAGAGACGGAGATGTAGTTCCTCTCTCATAATAATTTCAAGTAGGAGCAGCAAGCACATGCATATTATATTCATCAAAAACATCATGTGTAACGGAAAAAGGCAACCCATCAATATAATCCTTAATAAGTGCAAACTTCTCCGATATAGTGTAGTTGGGAGAATTCAAAAAGCTAATAGGACTATCAAGTGTGGGTGCAATAGCAACTATCTCATGTTTAACATAAGGAACTATAGCAAGTTCATCTCCATAGGCATAATTCATATTGGCAACTTGGCCACAAGCATAGCAAGCATCATCAAAAAGAGATATTTCAAAAGAATCAACGAGATCATAACAATCATCATAGCATTCATCCTTAGGTAAGCACGAAGGGAAATTAAAAAATGTATGAGTTGAAGAGTTACTCTCATTAGAAGGTGGGCACGGGTAGCTAATCCGCTCTTCCTCCTTTTGTTTTTCGGTCTCCTCCTCACCTTTTTCATCCAATGATCTCACAATGTCATTAATTTCTTCTTCTATAGACTCCTGCAAAATATTAGTCTTTTTTTGGACAGTGGAGACTTTCTCAATAAACGCATCAATATTGGAGTTATATTCATAATTCAAATAGCAATATTTCAATATAGCAAGATTTTCAGGCCTATAAACAACATCATCAAAAGCATCATTCTTTTTAAACAGATATTCAATTTCGTAAGCACCCTTAAAAGCGACGAATTATTCTATTTGTTCCACATCATAATAATCATATATACCATTAGCATAAGAAGCTAAGGATTCATCATCATTAAATTTGCATGAAAAGGGAAGGTGTGGAGCCTTCATCCTAGAGCAACAAGTATAATCATAACTCAAGCATAGTTGCCGAGCATACCAACACAACATATGAATTTGATCCCATAATAGTTTCCCTTTTTGTGTCAAGCGATAATCCCTAAAGTATTCACGTTGATCCAACATTAATCCCATTACATAGTTGAATGGGGTTTTCTCAGGATTATCAAAGTAGTACATAATATCTTTCACATAATGAGCATCGAGGGTTTTCGGAGGTTCCCCATCTCCATGAGTAGCAAGTACACCTAAATTTTTTGGTAATTCGTGTTCCATATCCATAACTAAAGATAGACAACAACTTAGAACATCAAATAAAATCTACTTAGTGATAAAGCAAACAAGCACACACGAGAATATTCACCCAACGCTATTGCTCCCCGGCAACGACGCCAGAAAAAAGTCTAGATAACCCACAAGTGTAGAGGATCCCTTGTAGCCTCTTTCGATTAGTAAGAGTGTCGAACCCAATGAGGAGCTAAAGGTAGAACAAATATTCCCTCAAGTTGTATTGACCACCCATACAACTCTACGCACGCTTGACGTTTACTTTACCTAGAACAAGTATGAAACTAGAAGTACTTTGTGGTTTTTGCGGGATAGGTTTGCAATAATATAAAGAGCACGTAAATAAAACAAGGGGTTGTTAAGATAAAGAGACAACTAAATTAGTTTTAGTAGAAAGCTTTTTGTCACGAGAAAGTTATTTGTCCCTAGGCAATAGATAACTAGACCATTAATCACTATTGCAATTTTATTTGAGGGAGATGCATAAGATAACATACTTTCTATTCTTGGATCATATGATCTTATGATTAGAACTCTAGCAAGTATCCACAACTACTAAAGATCATTAAGGTAAAACCCAACCATAGCATTAAAGTATCAAGTCCTCTTTATTCCCATACGCAAACAACCTACTTATTCGGGTTTGTGGTTCTGTCACTCACGCCACCCACCATAAGAAAATCATGAACATATTGCAAACCCTACAGAGGGGATCCCTCATGCTTGTGCGACACAGAGAGTACCGTAGGACAGCACGAATAATAAAACATGCAACTCAAACCAATCACGATCATCAATTAACCCATAGGACAAAACGGATCTACTCAAACATCATAGGATAGCCATACATCATTGGGAAATAATATATAGCGTTGAGCACCATGTTTAAGTAGAGATTACAGTGGGTAGAAGAGGGATTACACCACTGCATAGAGGGGGGAAGAGTTGGTGATGACAGCGGTGAAGTTGTTGGTGTAGATTGCGGTGACGGTGATGGCCCCGGCGGCACTCCGGTGCCACCGGATATGAGGTGGAGAGAGCCCCCCTCCTTCTTCTTCTTCCTCGACCTTCTCCCTATATGCGAGAAGGGTTTCCCCCCTTGTACATGGTCTCCATGGCGTGGGAGGCTCGAGAGCCCCTCCGAGATTGGATATATCTCTCTGTCTCTCTCTGTTTCCGCGTTCTCAGATTCTGGCCCTTCACTGTTTCCTATATTCCCGGAGATTCGTAACTCCGATTGGGCTGAATTTTGGACACGATTTTTATCCGGATATTAGCTTTCTTGTTGCGAAAGAAGGGCATCAATCGCCTTACGGAGTGGACACGAGGGTGCAGGGCACGCCTGCCCCTCTGGGCGCCCCCCTCACCCTCGTGGGCCACTCGGGCATCGTCTCACGTTGGTTTCGCTTCCCAAAATTCACATATATTACAAAAAAAATTCTTCGTCTATTTGTCCCGTTTGGACTCCGTTTGATATGGATATTCTGCGAAACAAAAAATATGCAACAAACAGGAACTGGCACTGGGCACTGGATCGATATGTTAGTCCTAAAAATAGTATAAAAAGTTGCCAAAAGTATATGAAAGTTGTATAATATTGGCATGGAACAATCTAAAATTATAGATATGATGGAGGCGTATCATTGGCTTGGTCAGAGGCCCTCCAGAGGAGAGCCCCCGAGCCCAACCGGAGAGGGGCGCCGGTCACGCCTTCCTATGCGAGGGAGGAAGGCGCCCCGTTCATGGGCGCAGATCCTGAGGCGTGGCCATCGGGTGTTGCTTCCTCTTGAGACTTCTGGGAGAGAAGCTACTTTTTCTTCTTCGGGACGGCTTCAGGAGGGTAGGTAATGCCCTCGGTGTCGGGGTTCTCCACTGCTGCAGCATGGTAGGCGCGTTCGAGAGCACACACCGCTTCCTTCTCATCACAGGCAACCACGATGATGCCGCCGCTTCCCGACATCTTGAGGACGTTGTAGTCGTGGTGGGTCACTGCCATGAACTTGGCCAAGGCTGGGTAGCCAAGGATGGAATTGTATGGGAGCCGGATGTGGGAAACGTCGAAGTCAATGAGCTCTGTGCGGTAGTTCTTGTGGTCACCGAAGGTGAAAGGAAGGCGTGTCTGTCCTTTTGGTGTTGTAGAGCCGTCGGTCACTCCGGAGAAAGGCCTGGTGAGTTGGAGCTGGTCGTATGGCACTTGGAGCATGTCAAAGGTCTCAACGGAGAGGAAATTGAGCCCGGCTCCACCATCGATGAGGGTCTTGGTGACGAGCGCACTGCTGATGGGAGGTGAGCAGAGCAGAGGAAGGGCATCGGCCGCAGCCGCGCACTTGAGCTGATTAGCGGAGTCGAAGGGAATGGCACACTTGGACCATGTGAGAGGACGTGTTATCTCGAGCTTGGGGAGGACTGCATTCACTTCTCGGGAGAACTGCTTGAAGACGCGATGAGATGCAGGGGCCTGAGCGCCTCCTAGGATGCATGCAAATGCGCGCGGCTCCTGAAAGCCCCCAGCCCCTTCATCTTCATGGTGGCCGTCGTTCCTTTGTGGTGGCGGTGCCGGCGAAGGAAGGGCAGCGTCATCTCGGGGGCGATCTTCACGTGGCTGGTCCCTCCATTGATCCTCGCGAGGCTTGTCTCTCCATTGGCCCTAACGAGACTGGCCCTGCCAGTAATCCTCGCGAGGCCGCTCTTGCCAGCCTTGGCGAGAGTCACAGTTCTCCCAGCGTCCTCCTCCACGGGCACCTCCGCGACCGTAGCCTCGTTCGTCGTGCTCGAGGCGGCATACAAAGCGTCAATCATGGATGGACCTGAGTTCCCGGCAGTCATTGGTGTTGTGGCTGTGCACGTTGTGGAAGGCGCATAACGGGCGGCTGCCCTTAGAGGAAGCGGGGTAATCGCACCCGCGTTTCAATATCAGGCTCAGCCATGAGTACTGCCGGTCCTTTGCGCTTGGCCTCCTTGGTCTTGGCCTTCTTCTCTTCTGGATCAACCTCGGGAAGCTCGACGAGCGAGAGGCGACCCTCTTCTGCCTTTGCGCACTTGATCACGAGGTTGAATATCTCCAGAGCCGAGCATAGGTCCTCCTGAATGGCGAGCTCCTCCTTCATCCTAACGTCTTGGACACCATCAGTGAACGCTGAGATGATGGCTTCATCGGATATCTGGGGGATCTTGATGCAAACGTTGGTGAAACACTGCATGTACTTGTGTAGGGTCTCTCCTGGTTGTTGCCTGATGCGCTGCAGGTCGCCTACCGTCGGGGCACAGTCGCGAGTCCCTTCGAAGTTGGAAATGAAGCATTTACGCAGCTCACCCCGGGAGAAGATCGACTCCTTCGGGAGGTTCAGGAGCCACAAACAGGCGCCATCTTTTAGAGCCATGGGAAACCAGTTGGCCATGAACTTCTCGTCGCCACTGACTGCTTCGACGCTCAGCTCGTAGAGCTGCAGGAACTCTCCTTGGTCGGGTGTTCCATCATAACGCGGGGGTAGATCAGGCTTGAACTTGCCAGGCCAGATGACACGATGGAGCTCCGGGGGAACGCTCGGCAGCCCGCCGTGCTGACTGGTGCTTGTTGCTGAGCTCGAGCCTGGTTCCACTACTAGGAAAAGTGCTATAGATGGAATTGTTACTAACGGCGCACCAGACATGTGGTGCGCCATTACTATATACTAATGGCGCACCATGTGTCGGTGCGCCATTAGTGTCCAAATACTAATGGCGCACCACATCCACTGTGCGCCATTAGTAACAATTTTTTTTTTCATTCTTTCTTCAAAAGTACTAATGGCGCACCGGTAAACTAGTAATGGGGCACCACATCCACGGTGCACCACTAGTAATTTTTTTCAAATTTTTAAAAAAAAAATTTCAATTTTTTTCTTTCAAAACTACTAATGGCGCACCAGTGGATAGTGCGCCATTACTAGTTCAACTAGTAATGGCGCACCAGTGGATAGTGCGCCATTACTAGTTCAACTAGTAATGGCGCACCACATCCACGGTGCGCCATTAGTATTTTTTTTTCAAATTTTGTTTTTTTAAACTAGTAATGGCGCACCGTGGGTGTGGTGCGCCGTTACTAGTTGAACTGGTAATGGCGCACCACACCCACGGTGCGCCATTACTAACTTGGCCCAATAATTCACCAACTGCACCCCCCCCCCCTGTGGACCGCCTTTTCCAGTTTAAAAAAATAAAATGAAATGATGGAAATGTCAAATAAAATAAAAGAAAATAAGTTTCCCATGTGATATGTGTTCTACTTGTTGGGAAAATTTACAAATATGAATTTTGACTTTATTTGCAAAATATCTCTGGAATTTAGTAAAGCGGGCATAACTTTTGCATACGAACTCGGATTAAAAAGTTTTTTATATGAAAAATCATCTACTCGAGAAGTTACATCCCCAAAAACAAAACAGAAAAAAAGTTACGGGGCTTTTAAGATCTAGAGGCAAAAAAATAAAAAAAATAAAAACTTACTAGTGGCGCACCATTTGCTAGGTGCGCCACTAGTAACAGATTTTTAAAAAAAAAATTGATTTAAAAAAAATGATTTTTTTCAAAATATGATACGTAATATGACCGGGAAGTTCGAAATATATTTTCAAAATTTCATCATACTCATGAACATGAACAAACTCCTAGACATCAAAAAGGTTTAATAGGATTGATATGATAGATATATCAACAAGTGCCTGTGAAGTGAGCTGGTGCTGGGGTTGGATAGAACTACGAAGTTAAGCATGCTCGGGCTGGAGTAGTGTGAGGATGGGTGACCTTCCGGGAAGTTTGACCACAGAGTGCGATTTGAGTTGAGATTAAGCAAATTGACCCAAGATTAAGCCATAATGACCTCAGATTAAAAAAAAGAAAAAGAAAATTTTTAAAAATTTTGAAAAGAAAAAAAATTTGAAAAAAAAAATTCTGATTTTTTTTACTAATGGCGCACTTCTATGTGGTGTGCCATTAGTATCTGCTATACTAATGGCGCACCGTGGCCTATACTAATGGCGCACCGTGGCCTATACTAATGGCGCACTAGTGCGCCATTAGTAAAAATTACTAATGGCGTGGTACTAATGGCGCACCAGTAGTGCGCCATTAATAGGCAAAACTGGTGCACCATTAGTAGGCCTTTTCCTAGTAGTGTTCGGGTGCTCGTGTGCCACTGCACGGAGAGGCGCGCATCCTTGACGAGGCGGAGCATGAAGTGCGCGCGCCTCGCCTTGTGGCTGTTGCACCACTTGACAGCTTTCTTCATCTCGCGTGGCCACCTTGCGTGCCTGGTCACGATGGGGGGCCTCGCGCCTTGACTCGGGGAAGACGTCTCTCCGGAGTGGTGGAGGAGGTGCGCCGCGGGCCTCGTCGCCCGCCTGAAGTTGTGGAAGAGGCAGTGAACGACACGATGCTGGAGCTTCTCCCACGGTGCTGACGAGCTCGGCGATGCGGTCCAGCGATTCTTCGTAGAGATCGTCAGCTGGGCGGTAGCGAAGGAGCTCACTTGCCATGAGCAGCGTGGCCTGCGAGTTCCCCGGGCCACGACGGGAGTAGGAGGACGAAGTTGCCGCTGGAGTTAGTGACGGGGTAGCAGTGCAGCCGTCGCGCCACGCGGAGAGCGGGAATGACGAATCCTACTGCTCGTGGGCAGCGAGCCGATGCCAGCGTTTGCCGTCGGTGATGGAGAGGGACGGGAGATGCCGTCGCCGGGGGGTGCCGTCTGGGCCACGAGAGCGGCGACAACAGCCAGGCGCTCGATCGGCACGGACACGGCGGGCGCTAGCCATGAGGCGGTGAAATGACGATGAATCGAACAGACGAAGATGAGCTTCGACGCACCCCTACCTAGAGCGCCAAATGTTGGATTTAGGGCTCCGCAAAACCCTACTAGGTTCGAACTCTAGGGTGCATGCGAAGATCTCAACCTTGCCTACCTATCTACTCGCCGTCTCACGAACTAGCATGATGAACAGGAATGTAAAAGACACACGAGGCAATTTATCCTGGTTCAGGCCACCTAGCGGTGAGTGGCCCTACTCCAGCAGTATGGTGGACTAGCCTCAAGATGTGTTGTGGATGAACTAGTACAATGGGTGAACGACCTCCAGAGGTCAGGTTTTCTTGCTTGGTGGTGGAGGAAAGGGTCTGAATGATCTCTCCCCTTGTTGGGTGGTGGCTATCCTACTTATATAGTGGCCTTGGTCCTCTTCCCCGAAATGTTTGGCAGGAAGGGATCCCACAACGGACAATTTTGAAGGGGACAACTAGTACATCTTATCATGACTAAAGGTGGTATTCGCCTGCAAAGCCTCGGATCCTGATGTCATGGTGGGCTCGGTGGTGAACTCCGTCCTGCCGTCCTGGCGGTCTTGGTCTTGTTGCAATGGAATGGAAACCTTTGGAAGATTCCTCGGGACTCTGCGTCTGAGCCCACTTCCTTATCACCAAAGAAGAAACTGTTGTACTGCGCCCGCAGGCGCCCGCCTGGCCTTGGTCGTCATGGCTTGCGTCATGCAAACCTCGCGAGATGGTTCTCCACTCGTCAAGGGCCAGCCAGATGAGGCTGCCCCTTCCGGAGGTCTTGGTGTCATCCGCCTCACGAGGCTTGGCCCCTCACAAGGGACTTGAGTGCCGATGCTGAAGATGGGCCATACCATGCCTGAAAAGGAGCCATGTCGTGGGCCGTAGGTAGGCAAGTCTAGGTACCATGGTTCCCAGAACGATGATAGTTAGATTACGAAGTTGACGAAGAAGTTGGCCCAGAAAGATCTGAAGACCCCGAGGATGTTGTTGAGCCAGGCAAGCAGCCCTTTTGACCATGATACCCTCTCATGTGCTTTGATGCATTTTCGTATGAACGATGATGATGTTGATGATGAGCTTGCTATGCATGTTGCATTGATGCATCCCCATTGATACTTGCATGATTCATAGCTCTATTATTTGCTTAGAGATACGATGGTGAAACCATAGTTGTTGATGCATGGACATGCATAAATTACGTGAAAATCACCTTGAGAGAAATCTCTCGAAAGCTCAATGGGTGCCACTAATGCCCTTGGGAGATGATGATGAACTAGGTCACTACTTGGTGGAGAAGTAGTGTACCGAGGCTTGATGAAAGTGTTGAACACAGAGATGGATTAGATTTAAGATTTCTTGACCATCCCAACCAAACATGCGCAACCACTCAACCCTTATATGGGAAAGGGCATTATTGATTACCTAGTTTGTGCTAGCATGGATGCCCGCATTAATAGTGACGGGAATGGTGTGGCCACTCTCGGGATGGGCTCGTGCTTGGATAGGCGGCCATGACTATTTTTACAAGGCACATAACACACCGTTGGTACCCCATGCTTGTGTTATGTGACGAATATGGGAGCGTGGCTCTACGTAATTTATTATGTCACAATATTTGGCACAGGGATTCCTACCATATCGACTGGACTCAATGTTAATCACGGCTAGGGAAAGGTAGTGATCGGGTGCATACCCCGAGTAATTGAGGTATCGCAGGTCGTGGATGACACGCAAGTTCCCCGAATCGTGTGGTTAAAGTGTGCAACCTCTGCAGAGTGTCAAACTATTCGAATAGTCGTGCCCACGGTCAAGGACAGTTGGGTGGTGCTGCTTAGAACTATGTCCATATGTTTATGCAAAACAACACGGTTTGGTAATATTGTTGATATGCTTCGTGAGGAAGTCACGATGAGCTTGAGCATGAGTTGTTCATAACTCTTTCTCGATGTTTATGTATGTACCCTCCTGATACTTGTTGCAGACGCATTCATGTCCTTGATAAATGTTGATCATACTTGCATGAGACAACTAGCTTTCCACAAAAATTCCAATTTAGCAGTAGAGCCTTGCATAATTATTATGTTATCACTCTTGGGTTGCTTGCGAGTACATTCAAAGTACTCATTGGCTTGCCACTGGTTATTTTATTGGCCATGCATGTAAGAACTGTTATAATGAAGAGTACCTTTGTGACGAACATGCGACCTAGGACGCTTCCTAGTAAGAGTGCCTATAGGGTTAAGGCAGATGGCATGGGTCCAAGTTGTCATTGAAGATTTCCCTTGCGATGATATACTCAAGACTTGACCATAATGGTCCTACTTATGTAAGACTCTTGTTATCCAACTTAAGTGTGTTCAGTGAGCATTGATATCTGGGATCACTATACACGTGCATTCGGTGATCATGACTATGAGTCGAGGTCCCCACAGGGACTTTTCGGTTCCAAAAGCACAGTACCACATCAAAGTTGTGCATTGGGTATATTCAAACACCACATGACACTTCATAAATATTTTCGCATTGGGCCACATGCATGCAGTGGTTGTCTTCAGGAACTCCCTCACGTGGTTATTGGCCTCAAGCTTGCCTATTTTGTGGGGCTGCGTGTGGACTTCCATGCATTACTTTGACCCAACAAAAAAAAGAGGTTCTACGACCAAGGTCGTGATTCTTCTTGGTTAATCTTCCAATACGCCTTGGTGAGATGCCCCCTCCCACTGACTCAAAGCGTGTGTAGGGGGGGGTCACAGTACTACTTCACACTAGATGAACCTCCGTGGGGTCGGGGATGTCTGGTTAATTTGCGATGCACATGTGGCACATCAAATTTGTGATTTGGTTATTTAAATATCACACACATACACGCACATACCGGGCCACCCATGGGTGTGATTCCTATGTCGTTTCACCCATCTAACGCAAGAAGAACACATTTATGGGCCCGCACATGGTCCACATATGATTGGAAGCAAAGGGGGGTGACCATGATGTACTCTTTTGGGTTTTGTGTTACGGTAGGGTGAGATGCCATACCTAGATATTTGGGGGCATGCGTTCATAGCTAGGATTCCCCTCCCGCTAACACAATTACACAAAGTATGTGTGTGTGTGTGTGTGTGTCTTGGTGGGCTGTAGCAATAATAACGTGCACTTTGTGCGACAAGTGCCACATCAAAGTTGTGCATTGGCTACTTGAACATCAAACCACCCTTTTCATACATATATTTGGTCCACATGCAAGTGTGTTCATGTTCTGACCCTTTCTTGTGTTCTAACCCTTTCTTGTGTTTTTCGCCAACGAGCCCTCCGTTCAACTCACTGTGAGCCCCATAGTCTTTCCCCCTGTCATTATCATCGATTACACCCTATAGCCGTCGCCCCCTTGCCGACCGAATTGCGCCGCCGCCTGGCCTCGTCACCGACGTGGCCCTGGTGACCATTTGGTCATGGGCATGCATCTGTTGTGCTCGTCGCGACTCGTGGAGCATCACTAGAACCTTGCCTCACCCTTTCGCACAACGCAGCCGCATCCCCGCGCACACCGATCTCCAGCCGCCACACCTGAGGTCGCCGTCGTCAACTTCGACGACCTCAGCACCTCCTCGCGCTGCATCCGTAGGGCCTAGTTGCGCTTGCTACCGTGGCCGGAATAGGCCGGCCGGCGATCGCCTCCGTGTCGGATTAGCGTCACCGGTTAGCCGTTGGTTAACCATAGGGTTAGCACTGTTTAACACCCCCCCCCCACAGCCACTGACAGCGGGCCCAACCCTTGGTCAAACCCCAGTCAGCGCTAGGTTTGACCGGGTTTAGTCACTGGGTAACTGACGTGTGGACCCCACACGTCAGGTTTGAATCTGGTCAGTGTTGTTTACTTGCTGATGCAGGCATGACGCAGTGCTGATAGAGTAAATGATTTTTTGGATTATTTGTAATTCAACAAATTCCTCAAAATAGCCAAAACATAAAAAAAATCAAAGAAACTCAACCGTAGATCAGAATGAAATAATTTATATATGAAAAATTATCAGAAAAATACGAGGAATCTGTTTATGGCATTATCATACATGTTTGAAAAACTTAAAGTTGCTGTATATGACAATTTGATTAAATGGCATTTGAAAAGTCTTATATGGAGTTTGAATTTGAACCTAGGGTTCAAACCAACTTCATTTAAATCGTTACTAGTTGCATTAGCTCAATCAACGGCATATTGCCAGGGCATGATCATCCATCATATTGTTACATTACATTGATTGTGTTCCTTCTTGTTTGCCGGTGTTTGTCCCCTCTCAGTAGACGTTGTTTCGACAATGTGATCGATGACACTGATGAAGACACAATGCCATCTTCAGTAGACGTTGTTTGTCCCCCTTGTTCATTTCGATACAATCCTAATCTCTGCTCTTGCTCTCTTTCTTTGCATTAGGACAATAACATTTCAAATGTTACCTTTTGTCGGTAGTTGAACCCATTCCTTTGCATGACCTGTCATTGTCACCAAATAACTAAACCATGCTGGCATGCTTAGGAGTTGTTTGAGCTTTGTTGTGACCACTCTTCCATGCTCGCTTGCTATGCTTAGAGGTGTGTCGGGTCTGATCCATCTGGGTGATGAATTGGAATGATCATGTCCTAATGATGATACTTAAGTGTCTTGACCCATTTTGGTCAAGTTGGTGATGAGAGGTCATGTTGGAAAACATGGTGGATTGTCTTGTGATACGGCTCACTGGAATTGGGTTCCGTGCTTATCAGAGCCTACCTTGCGGTTACACGAACATTTCCGGTAAAGTGTGCGGGCAGGTGATGTATGACGCCTGTGTTCGGGTGACACACGGCATGGCACAGTGTCCGGACTGGACACAGATACGTGTTCTAAGAGGGAACGTTGCTGATGGGACGGGGACAAGTTCCTTTGAGTCAAGGTTAACATCATCTATTCGAATAGCCGCGTCCGCGGCAAATGACTACTTGGTTGCTTATGCAGTTCATAGACAAGTGAAAGTGGATAATCTAAAATGCGCAAGATATGCGTGAGTGTTATGGATGGTCTTCTCGTAGGGAGATAGGAGCAGATCCATAGTGGTGTATTGATATGGTGAATATGTGGACTCGTGTGCGCCACCTCAAAAGAGTTACCAGCAGTCGTAGAACATGATAGCCAGTGAGTCAAAGTTGGCTTGCTACAGTTAAACTCCACTACCCCTTTGTTGATACTGATGCATATGTAGCTAGTTCTGATATAAGTCTTGTTGGGTACATTTCTACTCACGTTTGCTTAATTTATGTTTCGGAGAGAGACTTCAGTCTCACTAGTAGTTCCACGTGGACTTCGACGTTTAGCTTGTTACCTCAGCTACGATCATGTACCCTTGGGAGGGTCTTGTAGATAGTCAAGCTTCACAGCCTTTTTTATTTGTAGTTGGCTGTACCTAGACATGTTATGCTTCTGTTGCTTGTATGCTCTGTATGTTGGGTCATGAGACCATGTTTGTAATATCTGGCTCCTCGGAGCCTAATGAATAAATACGTTGATTCATAGAGTTTTGTTGTGATGCCATGTTGTATTTGCACAAAGCGAGCATATTGTGTGTATGTTATTGAAATGCTTGGTATGTGTGGGATCCGACAACCTATTTTTTTATTCTTGGTAGCCTCTCTTATGGGGAAATGTCTCCTAGTGCTTCCATTGAGCCATGGTAGCTTGCTACTGCTCCGGAACACTTAGGCTGGCCGAAATGTGTCCTTCTTTGTTCCTGTGTCTGTCCCTTCGGGGAAATGTCACGCGTTGTTCCTTTAAGTCCTTATAGCTTGCTACGACTTGGGTTCATACGTTGATGACCGACACGTTTGTTGCTGGGTCATGTATGCCTGTCCCTGTAAGTTAGTGCCACCTTGGGTTTATGATTAGTCATGTCGGCATGGGTTCTCTGTCATATGGATGGTGGCGACACTATCATATACGTGAGCCAAAATGCGCAAATGGTCCCGGGCCAGGTAAGGTGGCACCCGTAGGGATACCGTGCGTGAGGCCGCAAAGTGATACGACGTGCTACATGCTAGACCGGTGTGACTTAGGATCGGGGATTACCAAGCCAAACTGGTCGGAGTTGAGTCAAGAAATTATTTAGTTATATAAGGGAATTGATTGTGGAAGGGAATGTAAGGCTCTTTTTACTTCTTTACCATATGCCCATGTGATCTGAGTCACCCTCTTCTTTCTACGGGGATTAAGAACTAGGCTTGTCATCTATCTATCAGGATCACGTTAAAGGTGGATTCAACTCTCAATTTAGTTTCAAGTACTTCGGTTTGTTAAACAGTTGGTCTCAGAACCTAGACATTATGATGTTGAGTGGTTATGCTACCTTTTTGCATGAATCTCGAAATACTTTTGAGCATTTACAGCCGTTATGTTGTCCGAGTCATCCTAGGCTTCTAAATAGTCTGATGCATTTGCAAATGCCTTCTTCCCATCCCCGATGCTCCTTTGGGCCAGATTAACCACACTAGTCAGTGTGTTGAGGTACTCCGTTGCCTCGACATGATTGTTGAAGCTATATGGAAAACTATGATATCATAGATAGCCACCCAGTAAACCAACCTTGTGTTGTGTTCTCGGTGTGATGATTCTGGCCACCCTTATCGAAAGCATCTCGTGATGCCATTTAGTTAGTAGACATTCTATTCCTGGGTTCTTGAACCTGAGATTCACCCCACGTACTTCAAGTTGATAGTATTTGCTTGTTCCTTTAGGGTATTAGTAACCTTGTGATAGTCCTCAAGGTCCGTGGTATATCATTCTTCCAAATACCATGAACCGTCCTTGGTAGAAGTTCGTTTGAACAAAAAGATCACAACAAGAGTGCTCTTGATGAGTTCTCCATTATAATTCTGACTCTGTCAGTCCTCCCATTCTGCGAGGGTTATCTGGAAGAAATATATCCATGCATTCATAACTTAGAAAAATCACGTGTTCCTTTGAGTTGTTCCCTTTGTAGCCATATTCCGATCCTCGTCTATCAGTTGATAGTGAGAAGTAGTCGTTCATTCGTGTTCATCAATTCCTATAACTCTTGTGGTCCGTCAAGCCATTCTATTTTGGAATGACTAGGAGAGACAAACTCCAGCACCTCATCCATATCTAGGATAGGGTCAAATAAGTTGTATTCTGCAGATAAAATGCCAATCCAGCTTTTGTTCTGTTCTACCTTGGAGTATTACCATCTTTATGTCAAGAATGTCATGGGAATGGCACCACCTCCTATGAACTCTTGATACAGTGATACTTCTCGCCATCATCGTTCATTCCCCGGTTTCCGTGTTATTATAACCGGAATACTGACAAGTGAATCATGATGTGTGAAATAAATACTCCTACCAACTTCATTGCATGGTAGTTAATGGACGATAATCTCATTCTTGGCGTGCTGGTTACTAAATCATCATTCTAAGATTGATCGTCCTACCTAGTCCATTTTTACTGGTGCACTCTTTGATCAATGACTTGGGATTGTGTTAATCTCTCACTCTACTGATCATGTCATCTTGTCCTAAAAAGCAAGATTGTTAGCGAGCTTAATAACATATTGGCGGTTCATGATTTTTCGAAAATCTTCTCGGAAGTATTACCAGTTTGTTCCCAGACTGCTATGTTGAGTTCATGATCAAGTTGGTTTTCCCCTAAACCACCCCTTCTCCAAGAATCTGTGTTGGATACCCTGAGCTAGTTGGTTAAGCTAAACAACAACTTGGAGAGTTGGAAGATAAAAGCTTGATATAACTTAGTTCATTTTCAAAGGGATATCCTTGCATTTGTGTGTTTGATGAAGAAAGATGATATCTTCATCGATTGATCCTCGTGATCAGATGTTGGACCTATTGTATTGTCAGAACTTCGATTTGAGTGTGGGCTATTGACAAGTCAAATCAGAACCAACGATATTCGTAATGTTGTCTTACTCGTGGTTGATCCCTCGAGCATACACCGTTACATCTATTGGTCTGACCAATGCTGTCACTTTGTCCACATAGTTATGGAATTCCATCTATATGGAAATCTCAATAAATTGTTTTTGAGCTCATTGACAACATTTTCATCTTGTCCATGATTCATGTTGAACATCTAAGTTAGTGTTTGAAACTTTTATAAGCATTATCTTCATGTCCCGTTCATGAAGCATGTGTTCAGATGCAAGAAGTGACTTCCTCTAATGCATGAGCATTTGATGCAAGTTGTCGCTGTGAATTCGAGAAAGTCAATGTTGTTTCCTCTGGAGTCATCCCAAGTCAGTCACCCATGTGCAAAGTATTCTATGGTTTGATAGGCTCGCTACCTCCATTCCATATGTATCCCTAGCACACCAAGCCACTAATTGATTTGTTCAAGGAGAATGAGCTCCTTCTTAAGAGCTAACCAGGGCTTATACAAGGACTTCAATATCCTAGATGATGTTTCCCAACCAGAACTCGGTAGTGTTTTGTTGTAAGACTTTTATGTGGTCATGTTTGTCTTGGACAACGTGTTCACATGTATGTAGTAGAACCAGCTCATGTTTTGGAGCTTGCTATCGTAGTTCGTTTCCTGAGAATATCGCAACGTCATCTCGTTTATTTGTGTTGCAAACTTTCTTTTCCAGACACGATGTCTGAAATATCCAGTTACCAACCAGATCTGAATCATAGGAAGATATGATGGTTGAAAATACCCAACATTTGCATTCTGTTCCCAGCTTGCATTGCTATTGTGCCAATTTTCCATGGGCTGCCCCTCTCAGTAATTGTTGTTCAGTATCGTCTGCAAAAGTGGTCCTACCGTGGGTCCCATCCATTTCCGATGATAAGAAAAAATCACTCATTGCGTTGTCGTCAACAAGGTAGTCCACATCATCCATTCTAGTCCGAGTATGTCATTCTTTCGAACTCCTTCAAATGATAGATTGTGATTGCCTTAGGCTGGTATAAGGAGTTCCAATGATCTATGTATCAAAAGTAATTCTTTTTGCCACTTAAGGGAATAATTCTATGAGTCACCTTCCCTAAGGTGTCCCATTATGGAATCATGGAAATTCTATCCTCGCTATCTTGGAACCATGCACCATCCTTCTTAAGCGTCGAATTGTTGCCTACCAAATTGAACCTTTTTCATCCGAATCTCCCATCCTTTTGATATGGATTTGTGTCTCAGCTCAAGAGGTGTTCTTACGTCTCACTCCATGAGTTGGTCTTAAGTGCTCGATCTTCAAGAAGATTGATTTTAGTAGGGTTCCTTTCAGTCTTCATCGCGTGGATGAAGATCTTGAAAGCGAGGATGTCAAGATCAACGTGATGCAACGAATCAACGTCCTTATGAAGTGCAACCTATATCATGAAGATTGTGCTAGATTTGTGCCCCCTCTGTCTTCTTACCTCACGTCTTGAATATCGGGACGAAATTCTTTTTTAGTGGGGATGAGTTGTCACATCCCTAGTCTAGTATGCTCTAGGATAGCCACTAGTGTTTGCATCATGTTTAATTTTTTTCAATGTACTTGAAATGGGGGCTGTTCAAACCCTAGCATCAAAAGGAATTCAATAGGTTCAACTAAAATAATTTTAAGTGAACCCAAATGGCTTTGAAAAATGTTCATCATTTTTGGAAAATGTTGGAAACAGTAACCAGAGGTGATGCACATTTTTACATTACATTTTGGATTTCTGAATCAATTCATATTGTATTTGAACTGGGTCTATTAATTCATATAAAATATTTACTATCTGCAACAATTCTGAACTTTGGTGAGGGGCTTTGGAATAATCCAATTAGTCCCTAAAAATTATCAGAAGAAAATAAAATGATTTAGTTCCTAAAACTAAATCAAAGCAAATGACAGAATAGAAAAAAAAGAAAAATAGAGAGAGAAAGGAAAATTTACTTGGCAACCCACTCGCCGGCCCAACACTATGTTGGCCCAGTGTCAGTCGTCATTCTCCGCTCGCCCGAAGGACGAGAGGCACGTGCTCGTCGCGCGCGTGCACACGCGCGCCACGTCCTGCTTGCCGCCTCCTCCCAGGCGTGCCTAGATGGATCCACACACCTCTCTGGCTCTCTCCGTCACCTACTCGTCCTCCTCCTCTCCCCTGGCGCTCTCTCTCTCGCACACCCAAGCGCATGTCGCCGCCGCTTGTCGTAGCCATGGCCACCATCCACCCATCTCCTCTCTGTACTGCCCGGGAGCTCCGCCCTCGTCACCTACGTCGTCTCCGCCAATCCAATGACGTCGCATGTCCGGAAACGCCGCCATCATCATCGTCTTTGATCTCTCTGGCGCCTCCCTGGCGCCAACGAGTCCTCCGTTCAATTCCATGTGAGCCCCGTTGTCTTTCCCCCTGTCCTTGCCGTTGATTATGCCATGTAGCCATCGCCCCCTGGCCTCGTCGCCGACGTGGCCCCAGTGACCATTTGGTCACGGGCGTGCATCCATTGTTCTCGCCGCGAATCGTGGAGCATCACTAGAACCTTGCCTCACCCTTTCGCACACTCCCGCCACATCCCCACGCACACCAAGCTTGGGCCGCCGCAACCGAGGTTGTTGCCGTCAACTCCGACGACCTCAGCACCTCTCGATGCCACCACCCGATGCGCCTCCTCGCGCTGCATCCTTAGGGCCTAGTCGCGCTTGCTACTGTGGCCGGAAACGGTCGGCCGGGGATCACCGCCGCGCCGGTTTTGACAGAGCGAGGGGCCCGATCTTTCGATGAGATTATAACTATCAATTTGGTGGAGACAACTTTGACGATCCGACTACAAACGTGCACGACGTTGCGCCTTAGCAATCGCTAAACCAATCTCCAGGGGTTACTGACAATGCCAGAAGCACGATCAGCCTGGCCACGAAGGTCTATTCCTGCATGCAATCGAAGAACAAGCAAGAATATGATAAAGCAATCCGAATATTGCAAATATAGATGAAGTATTGATAAAGGTGGGGATCTGTAAGCGGTCTTGGTCTGGTCGTTGGACACAAACGAAGTACATGAAGTTGCAATGGCTAACTTTTGACTAAACAAATCCCAAAGAAAAAGCTACAAGATGGATCTACTTATATAGGAGCAAAGGGTGGCGGCCAAGGAGGTGGAAGGACGTCCCAAGGCAGCCTAAAACTAACCCTATGTCGTACAAGGCTGATGGGCCCAAGTGGAGGTGATGCAACACCTTTGGACTTGTAGTTTGACTCAGATTCTGCTGCAGTGTCAGATTGTTTCGTCGATAACTCAACGCTCCGGACAAATTTGAAGGTGAATCCAATTGGTTTGGAAAGTGTACGAAATCTAGTTTCCAACAAAAAAAGAATCACCCAATTCGGAGTCCGTATGAAGGATTTTCCAACAAAAAAAGAATCACCCAATTCAAAATGTATGTGTGTGTGCAGTCCGAATCTGGATGCAGAACGTGAGAGACTTGGACTTTATCTTCTCTTGGCCCAAAAGTGACGTGAGAGAACTTTTTGAACATCACCAAAACTTCTCTTTTTCCCTTATCTTCATATGTGGATTGTACAAATGTCCCATACACCTGGAATTAGACATGGCACAAAAGTCTGTGAAGTATTTTTGTCCTGGATGACATAAATAAATTGTTGCATAGTTTGCATTAGAAATCACCTCACAAATATACATGTATGCAATATTTTTGGTCGTATCCAAGGTAGTCATGCCCTCATCAGGATTAGCGTCGCCGGTTAGCCACTGGTTAACCACAGGGTTAGCATTATTTAACCCCCC
>LR738715.1:509940703-510005216 GCA_902687465.1 Secale cereale
CCACAACCACTGACAGCGGGCCCAACCCCTGGTCAAACCCCAGTCAGTGCAAGGTTTGACCGGATTTAGTCACTGTGTAACTGACATGTGGACCCCACACATCAGGTTTGACTCAGGTCATCGTTGTTGACTTGCTTACGCAGGCATGACGCAGTGCTGACTCAGTAATGATTTTCTGGATTATTTAGAATTCAGAAAATTCCAGAAAATAGCCAAAACTTCAATAATTCACAGAAACTCAACTGTAGCTCAGAATGAAATAATTTACATATGAAACATTATCAAAAAAATATGAGGAATATGTTTATGGCATTATCATGAATGTTTGAACAACTTAAAGTTGATGTATATGACAATTTGATTAAATGTCATTTGAAATGTCTTATATGGAGTTTGAATTTGAACCTAGGGTTCAAACCAACTTCATTAAAATCGTTGTTAGTTGCATTAGCTTAATCAACGGCATATTGCCATGTCATGATCATGCATCATATTGTTGCATTGCATTGATCGTGTTCCTTCTTGTTTACCGGTGTTTGTCCCGTCTCAGTAGACGTTGTTCCAATGATGTGATCGATGACACTGATGAAGACACAATGCTATCTTCAGAAGTGCCAGGCAAGCAAACCCCCCTTGTTCATTTCGATACAATCCTACTCTTTGCTCTTGCTCTCTTTCATTGCATTAGGACAATAACGTTTCAACTGTTACCTTTTCTTGGTAGTTGAACCCATTCCTTTGCATGACATGTCATGTCACCAAATAGCTAAAACATCCTGGCATGCTTAGGAGTTGCTTGAGCTTTGTTGTGACCACTCTTCCATGCTCACTTGCTATGGTTAGAGTTGTGTCGGGTCTCATCCATCTGTGTGATGAATTGGAATGATCATGTCCTAATGATGAGACTTAAGTGTCTTGACCCGTTTTGGTCAAGTTGGTGATGAGAGGTCATGTTGGAAAACATGGTGAATTGTCTTGTGATACGGCTAATAGGAATTGAGTTCCGTGCTTATCAGAGCCTGCCTTGTGGTTACACGGACATTTGCGGTGAGGTGTGCGAGGAGGTGACGCATGACGCGTGTTTCTGGGTGACACACGGCATGGCGCAGGTTCCTTTGAGTTAGGGTTAACATCTTCTATTCGAATAGCCGCGTCTGCGGTAAAGGACTACTTGGTTGCTTATATAGTTCATAGACAAGTGAAAGTGGATACTCTAAAATGCACAAGATAAGCATGAGTGCTATGGATGGCCTTCTTGTAGGGAGAAGGGAGCGAATCCATAATGGTGTATTGATATGATGAATATGTGGACTCGTGTGCGCCACCTCCAAAGAGTTACTAGCAGTCATAGTACAGGATAAACACTGATTCAAAGTTGGCTTGCTGCAGTTAAACTCCACTACCCCTTTGTTGATGCTGATGCATATGTAGCTAGTTCTGATGTAAGTCTTGCTTGGTACATTTGTACTAATGTTTGCTTAATTTATGTTTTGCGGAGAGACTTCAGTATCACTAGTAGTTCCGCGTGGACTTTGACGTTTAGCTTGTTACCTCAGCTACGATCTTGTACCCTTGGGAGGGTCTTGTAGATAGTCATGCTTCATAGCCTTTTTCAATTGTAGTTGTTTGTACCCAGACATGTTATGCTTCCATTGCTTGTATGATATGTATGTTGGGTCATGAGAACCATGTTTGTAATATCTGGATCCTCAGAGCCTAATGAATAAATACTTTGATTCATAGAGTTTTGTTGTGATGCCATGTTATATTTGCACATATCGAGCATATTATGTGTATGTCATTGAAATGCTTGGTATGTGTGGGATCCGACAACCTAGTTGTTTATTCTTGTTAGTCTCTCTTATGGGGAAATGTCTCCTAGTGCTTCCACTGAGCCATCGCAGCTTGCTACTGCTCCAGAACACTTAGGATGGCCGACATGTGTCCTTCTTCATTCTTCTGTCTGTCCCTTCGGAGAAATGTCACACATTGTACCTTTAAGTCCTTGTAGCTTGCTACGACTTGGGTTCATATGTTGATGACCGACACGTTCGTTTCTGGGTCATGTATGCCTATCCCTGTAAGTTAGTGCCACCTTGGGTTTACGACTAGTCATGTCGGCCCGGGTTCTCTGTCATATGGATGCTAGTGACATTATCATATACGTGAGCCAAAATGCTCAAACGGTCCCGGGCCAGGTAAGGTGGCTCGCGTGAGGATACCGTGCGTGGTGCGCAAAGTGATATGACGTGTTACATGCTAGACCGGTGTGACTGAGGATCGGGGTCTCGACACAAAAACAAGGAGGTGGCCACCGACGAATCTAACGATGATGACTGGACCTGGATGGAACCTTTCAATCAGTGGGCCAGAGTATTCTGGTGTGTTGCGGATGCCGGCTATGACATCAACGTCGTCGACAATGACGGCTTGACACGGGTTACGTCATAGGTTAAGTTGCCCACCCCCGACCCTTTGGGTCCAACAGCCGTCGATCTTATCGACGGCCTTACCGCTGATCTCATGCGGCTGATTATGAACAATTTTCCATCCTTCATCGCCATGGAGCCCCTTTTTCATTTCTGAAGGACACGTTCTGCGACGCTGGCTTGGGATCCTTAGCTGACACATTAGACCTCATCGACGGCGACCACGAGGAGGAGCCAATCTGTGACAAGTGAACCCATGATTTGTTTTCTCGAACCCCTTTTGTAGTGAGGCATTGTCCAATATTTATAGCTATATTTGGTTGTTTGCATTATGCATTGTTATTTCTATGGTTTTGGTATTTTGGTTGTTTGTAGTTAGCATATGTCTAGTTTCAATTGCCACCTTTGGTTGTTCGTGGTATGTCTTGTTTATTTCAGCTATTCATAGTGTGATGTTCTATATGTGCTAGTGTGAACTGTGCAGTTCAATTTCATCAATACCAATTTGAACAATATCTCTATGAATGACTATATTTGGTTGTTGTTAAGCATGTTGTACTCCCTCTGAATCTTTAGTTCGCATATAAAATTTGTCTAAAGTCAAGCCTCGTAAAGTTTGACAAACTTTATAGAAAAATACCAACATTCACAATATGAAATCAATATCAGTAGATGTGTCATGACATAAATTTTCATATTGTATAACTTTATCATGGTAGATGTTGATTTTTTTCATATAAATAAGGTCAAACTTTATGAAGTTTGACTTGAGAAATTTTTTATATGTAGAGTAAAAGGACCGGAGGGAGTATTTAACACAGCTTTCCATTTGATTTAACAATGGCATTGTTTGGATACTCTAACGTAGCTTGAGGTTGGAGTTAGTTTCTAGCTCATGACAGTTAAAAGGGAGAGCAAGAGAGATTGGTGGAATAGTTGATTGTATTGCTTGAGCCTCGTGGGCATATATATAGGAGTACATGGTCATCTTGGAGGACAAGTCAAGGTAGAATAAATCCTATGATATCCTCTGTTTCCTGAATAACAATGATAATCAATAATGACTAACCCTAAACTCACTCTAGCCAAAGAGGTGTTTGGATGACAGGGTTAGATTGATAATAAATGCACTAGGAGAACTAGTCCCAATTGCCACCTCTTGGGTGGGACAATTGTTTTGGGTGGGTTAGACGCAACTATCTCAAACTAGCCCTCATTATTGGATACTTTACGGCTATTTGAGCCCAAACTAGCTCAAACTAACTCTAACCCATGGATCCAAGCGCGGCCAATATCTAGTGTACTTAGACCTTCACAATACAAGTTTGATGTCTATGTTTGCTTGATCTTAAATATTAGGCATGCTGAAGTTAATAACACACATTTCCACTTCTTGTTTTTAAATGTTAAGTTTTGAACAATTTGGTCTTGCACAGGTAGGTCCTGTTGTCAGAGTTTTTGACCCACTGTTCAACCCTTTTTGCATATGGGGAAGTGAGTTGTCCTTGAATATCAGTCAAGTCAAGAAACTCACGAAGATTGTTAGGATAAAAAAATTAGCGGCAAAAAACAACAAAATCTTTTTCTGCACAATCGAGAAAAGATTAGTTCACTACAACATGGTACGAACTAATATACCTTGTCTTTTTAATTCCTTTGCATTATTTCAAATCTAGAGAAAGTATTTATGCATATCCTTGCTTCTAGGCCTTTCCAATGCAGTTCACTAATGGTTACCTCTCAAACCAGCTGTATGGTCAGGAGGTGAGGAAGGTATTCATACAACACCCACGGTTCAATATTGAAGTCTTCCTGAAGAGGACAAAGGATGTACGGTAAATCATCCACATGCACTGGCCTAAAGTTGAAAAGAACTTCAACATCAATGAAGGCTCAATATTCACCTTCCGCTTCAGCAGTTTTCTAGATGAGATTCATCTGTCCATGTACTGTTTATAATGCTAATTTCCAAAGGTTATAGTTGTTGCATGTGAAACTTGTTGTTGTTGGAATTGTGTAAACGGGTAGCTGGGTGATGAAGCTATATGATGTTGTACTCCGATGTATTTGAATTATGAAATCCTGCTTCCTTAAGACAAAAATGAAATATAGTGTGTGCTTAATATGAAATGGCAATTAGATTAATAAATGGATTATTAATAATAGGTGAATTTGACTGCTATTTGGGTTTTTCTCTTTGTCGTGGGAAACCACGGCCACCTATAGGACCATCAGACCTTTTTGGTTCCGTGGAGGGATGGGCACGTTGCAGAAAGAGCGGAGAAGCGTAACGCAGCATAACAGATATCACACGAGCAATTTTACCTAGGTTCGGGCCGTCGTGAGGCATAAAACCCTAGTCCTGCTTTGGTGGATTGATGGTGGAAGGTGGAAAAACTGTGGCGCTCTTGCCCAGCAGGGTTGCCTCGGGGCGAGAGTGACTACGCGCATATGGATGTGCGGGGGTCCGAATCCCTTGTAAGGTTGCCAAGGGCCTCCTTTTATAGATCAAGGTTCATCAAAGTGGAAAATCAGTCTTTACGTAATGATTTGATAGCGAATAGTGCTATCATACCTAACTCTACAGGTTGATAGAGCGCATTAAATGCGCCACTCAGTGTCACATCATGGCTTGACCGGCAGGCCCTGTCGAGCTGTTTCGCCAGCTTCGCGCCTGCTTGCTTGACACGTCTCAGGACGGGTGTCACTTGGGGTTTTTTGCTGTAGGAAGTGGCTCCCATGTGGCAGGGAGCTGCCACTGAGCCACTTAGGAGCGTGACACCGCACTGCTCGACGATGTGTGTCGATGCAAGGTGGCGTAATGGGGTGGTTTGCCTCCACGAGTCCCAGCAGGCCTGCCAGGGCAATCTTGGAGGCTTGCTTCTGGGGCGATCCAAACTCGCCAGGCTTGCCTGCCTGGCAAGGGAGGCTCCCCTCTTGGCGATATCTTTCCCCTCTGGCTAGGCTTGGTCGACTAGATCTTCTCGACCAGCTCTATGATTCCTCAAAGAGTTGATCCCTTCGTGCTCTGATCTGATCTTGGTGTTGCAATCTTGTCCTTGGGCTTGTAAGCTTGCCGTCCATGCATGAGTCAGGGGAAAACATCCACCCCTGTTTGTGTACCCCGACATAAGCTGTTGGGCCTGCACCACAAGTGTCGCTAGGCACATTGGGTTAGGCCCCAACCAGTGCACAGACACCTGGCGGAAGAAGGCTGCGCGCACGATGGTCCGCCATGATGACCAGTCAATCCAACGTCCACATCACGTAATTACCGCGGGTCGTGGGGCCGTGGAATGTAGCAGTTAATGTGAAAATGGTAAATTGTTTGAAGAGCCGCGCCCTTCTCCCGCGCCGTTTCCCTTAAGAGGGGAAAACGTGGAAAGGTACGGCTCATTCGTCGCTTGCCTTGCCTCTTCATTATCTTCCCATGTAAGCAAAAACAAACGCCCGCTCCCTTCGCCCACATTCATCGTCGATCCCCTTTCGTCCTCTTCCCCACACCCCCATCGCAACCTGGGGATATGGGGAAGAAAACCACAAGCAGGGGAAAGCCGGTGACCACTTCGAAAGAGGCGGCCGCCAAGGGGAGCAAGAAGCTGACAGAGTTGGATAAGAAACAAAGGGGAGACGTCATCTTCTTCCCGTCGCATATCGACGGTGATGTGCCACAGGCGAGGTAGGGATACTTGTGGGGGAGGGACATCTCGAATGGGCACGATGCTCCCAAGGTTCTGGCGGAGGGGAAGGAGGACCCGCTGGATTCATATAGATATTTCTTTGAGGCGATGATGGAGGTCTATGGATTCCATCTCTTGGATTTCACGCCAAATGCAATGGCGTGCATGGAGATCATTGCCCATCTGTGTGAGAACTTTGTTGGGGTGGCACCCAACGTTGATCTGTTCAGGCACTACTTCATCCCGCGGGTGGAGAACAAGAGACACCGCTCTGGCAATATAAGTTGGATGCCACGGGTAGTGCTGAGGGAGAATTGAGATAACATCTTCGGTAATCAGCACAGCCGATGGGAGGAGTGGAGGGGCGATTGGTGCTAGATTCAGGACGAGGAGGCCCCTGAATTTTGTCAGGCACGAACGGAATGCCTTGAGTGCGACTATGTCTGGAAGGCATTTGGTCTCTCCGAAGACAGGCTCCGCCCAGTAATAAGCATGGTTACCTGCTTGAAGGCTGCCGGGCTGACCGTCGAATATGTAGGGGTGGATTTTCTCCTTCATCAAATTCCCCTCTGAAGAAGAGGAACAGATTCACCTGGGAGTAAGGAGATGCTAGAGACATGATGAGATTGCTTCCTGGCCTGGCCAACAACTTACTAGTTTATGGCCACTGAGGGAGTCTTGGATCAGGGGGTCCTCATTTGATTGGACAAACTCCTGATGGGCCGTGAAGATTATTATAGAAGATCATCTCTCGTATCCGGATAGGACTCCTGGATTCTTGTAATGGCAAGTTTCAGGCTCTGGTGTATATCTTCCTTCCTCTGCAAGATGACATGTACAAACCCTAGGCCTCTCCGGTGTGTATATAAACCGGAGAGTTTAGTCCATAGAGGACAGAGAAGAATCATAATATCATCATAGGGTAGACCTAGGGTTTAGCCATCACGATCTCGAGGTAGATCAACCCTTGTACACATAATCACTCATACTAATATAGCAGGAATTATGGTTTTACCTCGATCGAGAAGGCCTGAACCTCGGTAAACATCGTGTCCCCTGCCTCCTGTTACCATCGATCCTCACACGCATAGTTCGGGACCCCCTACCCGAGATCCGCCGGTTTTGACACCGGCATTGGTGCTTTCATTGAGAGTTCCACTATGTCATCGACGGAAGGACTGATGGATCACGTTGTCAACTGCAACGGCAACGTTGAGGGGATTTTCCCTCCCGGCCAACTTTTCGTGTTCGGCGGCTTCGTGCTTCGTGCCAACACTGAAGGCCAACTGGAGCAGATCGAGAGCTATGCCCGTGGCCATCATGTCAGATTCGGTAGCTTGAACTACATTGCTGATATCCGTGGAGACTTGATCTTCACTGGATTCCAGCCAGCAGCAACCCCTCTCAGCCACCACGATGATCATGACGTAACTCTGTCATCGGATCAGGAAATAGCACCTGCAACAGTTCTGGCCCGAGATCGAGAATAGATTGTGTCACCCGAAGATGGGAAGCTCAACCCCACCACGGGAGCCGAAGACTCTATGGCGTTGGAGCTGCACACGGACCCAACTGATGGGGTATGTGTTACCGGAACCCCGGACATGGCTCCGGTCTCTGATTCCGAACTGAGCGTAACTACGCCCCTCAAATCCAATCAGGCGCCTATCGCCGAATTCTGTGCTGCGGATATCTTCCAGCACTCACCACTTGGCGACATGTTAAGGTCATTAAGATCTCTCTCCTTGGATGAGAGCACATAGCCGCACTATATCCGGTTTGAACTGGAGGCTGGCGAACATCCGCGCTATACCCAGGGGGATGAAGAATTTCGTTCCCCACCCACCACCCACATGGTAGCCACAGTTGAAGATCTAACCGATCTACTCGACTACGATTCAGAAGACTTCGGCGGGATGGACCTCGAAGCTGAAGAAGATACAAAGTCGGCCCATAACAGGGCGGTGGAAAGCTACGTCTTCATATGACATATATATGGTGGATACACCCAAAGAGACAGAAGGCAACGGCGAAAGCAATCCCATAGAGGATAAACCCGCCGAAGAACCTCCCAAGCGTTGGCGTCCAAATCGCCAAACAAAATCCCGTAAAGGAAAAAACAACAACACCATGACTAATGACGGTGATATTCCGGAACAAGCCGAAGACCCCGCAGATCCAAAGATAGAGCAGGAGGAGTGAGAGTACGGCGAACACAGTCCAAAGCCGCAGTCCGATGACAGTGATGCCGAAGGCGGTGACTATGAACCTGTTTCCGAAGAAGAGGCTATCCTGGAGGAAGATGAATATACCGTCCCAGAAGAACCCTCCGAACAAAAACACTTCCATCGGCAGCTTATAGCCACTGCACGGAGCTTAAAAAAAATAGCAGAGACAGCTTCGAGGTGCACAAGACACGCTCAATGATAGATGCAATGAGGCACTAGACGCCGAACAGAAACATGGCTTTAACGGCCAAACCAAAGGCTATCCCAAGCGCAAGCTGCTGCCCGAATTCGACGACGAGGCCGTTGCGCCCGTCCCACCAAAAAATAACACCGCCAACAAGCCGGACCGACCACCTCGCGGACGGGATAGAGTCGCTAGCAATGGCGTAAACAAGCCCCCACACCATAAAGGAAAGGAGGGTGCAGCCCAAGTCCCAAAACACGATCTGCGTGAGGACCTAAACAAAAAAGCTAGCAAGACCAGGTCTATATTCGGACCCAGAGACCGAGACCCCGTACGGGACGGCGACTATCAAGCCAATCGTGCCGGTGACATACCAGTTCGGGGTCAATACCGAACACCACAACCATCGGACATACGCCACGATATAGCAAGATACAGAGGAGCTTCACACCCTCTATGCTTTACCGATGAGGTACTGGGTCATGATTTCCCAGAAGGGTTTAAACCCGTGAACATCGAATCGTATGATGGAACGACAGATCCTGCCATCTGGATACAAGATTTTGTTCTTCACATCCACATGGCTCGAGGAGATGATCTCCACGCCATCAAATATCTACCACTCAAGCTAAAAGGACCAACTCGACACTGGCTAAACAGCCTCCCAGAAAACTCCATTGGAAGTTGGGAAGAACTTGAGGACGCATTTTAGGCCAATTTTCAAGGGACTTATGTCCGGCCCCCGGACGCTGACAATTTAAGCCACATCATCCAACAACCCGGGGAGTCAGCCCGCAAGCTTTGGAACCGGTTTCTCACTAAGAAGAACCAGATCATCGACTCTTCGGACGCTGAAGCCTTATCGGCATTCAAGCACAGTATCCAGGACGAATGGCCAGCCAGACACCTTGGATAGGAAAAGCCGAGGACAATGGCAGCCCTAACTACACTCATGACTCGCTTTTGCGTGGGTGAGGATAGCTGGTTAGCTCGTAGCAGCACCAGTGACCCTGGAACGTCCAAAGTCATGGATGGCAATGGAAAGCCACGACGTAACAAAAACAAATGTCAAAACAACTCTGGAAGCCTAGATGATACAGAGGTAAACGCCGGATTCAGTGGCTCCAGACCCGATCAGCGGAAGAAGCCATTTACATGGAGCAAAGATGGTCCGTCATGTTTGGACAGGATATTAGACAGGCCCTGCCAAATCCATGGCATCCTAGAAAAACCTGCCAACCACACGAACCGTAACTGTAGGGTTTTCAAGTAGGTCGGCAAGCTAAACGCCGAACACAAGGGGAAGGAGCCTCAGAGCGAAGACAAGGATGAACCACGCCAGCCGAATATAGGGGGACAGAAGAAATTTCCACCGGAGGTCAAAACAGTGAACATGATATATGCCACTCATATCCCAAAGAGGGAGCGCAAGCGTGCACTCCGAGACGTCTATGCCGTTGAGCCTGTCGCCCCAAACTTCAACCCATGGTCAGCTTGTGTGATCACTTTCAATCGCAGGGATCATCCGCCTAGTATTCGGCAGGGGGGGTTCGGCTGCCTTAGTGCTCGACCCAATAATAGATGGATACCATCTAACCCGAGTCCTTATGGACAGCGGCAGTAGTCTCAATCTGACCCATCAAGAATCAAGCCAAGCAGCACAACCTTTAAAGGAGTGATACCGGGTGTCGAAGCTCGCTGCACAGGCTCTTTAACATTGGAGGTTATATTCGGTTCTCCCGACAACTTTTGAAGCGAAGAACTACTCTTCGACATAGCTCCGTTCCGAAGTGGCTATCACGCTCTACTCGGAAGAACGGCCTTCGTCCGCTTTAATGTAGTCCCGCATTATGCCTATTTAAAGCTCAAGATGCCTGGACCACGTGGCGTTATCGCAGTCAATGGAAATATGCATTGCTTTCTCCGTACAGAGGAGGACACTGCGGCCTTATCAGCCAAAGTCCAATGCGGCCTATTCAAGCCAGATAATCTATCAACAGCGGACACAACTAAACGTGTCCGGCACACGCTTCAGTATGGCAAATCAGATGAACCTGAGCAGGATTGACAGCTACGCCCCCGTCAACTGCCCCATAAGGTGATAGCATATTTGCCTCGAGTACATAATTATGCGTTAAAAATTCCTTGGGCAACGAGCGGGGGCACCTGCATATAGTCCATTGTTCGGTTAGACCCTATTCGGACTTTAAACTTACCTTCTTTAGGTTCATTAAACGAACCAGACTTGTTATGGGCACACCGGATCAATTTATTCTTTTCCAGGTTTACTTTTCCCTTTGTACAGATGGCCGTCATACTCACACCTTCAAGGACACATTACAGATGAGGAAACGGCACAGACGTGCAGCAGGGACCCGCACTAAGGTTTCTCTTTTAGATTAAGACCCTGTGTAAACCTTTTTTTCTCCTTCTTGTTATATACCTTTTTTGGCATGTAAAATGTCCAAAAAAGGTCATCGGCATTATCTATGAAGTTTACGGCTTGCCATACTATAGAGGAATATTAATAGAACAATTTCATTCGTATTATGTCTAGAGTTTTATTCACTCACCATGGAATGTTCTTTTCGCATATTAGATTTCCATATGTGCCTTCTCAACAAGGATTTATTACCAGGGGCTATAGTCAGCCCTGGTATATGCTGAAAAGACCGAACACCTATAGGGAGTGTTCGGCGTCCTGGATATTTGCATTATATGCTTCAGTTCGGAATCATGTCTTGGGACAATAGTTGGGTTGCCCGGCTCCTGTGCTTACCCCTACGTTCCCGATTGTTCGTCTAGGGTGTAAAGGGCGAACTACTGCGATAGTACTTCTGGCTAGTCCAGTCAAGTACCTCAATAGAGAAAGACGAAAACTGACTGTCACGATAAGCAAGAACCTGGTCTGCAATCCGGTGACTTAGTTTTATTCTACGATCGATAGAGATATACCCCATGTTATATGAAGGGTTGGTTTTTCGCCCAGCCAAGTGCAATTGGATACTTCGTCCACACCAGGGGCTAGTACCTAGCCCCACTTGTCAAACTCCTATGACTAAGTGAAAGGAATAACGCTGCATAGTCTGATTGCCTGGTTCGCTCCGCATACACCTCCTATACGGACCAATATGTTGGACAAAGTGTGTATTTGCATATGATCGAACACCCTAGTACTATGTACCTGGGGGCTGAAGCTGATGACTGGAAACTTTCAGATTTAAAATAAACAGTCACACGGGAGGAAAAAGACGTTGATATTATAATAGCGCAAAAGTTATATACATTGGATTCATAAGCATAGTCTTTACATCCGGATACAATCATTCGAAGACAACATCCTTCCAACACTGGCCTACTACAAGGCGGGCGCCGTCGATGACGTCCTCGAAGTACTTCTCCGGCTTGTGGTGCTCCTTGCCTGCGGGCGGGCCAGCAGTAGCTATATGCACTGTGTTCATCTTCGCCTAGTGCACCTTGACGCGAGCAAAGGCCATCCGAGCACCTTCTATGCAGGCCGAACGCGTTAGTGCATCGACCCACGGACTTGCCTCGACGAGACGCTTCACCAATCGGAAGTAACTACTCGGAATTGGCTCAGCGGGCCATAGCCGGACTATTAAGTCCTTCATGGCCGAGTCCGCCATGTTGTGCAGCTCGACCAGCTGCTTCATCTGGTTGTTGAGGGGAACTGGATGTTGTGGCGCATAGAACTGCGACCAGAACAATTTCTCCGTGTCATTCCCCTCCTAGGGTCGGAAGTATTGAGCGGCATCTGCGCTGCTCCTCGGAAGATCATCAAACACGCCTGGAGAACTCCACAATCGTGTGAGCCCAATATACTTCCGCCCTCCGAAGATGCTCTGTAAGAGAAATATCTTACCAGATGCTATTTGTCGCGCTTATTTGATTTCCTCACAGGCACTCCACGCCCCACCTCACGCTTCCTGTGCGGACTTTACTGCCGCAGACAGCTCGGTCACCTGCTCCGAAGCCTTCTTCTCCGATGCCTCACACTTAAGGATGGCATCTTGGAGCTCCACCTCGACTTCGGACACCTGAGATTTGTTTTTTTCGCACTCCGCCATTTTGACCTCCAAATCAGCAGCCGCTTTATCTACGACCGCTATGTTCGCCTTGGCCTCCTCCTTGGCCTTGGCAACCTCACCCTTGAGGGCCTCAAGATCAGCGCCGCTAATTGTGTAATACAGAATACAATATTAGAGTTTGTAATCATACTCAATCAATTTGGTCTTATTGACATTTTAAAACAAAAATCTGCATACCTTGTGTTTCGTCAAAACGCCGGTTGATGCGGTCGAGGTCTGTGTTGGCCACCTCAAGCTTCCGATTTATTTCAGCAACCTCTATGTCTCGCACAGTCGCCGTAACTAAGGAAGCCTACACAACAGTTCAGGTCGGTAAGTATGTTATTCTAATGGATACTTCGTCCGATTCTATTCAGAATCACACAAAGCATCAGGGGCTACTGGTTATATATGTGTATTTAAGACAAATAAAATTTCTTAAAAAGCTTTACATTGCTTACCTCAAGCATGTTAAAAGGCTATTGAAGGCTTCATTCGGTCCGCCCTTGATGGACTGAATCTTCTTCATCATCGAACGCATCACGGTGCGGTGTTCCTCAACGATGAGAGCAGTTTGCCGTGCTCCCTCCATAGAATCCGGTGCCTCCGGATTAACTCCGGGCGCTGTCATATCCTCCTGCGATTGAGGAGCTGGATCTTCGAACCCCGGAGCCACGCTAGGCTCCGGGATGGTGTTTGGTGGGACCCCGAACTATTCGGGCCCCACATCTTCGGTCTCCATGGGGGGCGTCTCCCCATGGTCAGCGGCCGCCGAGGTATTACCCTCAGCCGCCCTGTCTCCTGCCCCGCCCTCATCTCTTTGTGTGGAGAGAACCAGCCAGACTGGCGGGTCACTCTCCGTCTCCCCAGGTGCCAAAGAGTTCCCCTCCGATGATGTAACATCGGGGCTTACACTGGGAGGGCTGTAGGTCAGCAGGAGAAAAACATTAATTAAAATACCATAAAATCTGAATAAATAAAGATGCAGCACTTGAGTCCGGACTGATTTACGTCGTGGGCCGGGGTTTTTCCCTGGGCTTCATCACATAGCTATGTTCGGATGAACTTGAACTAGCTCTGAGGTTCAGTTTCCTCCGGGGCACGGCCGCAGCCGCGTCAGCAATGGCCCCCCTCTTCCTCCCCCTGCCTTGCGTAGGGGGCATTTCTTCTTCCTCCTCTTCCTCCTCACCATCTTCCTCCGCCTCATCGGAGGAGATTATGTGGAGGTCCTCGGGCTTCTTGCCCGCAGGACGGGGCTGTCTCCGGCCCCCTTGCCCTTTGACTTCTTGGGCTTCTTGGTCGGCGCCTTGTACGGCGCCGGAACCAACATCGCCATCAGTAGAGGCAGATCTGGTTCTTCGGGCAAAGGCGCCGGTCACTTAATCCGGGACGCCTTCTTTGTCCAGTTCTGTATATCATGTAAAAATTCCAACTCCTATTATCATTAAATAAGGGAAAGGGTAAGTGTTTGGCAAGGATTATTGTTACCTCTATGGCGGAAACTTCGGTGCTGAAGACCGCATCCTCGTCCTCTTTGGGCCACTCCTTCTGGCTCTTGAAGAGGTGCTTCCAGATCTCTTTGTGTGTAAAGCCGAAGAGATGCTTCAGCGGCTTGTCTCCCGCCAGATCGAACTCCCATAGGGAGGAATCCCGGCTTTGGCAAGGGAGGACGAGCCGGGTCACCATCACCTAGATCATGGAGGAGAGCAGGTGCCCCCTGGAGATCACGCCGGACACACGACCCACGAGAGTCGTTACCTCAGTGTGCGACCCCCAATCCAGACCCTTCTTGGTCCAGGAGGTCAACCTCATTGGGGGTCCGGATATGAAAGAAGGTTCCACCGCTCACTTGGTGTCGCGGGGTTCAGTGATATAGAACCATTCCTACTGCCAGACCTTGTTCGTCTCCACGAACGAGCCCTTGGGCCAAGTTGCGTTCGGGAGCTTGCTTATCATGGCGCCCCTCCACTCCGCGTGCTCCCCGTCAACCACATTCGGCTTCACGTTGAAGGTCTTAAGCCACAGGCCGAAGTGTGGGGGTGCGGAGAAAGGCTTCACACATCACTATGAAAGCGGATATGTGAAGAATTGAGTTTGGGTCTAGATCATGGAAATCTAGCCCGTAGAAGAACAAAAGACCCTGAACAAACGGGTGGAGTGGAAACCCTGGCCCCCGAACAAAGTGAGAGGTAAAAACTACCCTCTCGCCCGCCTTAGGAACGGGAATCACCTGGCCCTTAGGGGGGACTCGATGTGTGATGTCGCCGGCGAGATACCCCGCACTTTGTAGATCCTCCACGGTCTTTTCGTTGACCGTGGAAGCCTCCCACTTGCCTCTGGCACTGGATCCAGCCATTGCTGGGAAGAGGAGTGGTGGTTGAGGAACGAGGAGTTGTGGGCATAGGAGATGAGAATGCGGTGGCAAGGGAGATTGGAGAGCTCGAGCTTGAGGAAGGCGTGGGGATTGGTGTCCTTTTATAACACTACGAATACATAGCATTCCCCCACCTTAGCCATAAAACTCACTGGTTCCCAAAGCGGTCGTGCGTAATGCGCGGCGTGGGTGCTCACGTCACAGTGATAAGAATCCCACAATAAGCGGGCATGATCTCTATTCTGATGGGACGTGCCAATGAGGATATACCTCAAAACGTGAAACTAGGACCAAATAAAACGGTTCGATATATTAGTGGGTTGGACGCGACGCTTCACCCAAAAGTTGTGAGTAGAGACACATTATTCATTTTCTATAAAGAGCCTTGCCTTCGAGGCTAAGGATTGTACTAATCTTGCACAGCCGAACACAATCCATCTATTTGCAGAAGATATATTCGGGAGGAGGAACCCGCCTTGCAATGCCGAAGACAATAGCGAAGCCGAACTCATCGCCATCGAAGACAGGTTCAGCGGCTACTGAGGGAGTCCTGGATCGGGGCGTCCTCATGTGACCGGACAAACTCCTGGTGGGCTAGACTGGTGGGCCATGAAGATTATTATAGAAGATCATCTCTCGTATCCGGATAGGACTCCTGGATTCTTGTAATGGCAAGTTTTAGGCTCGAGTGTAGATTTTCCTTCCTCTGCAAGATGATATGTACAAACCCTAGGCCTCTCCGATGTCTATATAAACCGGAGAGTTTAGTCCACAGAGGCTAGAGAAGAATCATAATATCCTCATAGGCTAGACCTAGGGTTTAGCCATCACGATCTCGAGGTAGATCAACCGTCGTACACATATTCACTCATACTAATATAGCAGGAAGTAGGGTTTTACCACGATCGAGAGGGCCTAAACCTAGGTAAACATCGTGTCCCCTGCCTCCTGTTACCATTGATCCTCAGACGTATTGTTCGGGACCCCCTACCCGAGATCCTCCAGTTTTGACACCGACAGCCACGCCTGGTTGTGTGATTAGCTATTCGACTGCTTTGGGCTTTTCAAGCTGCCGGCAAACGTCATCCCGCTAAATATCAACTCTACCAGGAGTCAGATCTTGAAATGGATGCCGCACTGTACTGCCAACGGAGTTTCGGGTGTCTGACAGGTACCCTTTCTTGATGAAGAGTTGGCATAGTCTTCCACCTTAGTACAAAGGGCCACTAAGGTAGAAGCTACAACATATAAGCACACCTCCGAGGTGGAGGTGGCGTACATTAAGAAGCGGCTCGAAGATAACAGAGTGGCCTGAGCCGTGCAGTGGTGAAGGGAGCAAAGGTAAGGGGCAAAACCGGAGATGAGAGCTCTTCCCACGGTATGGGTGAGACACGAGTCAAGGAAGAGGTTGCCGGGGAAGAGAATACCGGGGGAGAGTCTGCCGGGGATGGGGCTTCCGGAATCGAGGCTTTGTACATCATGACAAAAGAGGCCCTAGAGGAAGAAGAGGCTGGGGGAGTGGAGGTACCTGAGGAGGGATGGCTCGCAGAAGGCCCCCAAGCCCCCGAGCCGCTCTTGGACCCGTGCCCCCACAAGCGGGTAGGCACTCGAGGAGCGGCAGCCCCCGATCCTATGCCAGCCGCTAGGAGGGCGAAGGAGACCGCCTCTAAGGCTGGTGTTCCCAAAGCTATGCGCCAACATTCTCCTCGGCTCTCTGGTTCTAGGGCCCTCTCGCCAAGCCACCGCTAGCAACGAAAGGCGACTGAGGTAGTCCTGGATAGAGGGGTCCTCGGGAGGCCATATAACTTTTAGTGGTTCGGACTGGTGGGCCGTGAAGATCATAGTCGAAGATCATCTCTCGTATCCGGAGAGGACTCCTGTATTCATGTAATGGCAAGTTTTAGGTTCGGGTGTAATATTTCCTTTTTCTGCAAGGTGGTATGCACAAACCCTAGGACCCTCCGGTGTGTATATAAACCGAAGGGTTTAGTCCGTAGAGGCTAACGGAGAATCTCAAATCCTCATAGGCTAGACTTTAGGTTTAGCCAATAAGATCTCGAGGTAGATCAACTCTTGTATTCGTATTCATCCATATTAATATAGCAGGAAGTAAGGTTTTACCTCGATCGAGAGGGCTTGAACCTGGGTAAACATCGTGTCCCCAGCCTCCTGTTACCATCGATCCTCAGACGCATAGTTCGGGACCCCCTACCCGAGATCCACCGGTTTTGACACCGACATTGGTTCTTTCATTGAGAGTTCCACTATGTCTTCAACCGAAGGACTGATGGATCGCGTCATCAACAACGATGGAAACACCGAGGGAATCTTCCCTCCTGGACAACTCTTCATGTTCGGTGGCTTCGCGCTACGTGCCAACACAGAAGGCCATCTTGAGCAGATTGAGAGCTACGCCCCTAGCCATGAAGTCAAATTTGGAAGCTTAAACTACGTTGCTGATATCCGTGGAGACTTGATCATCGCTAGATTTGAGCCAACGGCAACCTCTCTCTGCCTTTGCGATGAACATGACCTAGCTCTGTCATCAAATCAGGAAATAGCACCTGCAACAGTTCAAACCTGGAACAGACCGCGCCGCCCAAGGAGGGCAAGCTTAACCCCGCCACGAAAGCCGCGGACTCAATAGCGTTGTAACCGAACACATACCCAACTCCAGACGAGGTTTGTGTCATCGGAACCCCGGACCTAACTCCAGCCTCGGATTAAGAATCACACGCATCCGCGCCCTTCAAGCCAGATCGCGCGTCTATCGCCGAATTCAGTGCTCCGGATATCTTCCAGCACTCACCCTTTGGCAACATGCTAAGGTCGTTAAGATCCCTCTCCTTAGATGGGGACACATAGCCGCATTGTATCCGGTTCAAACTGGAGGCTGATGGAGAATTTTGCTCCCCACCCACCACCCACTTGATAGCCACGGTTGAAGATCTAACCGATCTACTTGACTATGCTTCTGAAGACTTCGAAGGGATGGACCTCCAAACCTAAGCGGATCCAGATCAAAGCCGGTCCGTCACCGGGTGGTGGACAGCTACGTCTTCATACGACGTGTACATGGTGGATACACCTAAGGAGGCGGAGGGCGACGGCGAAAACAATCTCGTAGAGGACAAGCCCGTCGAGGAACCTCCCAAACGTCGGCATCCAAAGCGCGGAACTAAATCCCACAAAGGAAGAAATAGGAATACTATCACTAACGGTGGTGACACTCCGGAACAAGCCGAAGACCCCGCAGACCCAGCAATGGAGCAGGAAGAGCGAGAGGACGGCGAACAGAGTCTGAAGCCGTTGTCCGATGACAGTGATGCCGGAGACGGTAACTACGAACCTATCTCCTAGGAAGAGGTTAGCCTGGATGACGATGAATATATCATCCCAGAAGAACCCTCTGAACAAAAGCGCTTCCATCGGCGGCATATTGCCACCGCAAGGAGCCTGAAAAAGCAGCAGAGACGGCTTCGAGCCCCGCAGGACACGCTCAACGATAGATGGAACGAGGTGCTAGACGCCGAACAGAAACATGGCTATAACGGCCAAACCAAAGGCTATCCCAAGCGTAAACTGCCGCCCAAATTCAACGACGAGGCTGCTGCGCCCATCTTGCAGAAGAATAACACCGCCGACAAGCCGGACCGACCACCTCGTGGACAGGACAGAGTTGGCAGCAATGGCGTACACAAGCCAGCACCAGCTCCCCGTAAAGGAAAGGAGGATGCAGCTCAAGTCCGAAAACACGATCTGCGTGAGGAACTAAACAGAAAAGCTAGCAAGACCAGGTCTATCTACGAACCTAGGGACCGGGTTCCCGCACGGGACGACGTCCATCAAGCCAATTGCGCAGGTAACATACCAGTTCGGGGTCAGTACCGAACATCACAACCATCGGACATACGCCACGATATAGCAGAATGCAGAGGAGCTGCACACCCTCTATGCTTCACCGATGAGGTGCTGGATCATGACTTTCCAGAAGGGTTTAAACCCGTGAATATCGAAGCGTACGATGGAACACCGGATCCTGCCGTCTGGATAGAAGACTTTATTCTTCACATCCACATGGCTCAAGGAGATGATCTCCACGCCATTAAATATTTACCCCTCAAGCTGAAAGGACTAGCTTGGCACTGGCTAAACAGCCTCCTAGAGAACTCCATTAGGAGTTGGGAAGAACTTGAGGATGCTTTTCGGGCCAATTTTCAAGGGACCTATGACCGCCCCTAGACGCTGACGATCTAAGTCACATCATCCAACAACCTGGGGAGTCAGCCCGCAAGCTTTGGAATCGGTTTCTCATTAAGAAAAACCAAATCGTCGACTGTCCGGACGCTGAAGCCTTAGTGGCATTCAAGCACAGTGTCCGGGACGAATGGCTAGCCAGACACCTCGGACATGAAAAGCCGAGGACAATGGTGGCACTAACTACACTCATGAGTCGCTTTTGCGTGGGTGAGGATAGCTGGTTAGCTCGTAGCAGTTCCAGCGACCCTGCAACATCCGAAGTCAGGGACGACAATGGAAAGCCACGACGTAACAAAAACAAATGTCGAAACAATTTTGGAAGCCCAGATGATACAGCTTCTAATGCCGGATTCAGTGGCTCCAAACCCGATTAATGGAAGAAGCCATTTAAAGGCAACAAAGAAGGTCCATCCAGTCTAGACAAAATATTAGATAGGCCCTGCCAAATCCATGGCACCCTAGAAAAACATGCGAACCATACCAACCATAACTATTGGGTATTCAAGCAGGCCTGCAAGCTCAATGCCAAACATAAGGGGAAGGAGCCTCAGAGCGAAGACAGGGATGAACCTCGCCAACCAAATATAGGGGGACAGAAGAAATTTCCACCGGAGGTCAAAACAGTGAACATGATATATGCCACTCATATCACAAAGAGGGAGCGCAAGTGCGCACTCCGAGATGTCTACGTCGTTGAGCCTGTCACCGCAAAATTCAACCCATGGTCGGCCTGTCCGATGACTTTCGATCGCAGGGTTCATCCGAATAGTATTCGTCATGGGGGTTCGGCTGCCCTAGTGCTCGACCCAATAATCGATGGATACCACCTCACCCGAGTCCTCATGGACGGCAGCAGCAGTCTTAATCTGATATATAAGGACACTGTCCGCAAGATGGGGATAGACCCGTCAAGTATCAAGCCAAGCAGCACGAACTTTAAAGGAGTGATACCGGGTGTAGAAGCCCGTTGCACGGGCTCTTTGACATTGGAGGTCGTATTCGGCTCTCCTGATAACTTTCGAAGCGAAGAGTTGATCTTCGACATAGCTCCGTTCCGAAGTGGCTATCATGCACTACTCGGAAGAGCGGCCTTCGCCCGCTTTAATGTAGTCCCGCATTATGCCTATTTAAAGCTTAAAATGCCTGGACCATGTGGCGTCATCACGGTCAATGGAAATATGGAGCGCTCTCTCCGTACGGAGGAGGACACTGCGGCCTTAGTAGCCCAAGTCCAAAATGGCCTATTCAAGTAGGATAATTTATCAATAGCAGACACAACTAAACGTGTCTGGCACACGCCTCAGTGCGGGAGCTCAGATGAATCTGAGCAAGATTGACAGTTACGCCCCCGTCAACTGCCCCATAAGGTAATAGCATATGTCCCTCGAGTACATAATTATGCCTTAAAAATTCCTTGGGCGACGACCGGGGGCGCTTGCATATAGTGCATAATTCGGCTAGACCCTATTCGGACTCTAAACTTATCTTTTTAGGTTTATTAAACAAACTAGACTTGTCATGGCCACACTGGATTAATTTTTATTTTCCAAATTTCTTTTCTTTTCTCTTTATAGATGGCCATCATACTTTCACCCCTTCAAGGACACATTACAGAGGAGTAAACGGCGCAGTCGTGCAGCAGGGACCCGCACTAAGGTTTCCTTTTTAGATTAAGACCCTGTGTAAACCTTTTTCTCTTTCTAGTTATATACCTTTTTGGCGTGTGAAATGTCCAAAAAGGTTTTCTGCATTGTATGTAAGCTTGCGGCTCGCCATACCATAAAGGGATATTAATAGAGCATCTTGATTCGCATTATGTTTGGATATTTATTCACTCATCATAAATGCTCTCTCCCCACATCAGATTGCCATATGTGCCTTGTCAATAAGGGTCTGTTACCAGGGGCTGCATTCAGCCTCGTATATGTTGAAAAGACCGAACACGTATAGGGAGTGTTCGGCATCCTGGATGTCTGCCTTATATATATCAGTTCCGAATCATGTCTTAGGTCAATAGTTGGGTTGCCCGGCTCATGTGCTTACCCCTATGTTCTTGATTGTTCCGCTCGGGTGTAAAGGGTGAACTACTGCGATTGTACTTCTGGCTCGTCCGGTCAAGTACCACTGTAGAGAAAGCCGAAAACTGACTATCATGATAGGCGAGAACCTGGTCCACAATCCGGTGACTTAGTGTTATACTACGATCGATAGAGATCTCCCCCGTGTTATACGAAGGGTTGGATTTTTGCCCAGCCAGGTGCAATTGGATGACTTATGTAAAGGAATATCCTATCCGCACCAGGGGCTAGTACCTAGCCTCACATGTCAAGCTCCTACAACTAGGTGAAAGCAATAACGCCGCATAATCTGATTGCCTGGTTCGCTCCGCATACACCTCCATAACGGACCAAGATGTTGGATAAAGAGTGTATATGCATATGACCGAACACCCCAATAGTATGTACGTGGGGGCTAAAGCCGACGACTGGAAACTTTCAAATTTAGATAAACAGTCACACAGGAGGTAAAAGATGCTGATATTATAAATAGCACAAAAGTTATATACATCGGATTCATAAGCATAGTCTTTACATCCGGATACAATCACTCGAAGATAACATCCTTCGAACACTGGCCTTCTATAAGGAAGGCATCGTCGATGACGTCCTTGAAGTACTTCTCCGGCTTGCAGTGCTCCTTGCCGGCAGGTGGACCAGCAATGGCAATATGCCCCACATTCTTCTTCGCCCAGTGCAGTTTGACACGAGCGAAGGCCATCCTAGCTCCTTCTATGCAGGCCGAACGCGTCAATGCGTCGACCCGCGGACTCACCTCGACGAGCCGCTTCACCAATCCAAAGTAGCTACTTGGGATTGGGTCAGCGGGCCATAGCCAGACTATTAAGTCCTTCATGGCTGAACCCGCCATGTTGTGCAGCTCGACCAGCTGCTTCATCTGGTCGCTGAGGGGCACCCGATGTTTTGGCGCATAGAACTACGACCAAAACAGCTTCTCCGTGTTATTCCCCTCCAAGGCTTGGAAGTACAGGGCACCGTCAGAAATGCTCCTCAGAAGAAAAACAAACACGCCTGGAGAACTCCATAACCGTGTCAGCCCAATGTACTTGTGCCCTCCGAAGATGCTATGTAAGAGAAATGTCTTACCAGATGCTATCTGTCTTGCCTGCTCGATTTCTGGACAGGCGCTGCGCGACTCGCCTCACGCATCCTGGGCAGTCTTCACTACCGTAGCAAGCTCGGATGCCTGTTCTGAAGCCTTCTTCTCAAATGCCTCACATTTGCGAATGGCATCATTGACCTCAACGTCGACTTAGGATACCCGAGACTGGTGCTTCTCGCACTCAGCCTTTTCGGCCTCCAAATAGCCGCTTTGTCAGCGGCTACCTTGTTCGCCTCGGCCTCCTTCTTGACCTTGGCGACCTTGCCCTTGAGGGCCTCGAGCTCGGCGGCACCAACTGTGTAATACAGAATACCATATCAGAGTTTATTAAACATACTCAAATTAATTAGTCTTCTTGACATTTTAAATTCCGCATACCTTGCGTTTCATCCAAATGCTGATTGACGTGGCCGAGGTCCGCGTTGGCCAGCACGAGCTTCCGGTTTAGTTCGGCAACCTCTGCGTCTCGCGCAGTTGCCGCAACTTGTGAAGCCTGCACAACAGTTCAGCTCTGTAAGTATGCTATATTGTGGATACTTCGTCCGATTCTCTTCACAATCACACAAAGCATCAGGGGCTACTTGCTATATATGTGCATAAAAATAAAAGTTCTATAAAGAACGTTACATTGCTTACCTCAAATCTTGTTAACACGCTATTGAATGCTTCATTCAGTCCGCCCTTGAGGGACTGAATCTTCTTCATCACCGCACCCATCATAGTGCGGTGTTCTTCAACTACGAGAGCATTTTGCGGTGCTCCCTCCATGGAGTCCGGCGCTTCCGGATTGACTCCGGGCACTGTCGTATTCGCCCCCTCTTGACGGGTCTGGTCTTCGAACCCCAGAGCCGCGTTAAGCTCTGGGTCATTGTTCAGGAGGGCCCCAGATTGTTCGTGCCCCCTGTCTTCGGTCTCCATGGGGGTTGTTTCCCCATGGTCAGCGGCGGCCGAGGTATTACCTCCGGCCGCCCCGTCACCTACCCCGCCCTCGCCTCCTTGGGCGGAGGACACCAGCTGGGAGGACACTTCGGTGTCCCCACCGATCATGGGCGATGAAGCCCGGACCGGCGGGTCATTCTCCGTCTCTCCAGGCGCAAGAGAGTTCCCCTCCGATGAGATAGCATCAGGGTGTCCACCGGGAGGGCTATAGGTCAGCAGGGGAGAAATACTAAGTAAATGCTAAACAAAGTAAAAGGTGCAGCAGTTAAACCAGACAAACTTGCGATTCGGGCAGGGGTTTCACCCTGGGCTTCACCACGAAACTATGTTCGGATGAATCCAAACTAGCCGCGAGGTTCAGTTTCCTCCGGCGCACGGTCGTGCCTACATCAGCAGCGGCACCCCTCCTCGTCCCCTCCCTTGCGCAGCGAACTGCTCTTCTTCCTCTTCCTCTTCCTCCCCATCATCTTCCTCCCCCTCTTCGGAGGAGAGAATGTTGATCTCCTCGGACTTCTTGTCCACAGAGCGGGGGCTGTCTCCGGCCCCCTTGCCCTTCTTCTTGGGCTTCTTGACTGGAGCCTTGGACGGCGTCGGGACCAGCATTGCCATCAGTAGAGGCAATTCTGGGTCTTTGGGCAGATGCGCCGGACTCTTAATCCGGTTCGCCTTCTTCGTCCAACCCTGTATATCATGTAAAATTTCCAATTCCTGTTATCACTAAATAGGGGAAGGAATATGTATTCGGCGAAGATTCTACTACCTCTGGGGCGGGGAGCATAGTGCTAAAGCCCACGTCTTCAGTTTCTACCGGTCACTCCTTCTGGCTCTTAAAGAGATGCTTCCAGATCTCTTTGTGCGTAAAGCCGAAGAGATGCTTCAGCGGCTTATCTCCTGCTAGATCGAACTCCCATAGGGAGGAGCCCCGGCTTTGGCAAGGGAGAACGAGCCGGGTCAGCATTACCTGGACCACGAAGGAGAGCTGGTGCCCCTTGAAGATCACGCTGGACACACGGATCACGAGAGTCGTCACTTCAGTTTGCAACCCCTAGTCCAGACCCTTTTTGGTCCAGGAGGTCAACCTCTCTGGGGGTCCGGATCTGAAAGCTGGCTCCGCCGCCCATTTGGCATCGCGGGGTTCGGTGATGTAGAACCACTCCTGTAGCCAGACCTTATTGGTCTCCATGAATGAGCCCTTGGGCCAAGTTGCGTTACGGAGCATGCTAATCATGGCGCCCCTGCACTCCACGTGTTGTACGTCCACCACCTTCGGCTTTAAGTTGAAGGTTTTGAGTCATAGGCTGAAGTGTGGAGGGATGCGGAGGAAAGCTTCACACACCACTATGAAAGCGGATATGTGATGGATTAAGTTCGGGGCTAGATCATGGAAATCTAGCCCGTAGAAGAACAAAAGTCCCGAACAAAGGGGTGGAGTGGAAACCCTAGCCCCCTAACAAAATGGGAAGTAACCACTATCCTCTCACCCACCTCAGGGACAGGAATGACCTGACCCTTGGCTGGGACTCGGTGCAAGATGGTCGCGGCGAGATAGCCCGCGCTCCGTAGATCCTCAACGGTCTTTTCAGTGACCATAGAAGCCTCCCACTTGCCCCTGGCACCGAATCCAGCCACTGCTGGGAAGGGGAGTAGTGGTTGAGGAACGAGGAGCGGTGGGCGCAGGAGACAAGGATGTTGGGGCTAGGGAGATTGGAGAGCTCGAGCTTGAGGAAGGCGTGAGGCTGATGAAAGGGATGAGTATCCTTTTATAACAATGTGAATATAGAGCATCCCCCCACTTTAGCCATAATCCTCGCCGGTTCCCAAAGCGGTCGTGCGTAATGCGCGGCGTGGGTGCTCGCGTCATATTGATAAGGATCCCACAATTAGCGGGCATGATCTCTATTCAGATGGGACATGTCAATGAGGATACGCGAAACTAGGACCAAATAAAACGGTTTGATATATTAGTGGGATGGACACGACGCTTCACCCAAAAGTTGTCAGTAGAGACACACTATTCATTTTCTTTTAAGAGCCTTGCCTTCAACGCTAAGGGTTGTACTAACCTTGTAGACACGAACACAATACAATTTTTGCAGAAGATATATTCGGAAGAAGGAACCCGCCTTGCAATGCCGAAGACAATATAGAAGACGAACTCATTGTCATCGAAGTCAGGTTCAGGGGCTACTAAGGGAGTCCTACATAGAGGGGTGCTCGGGAGGCCATATAACTCTTGGTGGGCCGGACTGGTGGGCCGTGAAGATCATAGTCGAAGATCATCTCTCGTATCCGGGGAGGACTCCTGTATTCATGTAATGGCAAGTTTTACGTTCGGGTGTAATCTTTGCTTCCTCTGCAAGGAGGTATGCACAAACCCTAGGCCCCTCCGGTGTGTATATAAACCGGAAGGTTTAGTCCATAGAGGCTAACGGAGAATCTCAAATCCTCATAGGCTAGACTTTAGTGTTTAGCCAATACGATCTCGAGTAGATCAACTCTTGTATTCATATTCATCCATATTAATATAGCAGGAAGTAAGGTTTTACCTCGATCGAGTGGGCCTGAACCTGGGTAAACATCGCGTCCCCAGCCTCCTATTACTATTGATCCTCAGACGCATAGTTTGGGACCCCCTACCCGAGATCTGCCGGTTTTGACACCGACAGCGACTCTAGTGCCCAATCGAGTTTGAGCTCTTCGCAGAGCTCGTCTTCAACATGGCCTCCTATGCCTCGGCAATGCTTGAATTTACCGGAAAGCTCCGTTTTCCCGACCCAGAAGATGGGCAGAGCCCCCACACTACCCATGGAGTTCGGGCTAAACTCCATGCTCATCGATGAAGAGTGAGAGAGATCGCTTCCTCCTTCTCTTCTTTTCTTGCATTTTCTTTAGTATGCTTGCTTTCATTCACTGACTGGTCTGGCTCGCTGGTTGTTGCCAGGGAGGAGGAGGAGGAGGAGACGGAGACCCTTATCGACCGGGCCAAGCGCCTCAAGAACACAGAGCCATTGATGACGATGGAGGGGACGCGCCCGGCAGTTTATCGCACAAGCGCCCCAACAACAAGCCCCTAGATCAGCCCTCGGCTTGAAAGCGCAGAGGATATTCCACTTGCTGGTGATGGTGGCAGAGAGCCCTCCCTTGTGGAGGCCATAGGAGGAGAGGGGACCATTCAAGGGGAGAATCTTCAAGAGGGGCCCATCCTGCCTGCTGCTAGAGTCGATGGATCTCCACCAGGGGTCCCATAGGAGAGTCCCCTCAGGGCGACACCGTGGTTCCCGAGGGAGGAGAAGGGAATCCTGGCACGGCAGCTGATGTTGCCAAGGAAATCGAACCTTTTGCCCGGTAGTCTCTCCGAGTAACTTATCAGCTTTTCTTCTCAGGATTTTTCTGATCAGTTTTCTTCGTATCTCTGAATCTGAACTTTTGTCGTTGATTGCTGGATCTTCTTGCAGCCCCTTTGAGAGAAGAGCCAGATTCGTTGGAGGAAGTGGCTGGAATAGGGAAGGACGCTTCTTAGGAGGCCGCCAAGATTGCTGCTGCAGAGGGTCAGGAGCATGCTACCGGGGGCGCCCTCGGTCCCCTAAAGGAGTCCGAGCAAATCCCCAACAACATGTCTGGATCAGGGGTCATGGTCAAGGAGAAGATACCCCTCCAAACCATGAGCCCCCTACCCTTATTTGGCAGTTTAGTGGAAGACCCGCCACCATCTTCGAATAACTTGGCGCTGGTGCTGGCACCGCATGGACTTGTAGCCCCCGGCCCGTCAAAGGCGATGAGCACAGATTTTGATGAAGAGCTCCAACGCATACGGGCATCGTTGCATCAGGGAGTCGAAGATGTGGATGACTCCATAGTCATCGCCATGGACCTGTCCTTCATGGATTCGGTGGCAACGGGCCTCAAAGAGATACGGGAGCGGCACGATCAGAAGTGGCAGGAGCTCAAGGAGTAGCGCATGTCCGCCAACAGGGTGGATCAGAAGCTGAAGGACAAGGGAATAGAGCTGCGCGACTGGCACCACAAGCAGTTCCAAGTACTCGTGAGGAAGCAGGAAACAGTCTTGATGGCAAGGGAGGACGCCATCGCTTGGGAGGCACGCTTGGTGGACCACAAAGCGATTCTGGACGCTAGGGAGCAGGAGATTTCCCTCCAGGAGGAGAGGCTCGAGGCCACTCTCCGCGCCAAAGATGATGATCTGGAGGTCCTTGAGCGGCAGCGCACTAAGGAACTAGAGGACGAGAACAAGACTTCCATGGACACCCTTACTGCCGATTTTGCTGCCCAGTTGAAGAAGCTTGCTGATGACCTTGCCGCTGCATCCACTGCCAAGTCCACCCTCGACCAACAGGTAGCCAAACTGACTGATGAACTTGCCGGGAGCGCTAAGGAGGTCGAAACCCTCAAGGAGGAGGCGTGGAAAGCAGAGAGCCTTTTGAAGGATGTGCGATTGCAGCTCTCTTCCAAGGGTCAAGACCTTGAGGCTACCACCAACACCATTAAAGATCTGAAGACCAGGGTTGGCACCTTAGAGAGCTCGGTAGAATCCGGTGGGGCTCATGCATAGCAGCTGACGAAAGACTTGGACACTGCAGGGCACCTTCGAAAGGATGCCGAGGAAATGCTAGCAAATCAGTCCGAGTAGGTCGAGCTCTGGATTAGGAGCTTGATCGACATCACTGAGCATCTCGGCGCCCAGGCCGCAGCCATGGGCATGGAGGGGCCATTCTTTTCGTCCAGCAAGCTGGAGGTCCCCAGCGTCAAGCTAGGGGTCTTCTTCAATGAGCTGATCGACAAGTTGAAGGTAGAAGAAGAGGGTAGGGTCGGCCGCTTCGCAACTGAGTCCCAGAAGCTTGCCCGCAACACCCTCTTCATAGCCCTAAGAAACCTTGCCTACCACCACCCAGTTCTCAATCTTGACGACGGTTTCAGGAAGCCGCCGATAGTCAGATGTCCGTGCTGCTAAGAATAAGGCCACCCCCCTTGCTGACAAGGTTCATGGTGTCCCTTCTACTTCACGAAACCGCCAGGCCCGATGCTAGATCATTCTCGCCATCATGTTGGCCTTTAAGCAAAACAATGACGCATGTCCTGGGTTTAGACGTCGTTCTATGTATATTTCATGTGAACTCGGTTGTTTCCCTTGCTTAATCTGAAGTGCATGTTTATCCCTTTCAAGTTTTATCCATTTAGTGTTTGTACGATAGGTCCCTATGCTCATTCAGGTTACCTTCCGGTATCATATTGCCGCAATGGTTGTAAGGGGCTGGCCCTTAACAGTTATTTTGGCGTGAATGCGTCTCGATAGGTTTTTCCTCATTTTTTTCTGATGCAGCCACTCGTGCCGCGAGAAGGCTCTGATCGGAACGAGGGTGCAGATAAGAATCTAGTAGAGGTACCATCATGTACAAGATTCCTTCATACAAACACTCAGATACTCGAGGGATAAACAAATGTGCAAATCCAAAAATCTGTAATGACGCAAAGGTAACATTAACTTAGCTATTATCTGTGTCTCCATCTGTCCCTCCCCTGGCTGCGGATGCTCGCATGGCTCGCATATTTCCGGAAAGGACTGTATTGCTTGTACATCAACCTCTAGCTCCCAGAATAGGTCGGCTAGAAGCACATGCAACTTGGGGCGGCAAGATGCGGCGTTAGGTACGGCCATTTTCTCTCTCTTCCTCTTCGCACTTCTTGACCTATTCTTTCATAGCTAACATTGAACCTATGAAGGTTGAAGATGCTATTGATGAGCCAGATTGGGTGAATGCTATGGATGAAGAACTTCATAACTTCGAAAGAAACCAAGTTTGGACATTGGTTGAGAAGCCCGACGACAATCACAATGTCATTGGAACCAAATGGGTGTTTCGGAATAAGCAAGATGAAGATGGACAAGCTGTACGCAACAAGGCCCGTCTCGTCGCCCAAGGCTACACTTAATTCGAAGGTATGGATTACAGTGAGACATATGCCCCCATTGCTAGACTTGAGTCCATACGCATTTTACTTGCTTATGCTAATATCCATGACATCACTTTCTATCAAATGGACATCAAAACTGTCGTTCTTAACGGTGAAATTGAGGATGAAGTTTATGTTAAACAAACTCCCGACTTTGTTAATCCTAAGAAACCTAATCATGTTTACAAACTTCACAAAGCTCTTAGAGCATGGTATAAATGCTTGGCCAAATTTGTTATTGAAACCGGCTTTGAAATTGGGAAAATTGATTCCAAACTTTTTACTAAAAGGCTTAATGGTGAATTATTTGTGTGCCAAATTTATGTCGATGATATCATATTTGGTTCTACTAACCCCCATTTTAGTGAAAGGTTTGGAAGGCTAATGTTGGAGAAGTTTGAGATGTCTATGGAGAAAAGTGCATATTTCAATTCCGAACTCTTGCCTTAGTCTAATTTACAACCTCGAACTTCAATACCGTCCGAATTACAACCCCCAACTCTCAAATCCGGCCAGGATTTAACCCTCCCCTCTGTGTTGACCAGTTTTGACCAGTCAACAGGTCCAGTTAGCATGCCACGCCAGCAAAAAGTTCAAAATTTCAAGGAAAAAATGAAAAAAATTCCGCAAAATCGATAAAAATAGTGTAAACCGATAAAAACTGTAAAATTTTGAATTTCAAAAAAATATAAAAAAGTGTAAAAAAATAGTTTCCAGAAAAGTTAGTTTCCATTAAAAAGGTAAAATAAACAATTGTAAAATAAAAAAATCCAGTAAAAAATATTTCCCAAAAAAGCACAAGTTTCCGGATTTGATTTTTTTATTTTCAAGTATTTTTCCTTATCTTAGAATTATTTATTTATTTTCCCAAAAAAATGATTTTTTTTCTTCTGATGTGGCATGCTGACTAGACCCGTGGACTGGTCAAAACTGGTCACCCATGTCAAAACCGGTCAACAAGGAGGGGAGGGTTGAATCCTGAAAGGTTCTGAGAGTTGGGATTGTAATTTAGACTGTATTGGAGTTCAGGGTTGTAAATTAGACTAGGGAAACTGTTCGGGGTTGAATTATGCACTTCTCTCATATCTGTGATGAGTGAACTCATGTTCTTTCTTGGTTTGCGAATCAAGCAAGCTAAAGTAGGTACCTTTGTTTCTAAACAAAGTATACCAAGGATCTTTTCAAGAAGTACAACATCCAAGAAAGCAAAGTTATGAAAACACCCATGCCTACTAGTGGACATCTCGACTTGACTAAGGATGGCAAACCGGTTGACCAAAAGTTTTACCGCTCTATGAATTGTTCATTGTTATATCTATGTGCCTCCCGTCCCAATATTATGCTAAGTCTGCGCATGTGTGCACGATATCAAGCGGCCCCTAAAGAATGTCATCTTAAGGATGTGAAAAGGATAGTGAGATACTTAATTCATGCACCAAACTTTGACATTTGGTATCATAAGAGGTCTTCATTTGATCTTGTTGGCTACTCTGATTCGGACTACGCTGGCGGCAAGGTTGATAGAAAATACACTTCGTGTACTTTTAAATTTATTTGTAGATCTCTTGTGTCTTGGTCCTCCAAGAAACAAAACTCGGTATCCTTATCCACCGTCGAAGCTGAATATATTGCCGCCGGATCATGTTGTGCTCAATTACTTTGGATGACCCAAACCCTTAAGGATTATGGGATATATGTGAAACATGTTCCATTGCTTCGTGATAATGAAAGTGCTATTAAGATTGCTCACAACCCCGTCCAACATTCTCAAACTAAGCATATTGAAGTTCGTCATCATTTCATTCGAGATCATGTTGCTAAAGGAGATATCAATCTTAAGCATGTTCGTACCGATAAGCAATTGGTAGATATATTTACCAAACCGCTTTATGAGAATGTTTTTTATTGTTTGAGAGGTGAATTGAATATCATTGATGCATCAAACTTGGAGTAGAAACTCCTTTGGATACATGCAAGGCATGAGCCTTTTTATGACTAATCCTTGATATTTCTCTTATGATGATGATCATATGTCTTGGATATATATTTGTGCCTTTGCATGCTATCTAACCCCTTGTAGATACTTGGATGAGCCCAAATATATGATATTGCAAGCCACTCATATCTTAAGCAATATCTACATCACCAAGTTTCTACTACATGAGTGTTGATCACAAGGAAGCATGAACTCACTCAATATATCCTTTCACAACTTCTCTATATCAAACTTCTTTTGGTATCAAGTTTCATGATTATCATTTTGGATGCACAAGTGATTTTCCTTGCGAAACTGACCCATGTCGGAAGATGAACTAAAACTACAAGTGGTGCTCACAACTCTTGATGGACTACGTCAAGTTTCAGCATCCAACACAAATTCGACTACATGATCAAGAACAACATCATCCAAGGTATGTTTTTCCATCTTAGAGAAGCTTTACTCAAAGTCATGAGCCAAAGCAACTCAACAAGATGAGAACACATCAAAATGATCGAAAAATGGTAACCCCATTTTGAGCTTAAACGATGAGTATGGCCTATGATCAAGTGACATCACTTGACTCCTAAGTCAATATACTCTAACATAGGTGACTTTGTCACCGGCCCTCCTCTAGATGAAGTTCTCTAGTGTTTCTTGTTTTTACTTCGTGTTCTGCTATCTTGATCCCCTTATAAAAAAACTTAATCTAGATTCTCTTTCTTTTTGTATATCTCTTTTGAGCAAATTCTTTGCAAATCTTTGAGATTTTTTTTTTGCCAAGTGAGCTCATTTGCGAAAATTTTCTCTTTGCATTGAACTCGGGTACACCGATTCCAGCCTATTGGCTAGACCGAAGCACAAGGACTCCTTGTGTGTAGTTCATCGGTTCAACCCAAAAGGACTGACCCAGCCTGACCGATATGCATCATCCATGCTACTGCTTACTCGATGTCATCGATGAAAACAAATCGGCGTTACCGATTTCACTACAGATAAAATGTTTTGTCATTGCATATTTGATTTCTTCTCCAACTCCACTCAATGATTCTTATCCTCTACTAGCATCTCGAGCTATATGCTTCTTTGTAGTATCTCTCAAGGACCAAACCTACTTGACTCAAATTCATGAAGAAACCCTACTTGGGAATTGATGTCAAGGGGGGGGGGAGAACATCAAAGCTCAATCAAAGCCTATTAGAGAGAGAACATCAATGTCTCTTCACAAGGATGCACACTTATCAAGAGGACAAAAGTCACATGTCTTTAAGAGGGGAAAGACATGTTTACATATCGTTGTGCGAGTATCGTCTTATGCTCTGATTCATTTCCTGCTCTGGTAACCTATGCCTATGCTCTGATTCATTTATTGCTTTGATATGCTTATATTTGCTCTGATTTTCCGTTTCCCTCTCTTTTCCTATTATCTAATATTAGATTCAGGGGGAGAAAGAGCATATTTCTAGGGAAGAAAATCGTTGGAATTCATTGCACATCTTTACAATCTTTGGGGACATGTCTATATCCAAATGAAGTAATGAGTACTCACCCATTACATGTCATCCCAGTCTTGGTACTCTTGTGGTTCCCTGAAATTGCTTTGCATTAGAGTGTTCTTGTGTTATCTAACCTTGTTTTCTCAAGTACACTCCTTCTGAAGCCAATTAAGGACCACAAGGTAAGTATATGCATCACAATCATGTACATGATGATCCCTTGCTGATGTACATACTGTTTGCAAGAAGGATTCATGAACATGAAGGTACACATTTCTTCATGTAACACATTTTCTTTGATGCATATAGCCAAGATACATGTAACTCATTACTTGCTATGTCATGTTATGCACTCACATGCTCTTATATTCAATCCTTGCATGAATGCATACGTGTAGGGGGAGCCTATGCAAGTTACATGTCTTTCCAAAGCTTTACTTATTACTCTTCATATCCTTTACCTAGAGCTTTGATGTATGTTGTCATCAATTACCAAAAAGGGGGAGATTGAAAGGACATGTGCTCCCTAGGTGATTTTGGTAATTAATGTAAACACATCCCCTGCTGGACTAATACCTTTACCTAGTGTATTTCAGCTAAGTTCAACATTGGAGTGGCAAGGACAAGAGGATGTGGAACCCTTTCAAGCTGTCAAGGACACGAGGATGCGGAACCCCTTCAAAATGCGAAGGACAAAGATTGGAAAAACTCAAGATTCTACATTTCCATTTTAGTGATCCAAGATAACATTGAGTCTATAGGAAAGCCAATATTATTAAAAGGGGATGAGGTGTTGCATAATGATCTAGTTTCTCAAGTTCTTAGTGATATTTCTCCAAAACCCTCAGCCACTTTCTCAAATTCCACATATATCCAAAACAGTAAGTAAAACTCGGCCCCACTGATTTGATCCATCTGGCGCCACCGAGTTCTCTTGACATAGCCACTGCCAGAAACCCTAGACAATTCGGTCACACCGATATGGATCTCGATCTCACCGAGATGGCCTTGCAAACGTTTTGTTGCCTATTGTAATTATTTCGGTCCTACCAAAATGTGCAATTGGTCCCACCGAGTTTGCTTGACCAATTCTTTGTTTGATCTTTTGTTGAAATCGGTCCCACCGAGTTCATGCCATCGGTATCACCAATATGAGGTTTTTCCCTAGCCCTATCACATCGGTCACACCGAGTTGATCATGTCTGTCCCACTGAGATTCCTAATGTTCACATTTTGTACTGCTTCGGTTTTACCGAGTTCTCCTATTCGGTATGACCGAGTTGGGTCATATGTGTGTAATGGTTGGATTTTGTGTGGAGGCTATATGTACCCCTCCACCCCTGTGACACCCCGAGACCGGTGCGCCAGGTGTCAGTCAGTCTTTCGTCTTCGTTGCCATGTCATCTCCTTGCGTGTTGCATCTTGCCATGTCATCGTGTGTGTTGCATCAGCATGTTTTCAAAACTTGCATCCGTCCGAGTCCGTCCGTCCTTTCCGTTGTCCGTTATGAGCCCAGACACACTCGCACGCGCCCGCGGCGCCTCCGAATATTTATTTTTGTGAGTGGCCGGAAAATGTTCTCGGAATGGGTTGAAACTTGGCGTGTGGTCTTATTATAGCTTAGGTAGACTGTGATGCCGAGGATGGGACTATACCTCCTACGTGTCGAGGCACGACTTAAAGGTATAAGCCCATTCTGGAATGATCTCAAGTTTGGTATCTTTGCACGACTCATGTAAAAGAGGGATTAAATTGCAAAAGGAGATAGTTGGCTTACACTCGCCACTTCACACAATACATTACATAAGCAAAACATCATTCAAAACATCACAGCCCATCTAAGGGTAAGATACAAAAGACAAGATACCAAACATAACGTTAAACCACAGGTCTAGATCGAATCCTAGTAGAAACCACTACTGATCGTCGAAAACGTCACAAGCATACGGTCACTCTCTTCATCGAGCTTCCGGTGAAGTACTTGAACCAGCTCCTGCATTATACTCGGCTGAACCTGCATCTGGTGTTGTAGTATCTATGAGCCACGAGAACTCAGCAATCTCATATCCATGGGTATCAAGACTAGCAAAGCTTTGTGGGTAGGAATAGGTAAAGTGGTGAGGTTGCAGCAGCCGCTAAGCATAATATGGTGGCTAACTTACGAGTACAAGAATAAGATGAGCATCTACGCAAACGGTCTCAAAAGTAGTGATCGCTAAAGATCCTGAACTACATACGAGTCAAACATAACCCCACCGTGTTCTCTTCTCAAAGTGAAAAGAGACAGTCAAGGTTACTCACACAGTTGTGTGTTTTACTTCGGATCCTCTGTCAAGCTTTCTATAACCGGACATTAACAAATTCCAATCTGCCACATAACCGCGGGCATGGCTTTCGAAAGATTATAACCCTGCAGGGGTGTCCCAACTTAGCCCATCACAAGCTCTCACGATTAGCTGAAGTGATAAATATAATATCATCACCCCTTATCTTAGGGAAATCCGATCAGGCTCGGCATCCCGGTGCACAAGACATTTCGACAATGGTAAAACAAGTCCAGCAAGACCTCCCGCGTGCCGACACCCTGATAGTAGCCGCGCGTATCTCGTCTCAGGCCACGACCGGATGGGCGATGCTACATGTAAAACCAATCCTCGAGTTTCCCCGTGGTGGCCCCGCAGGACCCCCGTTTGGGACCAACACCATCAGCACTGGCCCCCCCTGCTATGTAGAATTAATAACCCGAGGGTGCGACCCCCTATGCAAATTTAATTATTTAATGAAGTTGTTATTATGAGCAAATTAAAACCAATGTTGGGCCTTGCTGGAGGAGTTTTATTCAAAGTCGAACTGTCAAGGGGTCCCCATCCACCCATCGTGTAAGGAACGCAAAATCAAGGAACATAATGCCGGTTTATCGGCGCCTAAGGTGGCATGAGTGGAACAAAACACTGAGCAAAAGGCCAAGCCTTCCACCCATGCCCAGTATATAGGTGTGTTAATAAATATATAACATATTGTGATATGCCAACAACAAGTTCCCATCTGGAACGATCTTCATCTTCACCTGCAACTAACAATGCTATAAGAGGGGCTGAGCAAGCGGGTAACATAGCCAAACAGTGGTTTTGCTAGGAAGGTGTCAAAAGGTTAGAGGTTTCATGGCAACAAGGAGAGGCTGACATAAAAGATGGGTAGCACGACATGTAACGATAGCATCGAGACAACTAAGCATGGCAATGGTAGTAAAGATATCCAAAGGTATGATCATCTTGCCTGGGATTCCGCGAGGGAGAAGAACAGATCCATGAATTAGACGGAGCAACATAGTCGAGCAAATCCACACAACTCCGGACGGAACCGAAGCTAACAAGAGAAGCAACCGGAAAGAAGCAAACAACACGGTAAACACACAAGCATTAACATGGCATACGATGCACATCCAAGTATGATGCATGGCATGGCAATGTGCACAAACAAAACTACAAGTTAAGTGGAGCTCAATATGCAACGAGTTGCATATTGACGAAACACCACATGTTATTTATTTAGTTGACTCTGGTTTATTTACAAGACAAGATTAAATGTTTGTTAACATGGCAAGAGGTGAAGCAAAACAAACTACCTATTTAGGCATTTTAAATGAGGCCGGAAATAACAACAACAAATTCCGGAAAATCCCCATGACAAATTTAGCAATTTTAAGCAACAACAAATCACACATTTTAATGTTGTTAACATGATGCGGATGATATGATCAAGTTTATGCAATTTTTATTAATAGTTGACATGAAAATGATAAGGAGTATTTGTCACCGTGGTGGAAGGAAAAAGGTGCCACGACAACGATCCGAAAATGATGCAACGCAACATCTCGGTTCCGGTAACTCGTTGAGAGTCCGGTGCAAAAGATGACGGAGAGTGTGAGTGAATCGAACAAGAAGAAAAGGTGGGGTAATCCCGTCACCGGGTTCCCACGAGTCGGCGACGAGGCAACCGAGGAACACGACAAAAGATGATACGGGCACGGAGCACACAAGTGAAACATCTCATACCACACATGCAAACGTGCACGGGTCATCGTCTCGGGTTATACCTTCGGAACATTTGTTTCGGGGTGGCTCGAGGGCGTAGAGGAAGAAGTCGTTCTCGTGATTCGTAGAGGAAGTAGACGTTCACGTTCGGAGAGGAAGTAGTTGTTCACGAGGTCGTCAACGAGTAGTCGTTCACATTCCGTTTCGGAGAGGTACTTGGCGAATCCATCGTTTCCGGGGCGACGGTAGTCGTTCACGTTGGTGTAGTGGGAAGTAGTTGTACACGGGTCTTCGGCGACGGTAGTCGTTCACGTTTCGTAGCCGTTCATATTCAACGTGTCGTGGAACTTGTTGCGTCTTCGAGTAGCCGAACTTGACGGGTTGTCGATGTCGCGGTACTCGTTCATGTAGTAGTCGGACTTGATGGAACCGAGGGTTCCGCACGTGCGTCGTGGTACTTGTCGAAACAACATCGGATGAAGTGGTACTTGAAGAGGACTTGGCGGATCCAGCCATCGCGGTACTTGACCTCCGAGGTCCTGGGATAAACATCAACAGCAACAAAACACCGAGCAAAGGTCTCGGTTACGGCAACATCCTAGAGCAGCAGGGAGGAGAAGCCGGGGCGTCGGGCTGGAGGACGTCATGGCGCTGGAGAGGAGGGAGCGGACGCTGGGGCTCGGCTCCTGGCGCGGAGGCAGCCATGCGCGGACTGGCCACGGCTTGAGGACGGGAGGCCGGAGGGACGAGGCCCCCGAGCGCGGGCGCTACTTGCGCCAGAGTGGCGGCGAGGCGAGGAGGCCTTGGCGAGGTCGGGCGTCGCACTGGATGAGGAGAGGGGCGCGGGCGCGCTAGAGGTGAGGCAGGGCGGCGCCGGCGCTGGAGTGGGCAGAGGCATGCGAGGGCCAGGAGAAGGTGATGGGGCTCGGGTGCAGGGCCATCGGGTGCGAGGCGCAGGGCCTCCAGGCGGCGAGGATCGAGGAGCCGGGCCTCGAGGCCCTTGCGAGGCGGAGGAGGATCGAGGGGCTCGGGGAGGCGCTGGCTGGAGAGGGAGATCGAGAGGAGCAAAGGGAGATCGAGGGGAGATGGTGCGGGGGACCAAGCGATGCGATCGAGGGAAACGGGGTCTGGCGGCGCGAGGGAGGGAGATGGAGGAGCGAGCGACTGGGACGAGTGGTCGCTAGCTAGGGTTCGGGAATGGATGGGCCTGAAGGCCTAAAAGGCTGAGGAGGCTTGGGCCAAAAGGAGGGCCAGGGAGGCCGGCTGGGCTCTCTTTTTTAAAAAAAAACTGCTGCTGTTTCCAAAAAAAACAGAAAACAGCAAAGGAGAAAGAAAAGGAAGGAGGTGTTCTGAATAGGATTAAGGCATAGGGTAAAATTCCCTGGACTCACAAAAATGTAAGGAATTAATTAAAATTGTTGGAGGGTTTTTGGAGGAACCTCGATAAACGAGAAAAGAAATATAGGGAGGGTTTTTGACGGTGAAACTTGAATTAAGAGGCATGGGGAATATATGCAAGTGTGTTGCGGTTAATTCCAACGAATGGAATATTTATAATAGCTCCATAAATATCAGTAGGATATGTTATAAAGAGAAGTCATCCTTCCCTCGATTTAAATAGACCGAAGGTCCACACAATTTATTTAGTTGAGAAGAAAAGATGAATGACATTATGCAATGCAAAAATAAATAACACAAGCACCAAGAAACACACGGGAGAACCCAAAACATCTGGAATCTTCTGGAATCTTCTGGGACGTCGGTCTTCGGGCGTCACAACTCTCCCACACTAACAGAGGATCTCGACCCGAGATCCTAGAGATGGCACCGGATAAAAAAATGGAAGAGGAAGAGGTAAAACAAAGTTGCTTCTTCAACAAACGAGTGAAACCAAAGAACCTGAGAGGTTAAACAAGTTGAATAAGATTACAATGGAGAAGAACGAAGATGAAAACACTCTGTTAGAAAAGAGGAACAAGGAGCATGATGAGAACCTTGTAGGTTAGAAGACATGAAGCAAGAGCTTACGAACCAAAAGAATAAGAAACCGCAATGGTATCGCCAAGGAAAACGAATGACAGAATTTGGACAACACTCCGTCTGAAAATGGAAGGAATTAACATGAACTTGAGGAGATGGAATGATACTTGATGAAAAACAACAACACACAGCCTCTGAAACAATTGAAAGAATGACACAAGTGGTAAGAAAGATTCATACAGCACTCCGGTTAAAAGACAGGAAAAACTTGATAAGATGACGGAACTTGAATGGAGGACACAACACTCTAGTTAAATGATAAGCAAGGGAAAGAACATGATCTGGATAAAACGAGATGATGGTTAAAAGAGAGCAATATCACAATGCCATGAAAGAAATGAACGGAGAAAAATATGATACTTCTCCACAAATGAATTGGAAAAGCAACCTTACAAAGATGGATTGAGATCAACAAGGAGACGAAAAACTTATTTCGCCGGAATGATAAACGAAGAAGTTCGGTCATTTATAAGCACCATAATAGCAACAATTCTCGGGGAAAGCTTTTAGGTGAAATACAACCCAAGATAACTCCAACGAATAATTGAAGGGTTGAAAAAGATCTCCTGAACAAGGAAAATGATGGGTTTAAATATTTCATTCCTGATAACTTGTGAATCATGAAAAAATGAAGGAATAGTCAAGAATGACATAACACCATCTGAAAAGATAAGGTAGAAAGGATTGCACTTGGAAAGCATGATGAAGAATGCTTGAGCTCGAACAAGAATCTTGATGAAGACTTCGAGGAAGAATTAAATCTTGATGAACCACCATGAAAACTCCGGTAATGAAAAGCATGAGAAGTGAAAGATGAAAAGAATAAGATTCAAGGCCTGCGATGAAATAGATAGAGCTTTGAAATGGTATAATTGAAATAACTTGGAGCTCCGGAAAACAAGATGAACAACTTAGAACTGAGAATATGATATGATGAACAAGCTCCGGAAAACAGAGATTAATCACTTCGAGGAGACAAGAATAAGATTTACTGTATGCTTATCCTTCATAAAATTAAATTGATGACAAGCAATGGATTTGGCACACTACTTATTCTCATTGGAAAGGATTAAAGAGAGATCTTGCACAAACTTGGGTAATTCTTCAACGAACCACCGGTAGGATTATGAAAAGAACGAGTGAATTAAAATGATAAAAAGGAAGAGTAAACTTGAATGAACCACCGTAAGAATATGGAGACGAACGAAGATGCATCAATGAAGAATATTCGGAGGACGAAGTTGAAAACTGAGAACGAAGAAATCTTCTGAAATGATGGCCTTCGGAGGATCACAAAGAAAAGAATTCATGAAATGCTTCGGATGGCATAAAGGAATTCCTCACAATCGGAACAATAATGAGGATGGCATGAAGCTAAACCACGAATCTTCAAGAAGACGGGCCAAGAATTAAGAGAAACACTTCTCCGGTCTCCAAATGTTGAGAATGAAGACGAGAAATGCCATAAGAATTGTTGAGCACTCCGGAATGAAGAATTAAAAAGGTTGAAACAATGGTGAAAAGAAATTGAACGTGATATTGGAGAAGGCATGTGACTGATGGGAATCATTCTTACGTCACACTTTAAAAGAATTTGAGTATAACTCCGGAAATTAGAAGAGTCAGGTAAGATCCTGGAAAAAAGACCTGTGGGTTAGGGCCCACTAAAGAAATCACCGTTGGAAAAGATTGCTTGAGAGATATTGCACCGGTTGAATTAAATGGCTTGAATTAGATGACAATCCTCAAAAAATAGCTTGAACGGATTAAGAATGGAATTATGAATATTCAGCACTCCGGATATGAATAAAGAGATGTGAAGAAAATAAGAGAGTCATGGATAAGAAATTCCAACATGTGAAAACATGTGAAACAAAAGAAGAGATATAATGAACACCAAAGCTTGAATTAAATCCACCGGAGAAGAATATGAGAATGGAACAACGATAAACTTGAAGCTCCTGAGCATCTTCATGAGGAATCACCGGATAAGAACATTGAAGGAATATAATGAAGAAATATCACATGAATAAAATGAATATTTCATTTGAGAATTGCTGGCTCCATAAGAAAAAGGGTGGAAGGGTGGGGAAAACAAAGACAACTTGAGATGAATGAAACAGACAAATCGTCAGATTTCTCAACGGCGTCCGTATGGAATAACTTTAAGAGAAGTCACACCGATTGAAAAGAATTAACATGAAAATCTCGATGGTCAAGAAGAATTAGCACTCCCATAGCAATATGAGAACGTCGATTAGGAAAAGGTATGGAATGAACATTTGACATCGAAGCAACTCGAATACCAGAATGAAAACAAAACAACGGATAGATATGTAGCAACATAATCTTCACAATATCATTCGAACGAAGAATTGAACGAATGAATTCCGTAGGTACATCAGCTTGTCGAGAAGCCACTTGGAGAACAAAGGATAAATAAAAAGCAACAAGGAACAGATAGAACAAATACAAGATAGAAGCTTCATTCCACATATTCGTGCTGAAAGCTCATGGAACGTGTTACAAAAGGGTTTTGCAATCCCCGGATCAGCATAGCCAAGGACCCTTTAAGATGCAACTCCCGATCGGAACAAGCCCATAAAACCACTTCACTCAATGTAGAACCCCGAACTTCATATCATGCATTCGTTGGAAGAATGGCTACGAGCTACTAGAATAACCCACCTATTAATTTCCGAAAGTTTCCAGTTATGCAATCAGGTGTTGGGGATACAGGGGAAGCAGCACACACTCAACTCTAATCCTACATCCAGCTGTATCCATCCTTCAACACATAACCAGTTATCTCCGGAAACCATTTACCTCGGACCTTCGAAACGCATCTACTATACAAGCTATGGCAATACTCCCGAACTACCTCCCTAGTACTGGGTGATGTCGGGGTTATCTTGCCACTAACCGCATAGGAGAGTTTTCGATGTCGGCCGTCTTAAGTATTTTAGAACCGCTGTGATATATTTGTGATGACAACACCTCGGAGCTCAACTCCCCGGGACACTGCCACAACCCCTAAATGACAGGAGGCATTGAGAACAATGTTCTCGAAACAAAGACATTGGAACAATCCAAACAATACTCATGAGATCCTAAAAAAATTGGTGCATTTTTGAGAGTAGAAGAGATAAGAGTAATCGTCAGGAGTCCTCACCAGAGTGAAGAGATGAGGAGCAAAAGAAATCCTACTCTCCGATATATATATATATATATATATATATATATAGGACTCAAAACATTTCAAGTGTGTGCCTAGACTCAACCGTCAATGATTCGATCAATCAGTGGGGGCTTCTAGGTCGGAGAAGGCTCTGATACCAACTTGTAATGCCCAGGATGGGACTATACCTCCTACGTGTTGTGGCACGACTTAAAGGTATAAGCCCATTCTGGAATGATCTCAAGTTTGGTATCTTTGCACGACTCATGTAAAAGAGGGATTAAATTGCAAAAGGAGATAGTTGGCTTACACTCGCCACTTCACACAATACATTACATAAGAAAAACAACATTCAAAACATCACAGCCCATCTAAGGGTAAGATCCAAAAGACAAGATACCAAACATAACGTTAAACCACAGGTCTAGATCGAATCCTAGTATAAACCACTACTGATCGTCGAAATCGTCACAAGCATACGGCCACTCTCTTCATCGAGCTTCCGGTGAAGTACTTGAACCAGCTCCTGCATCATACTCGGCTGAACCTGCATCTGGTGTTGTAGTATCTGTGAGCCACGAGGACTCAGCAATCCCACAACCATGGGTATCAAGACTAGCAAAGCTTTGTGGGTAGGAAGAGGTAAAGTGGTGAGGTTGCAGCAGCGGCTAAGCATAATATGGTGGCTAACTTACGAGTACAAGAATAAGATGAGCATCTACGCAAACGGTCGGAAAAGTAGTGATCGCTAAAGATCCTGAACTACATACGAGTCAAACATAACCCCACCGTGTTCTCTTCTCAAAGTGAAAAGAGACAGTCACGGTTACTCACACAGTTGTGTGTTTTACTTCAGATCCTCTGTCAAGTTTTCTACAACCGGACATTAACAAATTCCAATCTGCCACATAACCGCGGGCACGGCTTTCGAAAGATTATAACCCTGCAGGGGTGACCCAACTTAGCCCATCATAAGCTCTCACGATTAGCTGAAGTGATAAATATAATATCATCACCCCTTATCTTAGGAAAATCCGATCAGGCTCGGCATCCCGGTGCACAAGACATTTCGACAATGGTAAAACAAGTACAGCAAGACCTCCCGGCGTGCTGACACCCTGATAGTAGCCACGCGTATCTCGTCTCAGGCCACGACCGGATGGGCGATGCTACAGGTAAAACCAATCCTCGAGTTTCCCCGTGGTGGCCCCGCAGGACCCCCGTTTGGGTCCAACACCATCAGCACTGGCCCCCCTGCTATGTAGAATTAAGAACCCGAGGGTGCGACCCCCTATGCAAATTTAATTATTTAATTAAGTTGTTATTATGAACAAATTAAAACCAATGTTGGGCCTTGCTGGAGGAGTTTTATTCAAAGTCGAACTGTCAAGGGGTCCCCATCCACCCATCGTGTAAGGAACGCAAAATCAAGGAACATAATGCCGGTTTATCGGCGCCTAAGGTGGCATGAGTGGAACAAAACACCGAGCAAAAGGCCAAGCCTTCCACCCATGCCCAGTATATAGGTGTGTTAATAAATATATAACATATTGTGATATGCCAACAACAAGTTCCCACCTGGAACGATCTTCATCTTCACCTTCAACTAACAACGCTATAAGAGGGGCTGAGCAAGCAGGTAACATAGCCAAACAGTGGTTTTGCTAGGAAGGTGTCAAAAGGTTAGAGGTTTCATGGCAACAAGGAGAGGCTGACATAAAAGATGGGTAGCGCGACATGTAACGATAGCATCGAGACAACTAAGCATGGCAATATTAGTAAAGGTATCCAAGGGTATGATCATCTTGCCTGGGATTCCGCGAGGGAGAAGAACAGATCCATGAAGTAGACGGAGCAACATAGTCGAGCGAATCCACACAACTCCGGACGGAACGGAAGCTAACAAGAGAAGCAACCGGAAAGAAGCAAACAACACGGTAAACACACAAGCATTAACATGGCATACGATGCACATCCAAGTATGATGCATGGCATGGCAATGTGCATAAACAAAACTACAAGTTAAGTGGAGCTCAATATGCAACGAGTTGCATATTGACGAAACACCACATGTTATTTATTTAGTTGACTCTCGTTTATTTACAAGACAAGATTAAATGTTTGTTAACATGGCATGAGGTGAAGCAAAACAAACTACCTATTTAGGCATTTTAAATGAGGCCGGAAATAACAACAACAAATTCCGGAAAATCCCCATGAGAAATTTAGCAATTTTAAGCAACAACAAATCACACATTTTAATGTTGTTAACATGATGCGGATGATATGATCAAGTTTATGCAATTTTTATTAAGAGTTAACATGAAAATGATAAGGAGTATTTGTCACCGTGGTGGAAGGAAAAAGGTGCCACGGCAACGATCCGAAAATGATGCAACACAACATCTCGGTTCCGGTAACTCGTTGAGAGTCCAGTGCAAAAGATGACGGAGAGCGTGAGCGAGTCGAAGAAGAAGAAAAGGTGGGGTAATCCCGTCACCGGGTTCCCACGAGTCGGCGACGAGGCAACCGAGGAACACGACAAAAGATGATACGGGCACGGAGCACACAAGTGAAACATCTCATACCACACATGCAAATGTCCACGGGTCATCGTCTCGGGTTATACCTCCGGAACATTTGTTTCGGGGCGGCTCGAGGGCGTAGAGGAAGAACTCGTTCTCGCGATTCGTAGAGGAAGTAGACGTTCACGTTCGGAGAGGAAGTAGTTGTTCACGAGGTCGTCAACGAGTAGTCGTTCACATTCCGTTTCGGAGAGGTACTTGGCGAATCCATCGTTTCCGGGGCGACGGTAGTCGTTCACGTTGGTGTAGTTGGAAGTAGTTGTACACGGGTTCATCGGCGACGGTAGTCGTTCACGTTTCGTAGCCGTTCATATTCAACGTGTCGTGGAACTTGTTGCGTCTTCGAGTAGCCGAACTTGACGGGTTGTCGATGTCGCGGTACTCGTTCATGTAGTAGTCGGACTTGATGGAACCGAGGGTTCCGCACGTGCGTCGTGGTACTTGTCGAAACAACATCGGATGAAGTGGTACTTGAAGAGGACTTGGCGGATCCAGCCGTCGCGGTACTTGACCTCCGAGGTCCTGGGATAAACAACAACAGCAACAAAACACCGAGCAAAGGTCTCGGTCACGGCAACATCCCGGAGTAGTGGGGAGGAGAAGCCGGGGCGTCGGGCTGGAGGACGTCATGGCGCTGGAGAGGAGGGCGCGGACGCTGGGGCTCGGCTCCTGGCGCGGAGGAAGCCAGGCGCGGGCTGGCCACGGCTTGAGGACGGGGAGGCCGGAGGGACGAGGCCCCCGAGCGCGGGCGCTGCATGCGCCAGAGAGGCGGCGAGGCGAGGAGGCCTTGGCGAGGTCGGGCGTCGCACTGGACGAGGAGAGGGGTGCGGGCGCGCTAGAGGTGAGGCAGGGCGGCGCCGACGCTGGAGTGGGCAGAGGCATGCGAGGGCGAGGAGAAGGTGATGGGGCTCGGGCGCATGGCCATCGGGTGCGAGGCGCAGGGCCTCCAAGTGGCGAGGATCGAGGAGCCGGGCCTCAAGGCCCTTGCGAGGCGGAGGAGGATCGAGGGGCTCGGGGAGTCGCTGGCTGGAGAGGGGAATCGAGAGGAGCGAATGGAGATCGAGCGGAGATGGTGCGGGGGACCGAGCGATGCGATCGAGGGAAACGGGGTCTGGCGGCGCGAGGGAGGGAGATGGAGGAGCGAGCGACTGGGACGAGTGGTCGCTAGCTAGGGTTCGGGAATGGATGGGCCTGAAGGCCTAAAAGGCTGAGGAGGCTTGGGCCAAAAGGAGGGCCAGGGAGGCCGGCTGGGCTCTCTTCTTTTAAAAAAAAAACTGCTGCTATTTTCCAAAAAAACAGAAAACACCAAAGGAGAAAGAAAAGGAAGGAGGTGTTCTGAATAGGATTAAGGCATAGGGTAAAATTCCCTGGACTCACAAAAATGTAAGGAATTAATTAAAATTGTTGGAGGGTTTTTGGAGGAACCTCGATAAACAAGGAAAGAAATATAGGGAGGGTTTTTGACGGTGAAACTTGAATTAAGAGGCATGGGGAATATATGCAAGTGTGTTGCGGTTAATTCCAACGAATGGAATATTTATAATAGCTCCATAAATATTAGGAGGATATGTTATAAAGAGAAATCATCCTTCCCTCGATTTAAATAGACCGAAAGTCCACACAATTTATTTAGTTGAGAAGAAAAGATGAATGACATGATGCAATGCCAAAATAAATAACACAAGCACTAAGAAACACACGGGAGAACCCAGAACATCTGGAATCTTCTGGAATCTTCTGGGACGTCGGCCTTCGGGCGTCACATAGACCGCCTGTCAAGTTTCGTCGCGTTCGGAGTTCGTTTGATAGCCCAGCAGTTAACCGTGTTAACCGCCAGAAGCCTTTTCCCTTTTGGCCCAACACCCCTTCCAATAGCCCCCAAGCCCATCCTAACCCCCTCCATGCTCTTGGTCGTTCGATCACGATCGTGCGGCCACGAACCACTCCTCATTTGGACACTCCTAGCTCCCTATGCCTATAAATTAGCCCTCCCCGTCCAAATTCGCGGATGAAACCCTAGCCTCCTCCCTCTCGCGCCGCCGAACATGTCCATCCGGGTCGGACATGTCCGCCGGACACGTCGCTCCGCCCAATCAGGGCTTGACACGTCATCACCGCCGCCTCCCGCATCCACTCCCGCGCCGCCACGTCACCGCCGCCAGCGCCCACATCACCGCCGGCCCGCGGAGCCCATCCGAGGCCCGTGCGGGCCCGAACCGCCGCCGCGCCGTAGGCCGAGCGCCCGCTCGCCTGGCCCGCGCCCCGCTGCCTTCGAAGCGCTCGTCGCCTCCCGTAGCTGCCCTGTCGCCGCTCCCGAACCCCGCCGTCGGCCGCTGGATCGCCGCCGCCCCGCTCTTCAGCTTCCCCGCCGCAGGACGTCGCTCCACCGCCGCTGTGACCTCGCCCGCCTTTCCTCCGGCTGGATCCGAGGCAGGCCCCGCCAGATCTGCCGCCCCGGCCCGTTCCTCGCCTCCCCGCCGCCGTAGAGGCCTCGCCGCAGGGTCATGCTCCATCGCCGCCACCGGCTCTGTCCTCGTCGAGGAGGATGAGCGACAGCCGGGCCAGCCACGGCCTCGTCTCCATCCAGCCTAGTGGGCCTCTGCATCGCCCCGGCCCACCTTCGAGCCCCAACGCGCAGGCCCGATCCGCTCATGGGCCCAGGCCTCCCGCGGCCCAGGTTCCTCCTCCCAGCTGGCCTGCCTCGCCTCTTCGTCCTACTGGGCCAAACCCTTTTCCGACGCCCTGGCCGTGAGATAGCTATATGACGCTCACTGTGTTTTTTTTCCTAAGTCATAAAAAACTGCAAAGTCCTTTTTCTGTCATATTTTGTTGCATGTTTGCATGGCTGTAACTTGATGTGTGTATGTCCAATTTGAGTGAATGATATGTCAAAATGATCGTGGTGATATGCTCTTCACTTTGTTCTATTGTGCCATGCTTGTTTGACTTCATCTAGATGCCCTAATCTCTGTTGCAAGAGTTCTACTTGTTAAAAACTGATGTTAACTATAATTTTGTTGCATACTTGTGATGCTTGTAACTTTGTGCATGTTTATCCAAATGGAGCATATGATATGTCAAAATGTTCATTGTGAAGTGCTCTACATGATGGTTGCTGTAGCATTCATGTTAAACTCTGGTGCAAAAGTGCATGTGGCTGTTAAGTGCTGAAACTTGTTACGAGATGATGATTTCACTTGTTCATTGCTATTGATGTGTTTGTCTTCATGCCATATGTCTATATGTTTTAGAAGCACCATCATAAGGTCCTTGCTGTGGTGCAATCCATTTTCCATGATATGCTTTGATGTGACTTAAACAAGCTTGTAAACATGCCACATTGTTGTTACTGTTTTATACTTGGTGAAAAAACTGCCAAGTCTGGAATCTGTTATAACCTGATGCTATGTTTGCTTGATGCCCTAGCCAAATCCATGCTTGTTTTAGTATGTCCAATGATCATGTCTTGTTGTCCATGTTATTGTCTATCCATTCATGCCCTTACTTGCACATATGGCCTGCTGTAGCTTATTTATTTCTTGCTCTCAAGTTGCTATAAATTATACCTGTCAGACTTTTATCAGCATGTTCAATTTGGTGGAGCTTGTTGTTATTAATCCATGCCTCCTATGGAGTTGCTCCAATGGAGTTGTTTGATGTATGATATGTCTACTACATGTCCTTGCTCTTTATATACTTAATAGAGTTGATATGCTTGTTGTTTTGTGCCTCCGAAGGCAGCATCGTGATGATGTTTTTGCCTTCCCAGATTTTGACTAAGTCTGGATAAATTTATTGCAACTTGCCATGCTTGGTTAACTATGTTCCAGCAAGCTTTTGGGTGTGTTCTAAGTTCATGCTTGTTAAGTATCATGTCTATTTCACATCCATGCTTCTTGTTAACATGTTTGGGTGCTGTAGCTTATATTTACCTTGCTCCAAAGTTGCTAGGTGGCTGTTAACTTCAGCTTGTTGTTATATCTTGTTTCGTGTGTATGTGTTGAACGGTTGCTCCGTTTTGAGTGTGTCCTATATGAAACTTGTGTGATTTTGCATGTAGAATCATAATATCATGTTGTTTACCTATTTGGAGTGTGTTTGCTTGATGTTTGGGTGCATTTTGCACCGTTGCCATGTTTGTCTTGATTTGCTCATATCTTCTAGGCCGTAGCTCCGAATTAAATGAACTTTATATGAAACTTGACTAGAATTTCGTGTAGATCATCATGGTGCATGTTAACTTGCTGTTTAACCACTTTAACTTAAAGTTTGTTCAGATCTGGACTAATTTCAAATTATGCATATGAGGACTTACCGGATTTGTTGTATCTGGATTTCGGCCTCATTTAAACTTGTTGGTTGGTGTTGTTCTTGTGTGCTTCATACCTTGCCATGTATTGCATCATATATAGACTTGTCTTGCATCATACTTGGTTGAGAATCTTGTCATGTTCTTGCGTTGTGTGTTTACCTTGTTGTGTGCTTTCTTCTCGTTAGTGCTTGTTCCGTTGCAATCATGAGGATTCGCTCGTCTTCACGTGGTTCGTCTTCGAGGCTTATTCTTCGTCTTTTTCATGGAACCGTTCTTCTTCCTTGCGGGATCTCAGGCAAGATGACCACCACCTTGGATACATTTACTATCATTGCCATGCTTAGTTGTCTCGATGCTATCGTTATATGTCGCGCTAGCCATCTTTATTGTCAGCCCCTCTCCTTGTTGTCATGAAACCTCTAACCTTTGACACATTCCTGGCAAACCATTGTTTGGCTATGTTACCCGCTCGCTCAACCCCTCTTATAGCGTTGTTAGTTGCAGGTGAATATGAAGATTGTTCCATGTTGGAACTTGATGCTTTGGGAATATCACAATATGTCTTATATATATTAACACACCTATATACTGGCCCTGGGTGGAAGGCTTGGCCTTTTGCTCGGTGTTTTGTTCCACTCATGCCACCTTAGGAGCCAATAACCCAGCATTATGTTCCTTGATTTTGCGTTCCTTGCACGGTTGGGTATATGGGGACCCCTTGACACTTCGTCTTTGAATAAAACTCCTCCAGCAAGGCCCAACATTGGTTTTAATTTTCCTCATAATAACAACTTAATTAATTAATTAATATTGCATAGGGGGTCGCTCCCTCGAGATTCTTTTCTACATAGCAGGGGGGCCAGTGCTAATGGTGTTGGTCCCAAATAGAGTCGTTTGCGGCGCCCCCCTTGGAAACTTGGGGTTTGGTTGCTGTTGTGCTCATCCGATCGTGGCCCGAGACGAGATATGCGTGGCTACTATCAGGGTGTCGACACACTGGGAGGTCTTGCTGGACTTGTTTTACCATTGTCGAAATTTCTTATGCACCGGGATTCCGAGCCTGATCGGATTATCCCTAAGATAAGGGGTGATAACATTATTATTACTTCTACTGATCGTGAGAGCTTGTGATGGGCTAAGTTTGGACACCCCTGCAGGGTTATGATCTTTCGAAAGCCGTGCCCGCGGTTATGTGGTAGATTGGAATTTGTTAATGTCCGGTTGTAGAAAACTTGTCAGAGGATCCGAGATAAAACACACAACCGTGTGAGTAACCGTGACTGTCTCTTTTCACTTTGAGAAGAGAACACGGTGGGGTTATGTTTGACTCGTAGGTAGTTCAGGATCTTTAGCGATCATTACTAGTTTGTGACCGTTCGCGTAGATGCTCATCTTATTCTTGTACTCGTAAGTAAGCCACCATATTGCTTAGCCGCTGCTGCAACCTCACCACTTTACCTCTTCCTACCCTTTAAGCTTTGCTAGTCTTGTTACCCATGGTTATGGGATTGCTGAGTCCTCGTGGCTCACAGATACTACAACAACAGTTGCAGGTGCAGGTTCCAATATCTTGACGTGAGAGCGATGATCGTTGTGTTGGAGTTCTTTCTTCTTCTTCTTCAGTCTTGGGTTAGGTTCCTAGTCGGTAGCCTGGGATAGCAGATGGATGTCGTTGTGTTTTTCATGTTTGCATCCGTAGTCGGATGCCTTGTAGTGATGATGTTGTATTCTTGTGACTTGTATGAATTGTTGTATCCCCCATGTATGTATGTAATGGTACGATGTAATGATATCCATCTTGCTAAGCGCACGAAATGCGGTTGTGCCCCAATCACGTAAGTGTCACGTGATCGGGATAGAATCGCATCTTGGGCCTGACAACCCCCATCTTGTTTTGAGAGAGAGAGCCATCAGAATTTGCCTACACTTCCACTACTCATTTTCTGAGAAACAACTGCCTGCTCATGTGTTGAGACCAAGATATACCAATCCTACCAGAAGAATCATGATCTCTAGCCTTCCCCAAGTTGCTTTCCACTCAAATCATTGTTCTACCATATCCAAATCCGTGGCAGAGAGTTGAGTGTTGGGGAGACTATCACTTGAAGCATAAGAGCAAGGAGTTCGTCATGAAAACACCATTTATTACCTTTTGAAGAGTGGTGTCACCTAGATTGGTTAGGTGTAACTTGGGAGCCTCCGACAAGATTGTGGAGTTGAACCAAGGAGTTCGTCAGGGCAAGGAGATCGCCTACTTCATGAAGATCTACCCGAGTGAGGCAAGTCCTTCGTGGGCGATGGCGATGGTTGGATAGACAAGGTTGCTTCTTCGTGGACATTCCGTGGGTGAAGCCCTCCGTGGACTCGCGTGACTATTACCCTTCGTGGGTTGAAGTCTCCATCAACGTGGATGTCCGATAGCACCACCTATCGGAACCAATCCCAAAATCTTCGTGTCTCCATTGCGTTTGTACTATCCAATCACATCCCATTACTTTCTTGCAACTAGCATGATTTACGCTTGCCGATGCTTATACTCTTGCTATGCTTGCTTGAAATGTATTGTGAATGCTTAATCTTGTGCTAGAACTCCACCTCAACTTAAAGAATTTAAAAACTGCTACATTTTCTTTTTGAGGACCTAATAAACCCCCTCTAGACACCTCTTCTTAGATCCTTTCAGCCATCTCCTCTCAAACCATATTTTATCTCTTGTATTCAATCTTTGCCTCAAAACCTGAGATTGGTACCTGTGGCTTGCTAGTAGTGTTGATTACTCCTTGTAGTTGATGCTAGTTGGTTTATTTGGTGGAAGATCATATGTTCAGATCCTTGATGCTATTAAATACCCCTCTTATTATGAATATAAATATGCTTTGTGAGTAGTTACATTTGTTCCTGGGGAAATGGTTGAAGTCTTGTTAGGATTAATCATGTGAATTTGGTATTCGTTCGATATTTCGATGAGATGCATGTTGTCTTTCCTTTAGTACTGTTAGGTGAACGTCGACTACATGACACTTCAACATTATTTGGGCCTAGGGGAAGGCATTGGGAAGTAACAAGTAGATAATGGGTTGCTAGAGTGACAGAAGCTTAAACCATAGTTTATGCGTTGCTGCATAAGGGGCTGATTTGGATTCACGTGTTTCATGATATGGTTTAATTTATCTTACTTCTTCTCTCGTAGTTGCGGATGCTTGCGAGAGGGGTTAATCATAAGTGGGAGGCTTATCGAATTAAGGAAAACACCCAAGCACCGGTCCAATCACATATCAAATTATCAAAGTAACGAACGAGAATCATATGAGCATGATGAAAACTAACTTGACAATAATTCCCATGTGTCCTCGGGAGCGCTTTGCTTTATATAACAGTTCGCCCAGCCTTATCCTTTGGTACTAAAAGGATTGGGCCACCTTTCTGCACCTTTTTTACACTTGTTACTTGTTACATATTACGAATTATCTTATAACAAAACTATTTGTTACCGATAATTTCAGTGCATGCACAAAATACCTTGCTGAAAACCGCTTGTCATTTCCTTATGCTCCTCATTGTCTTTGACATTCTTACTTACCTAAAGGGATACAATAGATCCCTTATACTTGTGGGTCATCAAGACTCTTTTTTGGCGCCGTTGCCGGGGAGTGAAGCACCTTTGGTGAGTGGAATTTGGTAAGGAAAATTTTATATTACGTCCTGAAATTTAATGTCACTTGTCACAATAGATAATCATCATTTGAGGGGTTTGTTTGGGGTATCTTCACCTCGAATGGAAGAACAAATAGTTTCTCCTCAACCCACTAAAAATATTTATTATGAAATTCCTTCGGGTATGATAGACAAACTGCTAGCTAATCCTTATGCAAGAGATGGAACACTACATCCTAATATGCATATAATCTATTTGGAGGAAGTTTGTTGATTATTTAAGCTTGGAGGTTTGCCGGAGGATGAGGTGAACAAGAAGGTCTTCACTTTATCTTTGAAGGGAAAGACATTAACATGGTGAAAGCACAAGTGCTCCCTGAGTGGTTTTGGTAATTAATGTCAACAGATCTCTTGTTGGACTAATACCTTTACCTAGTGTATTCAGAAGAGTTTAAAATTGGAGTGGCAAGGACAAGAGGATGTGGAACTCCTTCAAAATGCTAAGGACAAAGATTGGCAAAAGCTCAAGACTCTTCATTTTCATTTTAGTGATCCAAGATCACATTGTGTCTATATGAAAGCCAATACTATTAAAAGGGGATGAGGTGTTGCTTAATGGTCTACTTGCTCCAAGTGCTTAGTGATATTGCTCTAAAACCCTCAGCCACATTCTCATTTCTACATTTGTCCAAAACCCAAAGTCAAACTCGGCCCCACCGATTTGATCTATCCGGCGCCAGCGAGTTCACTTGACATAGCCACTTCCAGAAACACTAGACAGTTCGGTCACACCGATATGGATCTTCGTCTCACCGAGATGGCCTTGCAAACTCTTTGTTTCCTGTTGTAACATTTCGGTCTCACCAAAATGACCAATCGGTCCCACCAAGTTTGCCTGACCAACTATTTGGTTGCTCATTGCTGAAATCAGTCTCATCGAGTTCATTCAATCAGCGTCACCGAGATGAGGTTTTTCTCTAGCCCTAGCACATCGGTCCCACCGAGTTGATCCCGTCGGTCCCACCGAGATTCCAAACGTTCAAATTTTGAACTGCTTCGGTCTCATCGAGTTTTCTTATTCAGTCTAACCGAGTTGGCTCAAATGTGTGTAACAGTTAGATTTTGTGTGGAGGTTACATATACCCCTCCGCCCCTTCTCCGTTGGTGAGATAGCCATCAAAATGCTCCTACACTTCCACTACTCATTTTCTGAGAGAGAACCACCTACTCATGTGTTGCGACCAAGACATTCCAATCCTACCACAAGAATCTTGATCTCTAGCCTTCCCCAAGTTGCTTTCCACTCAAATCATCTTTCCACCATAGCCAAATCTATGAGAGAAAGTTGAGTGTTTGGGAGACTATCATTTGAAGCACGAGAGCAAGAGTTCATCATCAACACACCATCAATTACCTTTTGGAGAGTGGTGTCTATTATATTGGTTAGGTGTCGCTTTGGAGCCTCCGACAACATTGCGGAGTTGAACCAAGAAGTTTGTAAGGGCAAGGAGATCACCTACTTCGTGAAGATCTACCCGAGTGAGGCAAGTCCTTCGTGGGCGATGGCCATGATGGGATAGACAAGGTTGCTTCTTCGTGGGCCCTTCATGGGTGGAGCCCTCCATGGACCCGCGCAGACGTTACCCTTCGTGGGTTGAAGTCTCCATCAACATGGATGTACGATAGCACCACCTATCGGAACCATGCCAAAAATCTCCGTGTCTTCATTGCGTTTGCACACTCCAATCCCATCCCTTTACTTTCTTGCCATTAGCATGCTTTACTCTTTCCGCTGCTGATACTCTTGCCTTGCTTTCTTGATATTGTATCATGAATGCTTAAAGTTGTGCTAAAACTCTACCTCAACCTGAAGAATTCAAAAATTGCCACCTTTTCTTGTCGAGGGCCTAATCACCCCCCGGCCCGTCTAGACACCTCTTCTCCATCCTTTCAATTGGTATCAGAGCTTTTATCTCCATTGGTTTGGTTTAATCACCATTGGAGGAAGATGGATTAGTCTACGATTGGGAGTATCAGCCGTAGAGTGTCTATGCTTGATGAAGAATTCTACAGTGCTTGGAAAAATGAGATGCTTGAGATTTTCAATGAATATCATTTGAACAAATATATTACTAGCCCTTGTGTGCCTTCTATTGATCCTTGCATCCTACCCCCGATAAGTATGTTGACATGACCCGCACTGTTAGAACTATTGATCTTATCATAAGAGGATAGCCTAGAATTTTGCTTGTATGCTTGCCTACATTTGAATGTGCTTATACTATTTGGAGATACCTTGAGGAACACTTTCCAAACTGTACCTTGAAAAATCTATATGGGATTCTTCAAAAGTCCATAGCTTTTCATAAAATGAAACCTAGTGATCCTAAATTTGATGATTGTCTATTTGAGCTTCGTGACCTTATGCGTGCTAAAGGAGATGTCGGAGTCATTAGTAGCATCATCTCACAAGTCCTTAGAATTCATAAAGATGCACATTGGCATGGTCATAAATCTAATTAATCACTCTCTCTAGGTGATGATTATTCACAAGATGATGTTGAACATGGATACTATGATGAGGATGATGATAGTGACTCTGATCTTGATTAGTCAATGAGACACTTTGGTCTCATGGCTAATCTTCGTGGCTATATGTACAAAGGAAAGGAATGGGTTCTTGATAGTCGATGTACTGACCATATGACTTGAGATAGAGATATGTTCCACGAGCTTGCAAAAAATGATGGCCCCCGTTAGTATCTCACTTTTGGTGATAACTCTAAGGGTAAGGTAGTTGGCATTGGTAAGATGGCCATCTCCCATGATAGCTCTATTCAAAATGTCATGCTCATTGAATCCCTTGGTTATAAATTACTTTCGGATCTAGACTAGCTGACTTTGGTTTCAATGTCCTATTTACTAAAGTAGATTGCCAAGTGTTTCATAGAGACAATCATAAGTGTGTGAGGGTTCGAATCGGTCGAATCCTTTCTACGGTTGCCATCGGCATCCTTTTATAGATTAAGGGGTCACCACCATGGAAAATCAGTCTTTCCATACTGATTAGATAGCGAACAGTGCTATCATACGTAACTTTGCGGGTTGACAGAGTGCATTAAGTGCGCCGCATAGTGTCACATCACGGCTCACCCGGAAGGCACTACCGGGCTGTTTTGCCAGCTTCGCGCATGCTTGCTTGACACGTCTCAAGATGGGTGTCACTTGGAGGTTTTTGTTGCAGGATGAGGCTACCATGTGGTAGGCAGCTGCCATTGAGCCACTTAGGAGCTTGACACCACACTGCTCGATGATGGGCGTCGCTGTGAGGTGGTGGTTTGCCTCGACGAGCCTCGGCAGTCCTGCGTGCGTGATCTTGGAGGCTTGCTTTCCGGGCTGATCCAACCTCGCGAAGCTTGCGTGCCAGGCAAGCAAGGCCCTCCTTCTGGTAGTATCTCGCCTCTTCCGCTAGTGTTGGTTGTCTTGATCTCCTCGACCATCTCTCTGATTCCTCAAAGACCTGATCCCTTCGTGTCTTGAACAGATCCTGGTGCTGCAAACTTGCCCTTGGGCCTATGCACAGCCTGGGGAACGGACCCAGAGTTTGTTGCACCGACAACATATCTATTTTTGGACTAATACCTTTACCTAGTGTATTTCAGATGGGTTCAACATTGGAATGGCAATGACAAGAGGATGTGGAACTCCTTCAAAATGCTAAGGACAAAGATTGGCAAAAGCTCAAGACTCTTCATTTTCATTTTAGTGATCCAAGATCACATTGAGTCTATAGGAAAGCCAATACTATTAAAAGGGGATGAGGTGTTGCTTAATCGTCTACTTGCTCAAAGTGCTTAGTGATATTGCTCCAAAACCCTCAGCCACTTTCTGATTTCCACATTTGTCTAAAACCCAAAGTCAAACTCGGCCCACCGATTTGATCTATCCGGCGCCACTGAGTTCACTTGACATAGCCACTGCCAGAAACCCTAGACATTTCGGTCACACCGATATGGATCTCGGTGTGACCAAGATGGCCTTGCAACTGTCTGTTTCATGTTGTAATATTTCGATCTAACCTAAATGAGCAATCGGTCCCAGCGAGTTTGCCTGACCAACTCTCTGGTTGCTCATTGCTAAAATCAGTCTCACCGAGTTCATGAAATCAGCGTCACCGAGATGAGGTTTTGCCCTAGCCCTAGCACATCGGTCCCACCGAGTTGATACCGTGGGTTCCACTAAGATTCCTAACGTTCACATTTTGAACTGCTACGGTCTGATCGAGTTCTCCTATTTGGTCTGGCCGAGTTGGCTCAAATGTGTGTAACGGTTGGATTTTGTGTGGAGGTAATATATACCCCTCGACACCCTTCTCCATTTGTGAGAGAGCCATCAGAACGTGCCTACAATTCCTCTACTCATTTTCTGAGAGAGAACCACCTACTCATGTGTTGGGACCAAGACATTCAAATCCTACCACAAGAATCTTGATCTCTAGCCTTCCCCAAGTTGCTTTCCACTCAAATCATCTTTCCACCATAGCCAAAACTGCGAGAGAGAGTTGAGTGTTGGGGACACTATCATTTGAAGCACAATAGCAAGGAGTGTATCATCAACACACCATCTATTACCTTTTGGAGAGTGGTGTCTCCTAGTTTGGTTATGTGTCCCTTGGGAGCCTCCGACAAGATTGTGAGTTGAACCAAGAAGTTTGTGAGGGCAAGGAGATCGCCTACTTCGTGAAGATCTACCCTAGTGAGACAAGTCCTTCGTCGGCGATGGCCATGGTGAGATAGACAAGGTTGCTTCTTTGTGGACCCTTCGTGGGTGGAGCCCTCCGGGGACTCGCACAGCCGTTCCCCTTCGTGGGTTGATGTCTCCATCAACGTGGATGTACGATAGCACCACCTATCGGAACCACGCCAAAAATCTCCTTGTATTCATTGCGCTTGCACACTCCAATCCCATCCCTTTACTTTCTTGCAATCAGCATGCTTTGCTCTTTCTGCTGCTCATACTCTTGCCATGCTTGCTTGAAATGTATTGTGAATAGTTAAACTTGTGATAAAACTCTACCTCAACTTGAAAAATTCAAAAACTACCACTTTTGCTTGTTGAGGATCTATTCACCCCCTCTAGACACCTCTTCTCGATCCTTTCACATGGTATAGGCTATGTGATGATATTGGCTCTTGGAATTACAACCGGTTGAAATTGGAATTTCATCAGAAGTTTTATCCTATGCATCTAGTTCATCGTGATCGAATTATATATATAATTTTTGGCCTCATGAAGGAGAAAGTGTCGCTCAAGCTTGGGGAAGGCTTAAGTCAATGTTGTATTCATGCCCCAATCATACCTCCCAAGAGAAATTATTATTCAGAAATTTTATGCTCAGCTTTCTCGTAATGTAATCCATGCTCGACACTTCTTGTACCGGTTCTTTTATGAAGAATACTATTGAATTTTGATGGGACATTTTGGAAAGAATTAAATGCAACCCTGATGATTGGGAACTCGGGGAAGGTAAGGAGTCTGGTATAAACCTTGAGTTTTTGTGTTAAATCTTTTATGAATACTGATGCTTTTCATGAATTTAGCACTAAATATGGACTTGACTCTGAGATAGTAGCTTCTTTCTGCGAATCATTTGCTACTCATGTTGATCTCCCTAAAGAAAAGTGGTTTCAATATCATCTTCCCATTTAAGTATAAGTAGCAGTACCCATTAAAGCTGAAGAAGAAAGCATTGCCTATAATGATAATCTAGTTGTTCCCACTCCATATATTACGAAACAACTATTCCCTATTAGGATAAAGGAACATGCTAAAGCTTCAACCATGGTTTGTAAGAGTTATGTTAGAACACCTACACTCCCAGAACAAATTAAAGTAGAACCTCATGTTGCTATAGTTAAGGATCTCTTGTTCGATAATATTGCTGGGCATGTTATTTACTTCGTTGGTGAAGCTGCTAGAATTGCCAAACCCGATGAGAAAGATAAACATAGGCCTGTTGTTGGCACCCCACTTGTCTCAGTTAAAATTGGAGGTCATTATTATCATGGTTTATGTGATTTGGGTGCTAGTGTGAGTGTTATCCATTTACTCTTTGTCGAGAAACTATGAATGATATTGCACGTGCTGAGATAGAATAAATCGATGTTACTATTAAACTTGCTAATAGAGATACTATCACACCACTTGGGATTGTTAGAGATGTCGAGGTCTTGTGTGGGAAAATAAAATACCCTACTCATTTTCAAGTTTTTGGTTCCCCACAAGATGAATTTTGTCCCATTATATTTGGTAGACCCTTCTTGAACACGGTAAATGCTAAAATTGTTCGTACTAAAGAAATGGTCAGTGTTAATTTTTGTGATGTGTCTCATGAGTTTAATTTCTCTAAATTCCGTAGACAACCTCATGATAAAGACCATCTGGTAAGGATGAAATTATTGGTCCTGCTTCTATTGTCGTACCTCCTACCGATCATTTAGAACAATATTTGCTAGACCATGGATATGTTTATGAATGAAATAACCAAAATAGATGAGATATTTCTTAAAAAAATGCCTTTCTTGAAACACAATTTACTTGTTGAAACTCTTGGAAATCCTCTACCACCCAAGAGTGGTCATGTGTTTGCTCTTAAAAAATTACCCAATACTCTGAAGTATGCTTATCTTGATGAAAAGAAGATATACCCTGTTATTATTAGCGCTAACCTTTCAGAGCATGAAGAAAAGACATTATTAAAAACTATGAGGAAGCATTGTGCCGCTATTGGATATACTCTTGATGATCTGAATGGCATTAGTCCCACTCTATGCCAGCACAAAATTAAAGTGGAACTCAACACTAAACCAGTTATTGACCATCAGTGACGGTTAAGTCATAAGATGAAGGAAGTGGTAAGAAATGAAATATTAAAACTTCTAGAAGCAGGTATAATCTATCCCATAGCTGATAGTAAATTGGTAAATCCTATTCATTGTGTCCCTAAGAACGGAGGTAATAGCGTTGTTCCTGATGATAAAAACGAATTGACTCCACAAAGAATTATTACATGATATAGGATGGTAATTGATTTTAGAAAATTAAACAAAGATACTAGGAAAGATCATTATCCTCTACCATTCATTGATCAAATGATAGAAAGGTTATCAAAACATACACACTTCTGCTTTGTAGATGGATATTCTGGTTTTTCCCAAATACCTATGTCAAGGAGGATCAAGAAAAAAACTACTTTTACATGTCCTTTCGGTACCTTTTCTTAAAGACGTATACCTTTTGTATGCACGTGCTACCTTTCAAAGATGTATGACAACTATATTCTTTGATTTTTTTGTGAAAAGATTGTTGAGGTTTTCATGGATGACTTTTCCATTTACGGAACATCTTTTGATGATTTCTTAAGCAAACTTGATCGAGTTTTGCAGAGCTGTTAAGAAACTAATCTTGTCTTGAATTGGGAGAAGTGCCACTTTATGGTTAATGAAGGTATTGTCTTGGGACATAAAATCTCTGAAAGAGGTATTGGAGTTGATAGAGCTAAAGTTGATGCTATTGAAAAATTGTCGTTTCATAAGGATATCAAAGGTATACGAAGTTTCCTTTGTCATGTTGGTTTCTATAGGAGATTCATAAAAGACTTCTCTAAAATTTTGGGCCTCTTACTAATCCTTTATGTTCCATTTGTTTTTATGATGATTGCGAAGAAGTCTTTGAAATACTTAAGAAAGCCTTGATCTCTGCACCTATTCTTTTAACCACCTGATTGGAACCTACCCTTTGAAATCATGTGTGATGCTAGTGATTATGTTGTTCGAGCTATTCTAGGACAAAGAGTTGATAAGAAATTAAATGTTATCCATTATGCTAGTAAAACTCTAGACAATGCTCAAAGAAATTATGCTACTACTGAAAAGGAATTCTTGGCAGTCCTATTTGCTTGTGATAAATTCAGATCCTATAGTGTTGATTATAAAGTAACTGTCCACACTGATCTTGCTTCTATTAAATATCTTATGGAAAAGAAATATGCTAAACCTAGACTTATTAGGTGGGTTCTTTTGCTACAAGAATTTGATTTACATATTACTGATAGGAAAGGAGTTGAGAACCCAGTAGCAGACAACTTGTCTAGGTTAGAAAATATTCTTGACGACCCACTACCTAATGATGATAGCTTTCTTGATGGACAATTAACTTTCATAAACACTTCTCGTAGTACTCCTTGGTATGCAGACTATGCTAATTATATTGTTGGTAAATTCATACCACCTAGTTTCACATACCAACAAAAGAAAAAGTTTTTCTATGATTTAATACATTACTTATAAGATGACCCACACCTTTATAAAGGAGTGGATGATGTTATTAGACGTTGTGTACCTGAGTATGAACAGGAACAAATTCTATGGAAGTGTCACTCCGAGGCCTATAGAGGACACCATGTGCGAGACAGAACTACACACAAGGTACTACAATCTGGTTTTTATTGGCCTACTCTTTTTAAAGATGCCCGCAAGTCTGTCTTGTCTTGTGATGAATGTCAAAGAATTGGTAATTTTAGTAGATGTCAGGAAATGCCTATGAATTATTCACTTATTATTGAACCATTTGATGTCTGGGGTTTTGATTTCATGGGACTTTTTCCATCCTCTAATGGGTATACACATATTTAGTTGTTTTTGATTACGTTACTAAGTGGGCAGAAGCTATTCCAACTAGTAGTGTTGATAATAACACCTCTATTAAAATGCTTAAAGAATTTATTTTCCTGAGGTTTCGTGTAACACCCCAAATTTTTGGGTTTGGTTTTTCTTCCAAAACTTTTGGCCTTTTGGAAGGGGGTTGTTTGATCTTCTCTTAAGACCCTTCTAAAATCTCTTCTGGCCAAAGTTTGTGTGTTTTCTCAAGCTTGGTTTTTGGTCTTGAAGGTTTTCTCTTGTGTTGGCTCAAGCACAAGTTAAGTTTCAAAAGAGGTTGTTTGAATTCTCCCCTTCTTGATTTAAACCTCTCAGGTTTAACCTTGGACTTCTCTTCCCCTCCAACCTTCATCTTGCCATGACCCCAACAGAAATATTTCTCTCCAAGACCCTCTTCACACCTTAGGACAAGTCTCTCATCAATTCCAGTAAGTTTTGACCTTATTGGGATTTTTCCTCTATTTATTTTACTCCAAAAACTATTTCTGTCTTTTATAGTGGACCTAGGTGATTTACAAAGGAACCACCATGTCCATCTTGTTGTTTGTTTCCAAACTAACTCCCCTAGTTAGTCCTTAGTACCCACAACCTAGATCCATCTTGTTTCACTGGTCCACAGTTTAAAATTTTCAAATTTTACCTGCTGCAAGTTTGGACCAGATTTGCAAAATTTGGTGAAATTCATATTTATCCTTTTCCAAAAATTCTGTGAAAAATCAGGCAGCCTCTAGATGCATCAAGAGGCCACTCCACCAAATATCAGCCCCAGAAACATTTCCCACATGCCAGAATCATTTCATCAAACACTTAGCATGCACTGTGCTGTCAGGTTCAGAAACTGCTAACTCAAGCTGTTGACAGTACAGTTCGACAGTTCGTCAGTTCGTCAGAACCATAGCGACAATCTCGCCAGTGCCTGCCTTCGCTCGACGCACACTGCACCTCCTGCTTATCCAACACGCCGCACGCTCGCTTGGCTGCTTCTGGGCGTCGGTGGCGCCCTGGCCCGACCACGCCGGCGACTTCCACGGCAATAGAACCGCCCGTGGCGGCTGGCAGAAGTCACCCCGCGGCTCGACGCTGTTTGGCACCGCCCAAGTCACCCCAACGCTCCGCGTGGCCATCTCCACTGTCGGCGCACGCCTGCAGCACCGTTGCCGTGGCCTGGCACGCGCAGAGCGTGTTTTCTACCGCCGACGTGCCGCACAGCCGTTCCGTCGAGGGCATCCCGTAATCATCTCTCCCCTGATGAGTTAGGGACGTGAATGGAACCAGTGCACCTCCTAGTCGATGCTCAAGCCACTAAACCCGCCGTCCAGCCACTTCATCACCGTAATTGCTCGCCGGACTTATCCCGTTCACGGCAACCGCCTTGGGACGGCTATATAAAGCACCCCCGAGCTCATTCTCGAGCCCGCACACCTACACCACCTCCCTAGACCGCGCCCAACCTCTGGAAGAGCCTCGGGGGGCCATTCTTCCCCAACTCTGGCCAATTTCGTCCGCCTCAGGCTCCAGCAGCGTTCTCCCCGGTGAGAGCTCCTCCGCCGCCGTGGACTCGAGCGTAGCACCCTGGCATCTACCTAAACCTAACCCCCACTCCAATTTGACCCCAGAGATCCCCTCCGACGAGGCCCACGACCACCCGAGCCGCCGTCCGCCGGAGACAAGGTCGCCGTCGACGTGGGGCTCGCCGACGCTCAACTCCAATACAAATCGACGCAGAAGATCACCAGGAAGCTGTACGTACCCTTTTCTCCCCCTAGCTCGCCGTGGATCGGCGTCGGCGACCACCGCAACATCTGGCGCCGGCGCGACTCTGTCTCAGAGTTCAAACCCGACGGGTGGGACCCCTCGTCAGCCTCTCACCTCTCCCCCGAACCGTTTTTCTGGAAAGCGCCTTCGGGCAAAGTACGTTTCCTTCTGCGGTTGACGTACTGCGTACCGGTTCGCTTCTCTGTTTTCTATTCTAGCCCCTGGAATTTTTCTGTTTCATTACAGATGAGTCCCTAGACAGAAACTCTAATATCTTTTAAACTTCAAATGATTTTGAGTTGATTCTTTTTCTGTCCTCTTTAGTTTTCTGTCTAGTTTTTTGTCACATTTATGTGAAATTGTTTGGAGCAACTTTATTTGCACGCGCGGTATTTATGTTAGTATCCTTTTGTTTGAATACATAGATACCGAAGGACGTGACGGAGCCGCGAACCACACCGAATTGCACTCCGACTTCTCAGAACCAGGCAAGCATGTTTGAACCTTTGATGTGATGAGTGTGTTGCATGTTTGCTCGAGTAGTTCTTCTCATAAGCATGGTCATATAAGCATTTGTGTATGGTTATATTTCATGCAAGCAAGCTTCGGGTGAGCCTCGAATGATAATGTTTGAACCACCTCGATCATGTAGTAACATGATGAGTGGTATGCTGGTATTGTTGGAGCATGCCAGTAGTTGGTTAACTTAGTACCAACGGTGATCATGTCGTGATTTCGTTCATCTCCTTTTTGGTACTATCATAGGCCGTCTGTTAAGATTGCGGTCTAGTCAGTTGTAAACCACTTCCCGAGTACACACCAAGTAGAGGGGCCGGGATGAGGGTTCCATGGCCCTGGATTAAAGCTCGTCATCCGATCAGGGGGCATGGGTGTTTCCGGTTGGGACCGAGAGGGGGGAACCCCTTAGAGCACGCATATACAAATTTGATCTCATGCTATTCGAGGTTGTAGCCTCCCCGGACAGCAGGATGTGAAATGGGTGTGTACTGGTTAGTTGGGTTTCTACTAAAACACTATAGACGGAACTAGCCCCCGTGGCTAGTAGAATCCGTTGGCTATGAGTTAATAGTACAAGTTCTGCAGAGTTAAATCCTTTCAGTAGCCATGTTTATGGCCTAGGGTAAATCTTCGGGTCAACACCGTGACCGTCTCTAGTAAATGCTTGATGGTAACAAGAGTAGTGATTTCGTCAAGTTCATTTGGTAGATGAACTCACCATTTAACTCTGTATTGATTTACTTCCTGGAATATTTCATCATTATACTATTGTTAATTATAAGCCCTTTATGTGATGTCGCTCAGACGTCCGACTGTGGCAATCTTTTTACTTACAAGCCCTTTATGCGATGTCGCTCAGACGTCCGACTGTGGCATTCTTTTTATTTATAAGCCCTTTATGTGATGTCGCTCAGAC
>LR738715.1:510015377-510026162 GCA_902687465.1 Secale cereale
GTCCGACTGTGGCATTCTTTTTATTTATAAGCCCTTTATGTGATGTCGCTCAGACGTCCGACCGTGGCATTCTTTTTATTTATAAGCCCTTTATGTGATATCGCTCAGATGTCCGACTGTGGCATTCTTTTTACTTACAACCCCTTGATGCGATGTCGCTTAGAGGTCCGACTGAGGCATTCTTGTTATATTTTTTTTTGCTATAAGCCCTTTATGTGGTGTCGCTCAGACGCCCGACTGTGGCATGCTTTCATTTATTATTTTCTCACGAGGCGTCACTCAGACACTCGTTTAGTCTCCATCTATTTATATCATGGATTTCGGGAGGGTTACCACCCGACTTCTATTGTTGCATATAGCACACTAATATTTTTATCCGGTCACATTTTTGTTGGAATACTCACATGCATCATGTTGGCATTTATTATATCTTAAGTCTGAACTGTCTTGCGAGTATATTCAAAGTACTCACCTGGCTTGTTGATTTGGCCAGATGTGGACGAAGGCGATCTCATGGATGAAGAGTTCGATAGCGAGTCCGACGTCTAGTGGAGTCCGAGTCAGTCTCTTGCGATCCTGGAGTTGATCAGTGTTATATAACCGCTTCCGCCTACCACCAAATAAATTCATCGGGTCTCACTCCGACACTCGATGAACTGTATTATATTGGAGTCACGTCACCCACTTCGCTGTGACATACCCACCACCTTTTTTATTACGAGTTAGTAGTATGCCACCCTGTCGTTATGTCATATCCGCCTTTACGTACTGTATTGGCGCGCTTGTAATAAAATTAGTTGAGCAACCCCAGCTCAACCTTGTATAATATTTAGTATCCTGAAATTTTGTATCAAGTAATTGTCCATCAGCAAGAAATATTTTTCCTTGCTGGTTTAAATAAAAGGTCGGTCTTTCGGTAATATTTTACAGAAAGGTCGGTCTTGACATTTCGTGTCCCTAGATATTTAATGACTGACGGTGGTTCACACTTTATTCATGGTGTTTTCCGTAAATTGATTGCTAAATATGATGTTAACCATAGAATTGCATCACCTTATCATCCTCGGTCTAGTGGCCAAGTATAACTAAGCAATAGAGAAAAAATATTGATATTACAAAAGACTGTCCGTCGATCGAGGAAGAATTGGTCTCAGAAACTTGATGATGCCTTATGGGCTTATAAAACTGCTTCCAAAATCCCACAGGCATGTCTCCATATACAATGGTTTATGGAAAAGCATGTCACTTACCTCTTGAACAAGAACACAAAGCTTATTGGGCAACTAAAGAGCTCAACTATGATTTTAAACTAACTGGTGAAAAGAGGCTATTTGACATTAGATCACTAGATGAGTGGAGAACCCATGCTAATGAAAATGCCAAGTTATTTAAAGAAAAAGTTAAAAGGTGGCATGAAAAAAGAATAGAAAAGCCGGAATTTAATGTAGGTGACCAAGTCTTGCTATACAATTCTTGTTAAAGGTTTTTTGCAAGGAAACTTCTCTCTAAATGGGAAGGACCTTACATTATCAAGGAAGTATATTGTTCTGATGCCATCAATATCAACAACGCTGAAGGCAATAACCCGAGGGTGGTAAACGGGAAAACAATCAAACATTATATCTGAGGTACTCCCACAAATGTTGAAACTAATATCATTCATACCATAACACCAGAGGAGTACATAAGGGAAATTTTCCAGCATGCTCCAGAACCCTGAAATAGGCATGTGATACGGTAAGTAAACTGTCTCCAAAAGTTTCCCAATGGAAATTTTACTCTCTTTTGGAATATTTAAAATTTAAGAAAATAAAAGGTAGTGTGAAAAGCGCATGAGGAGGCGACAAGCCATGGGGGCATGCCTCCCTGGCTTGTGGCGACCTCGTGTGCCATCCGGACTCCATTTTCTCCCAGAGTACTTGTTTTTCGTGGTAAAAATTCATTATATAATCTCCTGAAGGTTTTGACCACCATATCACGACAATATCATATATTGTTGTTTCGTGGTGTTTTCTGGTTAGATCTGAAAATGTCTTCTCGAGATTCAGATGGAGAGACCTATGCTTCACACTACGTTGTGAACCTGAGAACATATGGATCTCTCTCTCCCTATGCTGGGAATTCAGAGGAGGAAGAAGACTCTGATCTGGAGGAAATGAAGGTTTTGAGCTTGGATGAATACAACGTCCCTCTACCTCAACCCGAGGATATGCATGTGGAGTTCAAGAAATCAAGTCTCCCAACCAGGGCAAATGAGTCTAAAGATTAATTTATCCCATCTCGTTTTCTACAGGAAAGAAAAAGTGCTCTATGCAAAAAGATATTGAAACTTGAGCGAGAGAATGATGATTTGAGGTAGGAAAATTTTCTCCTAAGGTTCAAGCTGGAGAGGAAAACTCCTCCTTCCTCACCATCGTCATCACCACTACCAAAGAAGGAGACCTAAGTACATGGGTTTGTGCACTCCCCTTGGCTTGTGCCAAGCTTGGGCGAGGTGCCCTGATATCGTATCACCATCACATCTTAACTTTATCGTTTATGTTAGTTCGATCCTTTTGGGTATATCTTGATCTAGTAGAATAGAAGTTTTAGCATGATCTAGTACTTTAGTTTTTGTTTAGTGATCTATCTATGTAATCGAGTATGAGAGTTATACAATAAAGAGTTTTGAGTTGAGGGCTTTGCTTTTGTGCTTTGATCTTCGAAAGAAAGAAAAGAGAAGAAAAATAGATTATATAATAATATTATGGGGAGTGATGACTTCACATCTAAAGGGTATGTTACATGAAACTTGTTGGGAGTTGACAACCATAGTTTTGGTCATTGTTGCAATTAAAAGGAAGTAATTAAAAGAGAGGTTTCACATATAAACATAATATCTTGGACATCTTTGGTGATTGTGAGCAATCATTAAAATATTATATGCTAAGGGGTTGATGTCGGAGAAGGAAGACAACGTAATGTCTTATGTTCTTTTATATCTGAATAGAATTTATATTATCATAGATCCTCCAACATGTTGGGGTTGCTTTCCCTCTTATGCTAGCCAAAAAATATTCCACACCAAGTAGAGATACTACTTGTGCATCCAAAAAACTTCAACCTAGTTTTTCCATGGGAGTCCACTATATCTACATATGGATTGAGTAAGATCCTTCAAGTAAGTTGTCATCAGTGCAAGCAATAAAAATTGCTCTTTAAATATGTACTATCTTTTAGTGTGAGGAAAATAAGCTTTGTACGATCTTGTGATTGGAAGAAATAAAAGTGACGTACTGCATAATAAAGATCTCCATCACATGTGGCAATACAAAGTGACGTTCCTTTGCATTTAGATTTCGTGCATCCAACCAAAAAGCTTATGACTACCTCTGCTTCCCTGTACGAAGGGCCTATCTTTTATTTTAATGTCTGCCTTAATACTAGAGTCATGGTGATCTTCACTCTTCCTTTTACTTTTCTCTTTTGGTAAGCATAAAATGTTGGAAATATATATATATATATATATATATATATATATATATATATATATATATATATATATATATATATATATATATATATATATATATATATATATATGTATACATACATATATATATATATATCTGTATGGATGTAGAAGATAATAAACTATTGTTGTTGAGTATTACCCTTGAGGTAAATCGTTGGGAGGCGAAACTATAAGCCACTATCTTCCAATGTGTTTGATTGAAGCTTTGATCTCATAAGTATCGCGTGAGTGTTAGCAATTATGAATGACTAAAAGATGGTTGAGTATGTGAACTTTCTATATAAAAGCACTTACATTGACTCTTTCCGATGTGATGATAAATTGCAATTGCTTCAATGACTGAGATCATAGTTTGTTAGTTTTCAATAAGGTTTGTGATGCATACTTTACTTTGTGAACGAATTATCACTTTATCATAAGAAATTATATGACAATATATTGTTGTTCTAAAGATGAGCATGATACCCTCATGTCCATATTTTAATTTATCGACACCTCTATCTCTAAACATGTGGTCATGATTATCAATTTCGGCATTCGCGTGAGGACAAGCGAGGTCTAAGCTTGGGGGAGTTCATACGTCCATTTTGCATCATGCTTTTATGTTGATATTTATTGCATTATGGACTATTATTTCACAATATGGTACAATCTGTATGCCTTTTCTCTCTTATTTTACAAGATTTACATGAATAAGGAGAATACCGGCAGCCGGAATTCTGGACCGGAAAGGAGCAAATCTGAGATACCTATTCTCCACAACTCCAAATGTCCTGAAATTTTAAGGAGAATTATTTTGTAATATATAAAAAATATTGGGCAAAGAAAACTAGAAGAGGACCCACCAGGTGGCCACAAGCCTCGAGCGCGCCCTACCCCCCAGGGCGTGCCCCCAGGGCTTGTGGCCCCCTGGCCATCCACCGACGCCCATCTCTACTATATGGAGGGTTTTGACCTGGAAAAAATAAGGAGGAAGCTTTCGGGATGAAGCGCCCCCGTCTCGAGGCGGAACCTGCGCAGAACCAATCTAGGGCTCCGGTGCAGCTGTTCTACTAGGGAAACTTCCCGCCGTGAGGGGGAAATCGAAGCCATCATCATCACCACCGATCCTTTCATTGAGGGGGGGGGGGTCAATATTCATCAACATCTTCACCAGCGGCATGTCCTCTCAAACCCTAGTTCATCTCTTGTATTCAATCATTGCCTCAAAACCTCAGATTGGTACATGTGGGTTGCTAGTAGTGTTGATTACTCATTGTAGTTAATGCTAGTTGGTTTATTTGGTGGATGTTCAGATCCTTGATGCTATTAAATACCCCTCTTATTATGAACATGAATATACTTTGTGAGTAGTTACGTTTATTCCTGAGGACATGGGAGAATTCTTGTTATAAGTAATCATGTGAATTTGGTATTCGTTCTATATTTTTGATGAGATGTATATTGTCTTTCCTCTAGTGCTGTTATGTGAACGTAAACTACATGACACTTCACCATTATTTGGGCCTAGGGGAAGGCATTGTGAAGTAATAACTAGATGATGGTTTGCTAGACTGACAGAAGCTTAAACCATAGTATCTGCATTGCTTCATAATGGGCTGATTTGTATCCACATGTTTCATGCTATGGTTAGATTTATCTTAATTCTTCTTCCGTAGTTGAGGATGCTTGCCAGAAGGGTTAAAAATAAGTGGGAGGCTTATCCAAGTAAAGACAGCACCCAAGCACCGGTCCACCCACATATCATCGTTTTAAAGTAACGAACGTGAATCATATGAGCATGACGAAAACTAACTTGATAATAATTCCCATGTGTCCTCGGGAGTGCTTTGCTTTATATAAGAGTTCATCCAGGCTTACCATATCCTACAAAAAGTATTGGCCTCCAGAAAATACCTTGCTGAAAACCACTTGTCATTTCCTTCTGCTCCTCGTTGGGTTTGACACTCCTACTTATCAAAAGGAGTACGATAGATCCCCTATACTTGTGGGTCATCAGTTCCTATAGGGCAACCACCGCATGCATGGTGTTGCGTGATGTTTGAATATCAACGCACAACTTTGATGTGGCACCTACCTCGGGAACCTAAATGTCCCCACATGGAGCGAGTTTATGACACATATATGGTATTCATGTTGCCCCCTCTTTGAAATTTACTACATACTCGTACCATGAATATACGTTACACAAACCAAAAAAAGAACCATCCTTGTTGGTCAAATTAACCTCTCTCCCTCGCCGTAGGTTCAAGTGATCGTCGACGACCTCGCGGGCCCACAGAGAGATTCACATGCGAGTGAGTGTCATAGGACAACCACCGCATGCATGTTCTCGCGTGCATGTGCCCCCCCCACACACACACACATCCCGTGCCAGCACCGCCACTTTGAGGCATGTCACACTTTTTCGGTAGTGAACATGCAGGTGACCAAAGGAGTGTCGTATTAATTCAAATAAAAAACAGAGATCATTCGATCGTATTTATACATTGATTGTTTTCTTAGGGCTTTAATGTGGAAAAATCAAATTTGAGCTACATGTGCACCAAAATGGATTGCAAAATCATATATGTGTCCCTGGGTGCATGTTTCCCCGTGCAAGAGATTTCGAAACATTGAGAAATATTAATTTTTAAAATTCAGTAAATCCAAAACTTACTTGAAATTCATGAAACTTTTCGTGGTGTCATATGGACACCAGTAGACTGTGATATTGTATTATTTTTTGTCAAATTTGAGACAATTTTTGATATAATCTTCTTACAAACGGGAAATTGTTAATAATTGGCAACCAATATCGCATATGGATTATTTATTCAGACTGTATGCATTACACCAACAATGTGTACATGCCATGCTTCGGTAAAGCAATAAAGCGGCATAATTAAAACAACATATGTGCCGCCACGAGCCCTGTGTGCCATGCGAGCAGGCCTGAGTTGATGGGACACGTGCGAGCAGTCTGCTGTGTAGGCAGACCAGGAGGTGTGTGTGCAGGTGTGTGAATTGGCGGGAGGCGTGCGAGTAGCTGTGTGAAATGATGGTAGGCATGCGAGAAGTCTTCCTTGCAAGATCACCGGCAGGCGAGACAGCCTTTGATCGCCTCCCGTCTCGCTCCCACTGCTCCATATTAATGACGTACCTGGGCCGCTGGCCATAATAGGCGGCTACACCCCCGGTCACCTCCGTCTGGAGTGTATGAGGATGCTGTCGAAGCGCAACATCGGAGGAAGTGGCGACGCCAGGGCTAGTGAAGCACCCGCGCAACGCGTGAAGTTGGGCACATAGGTTGTTGTCGCTGCCGACGAGGTCTTGTGCGGGCAACAACACAACCTTGACTTCATCGGTGTCGTCGTGCCCCAACCCCAGCCGGAGCCAGAGGTCCACGACAACTTTGGCAACGATTGTGACTCCGACGAAAAATCGGTTAGCCATCTCTACCTATTTGTGCGACAAACATATCATGTGTTTTCTCTGGTTAATCTCCCCACCCCCTCTTTTTTTTGAACACAAATCCTATGCTTATGTTCTCTGAGTCCATGAAATCAAAGTGATTAAGATCCGTTTGATCCATGTAGTATATTGATTGTTTGAATGGTATCCGTATAGGCTTAGTGATTAATTGTTTGTTCTGTACAAATGATTTTGGCTAATAACCCTACTAGGGTTAGCATGTGTGCTAATAATTAATGGCTAGATCTCTAGAAGTGATTTTGAATGTCCTACACATATGTTTGTGCCCCTTTTCCAGATCTTCAGAATTGATGATGCGGGGCTAACCCAATCTAGGCCGATCTTTCACGATTAGAGGGGATTCCCATGAAGAACACGAAGAACACGAGGGGGGAAACACGAGGAGGACGAGAGAAATCACTCAAATCAACAAGATACGGTCACACATGTGCTAGATCCGAACAATCAACGAGATACATGATCCAAAGACAACAAAGGAAAGATACAAAGGTAGCTAGTTCATCCCCTTAGAAGGAGGTCTTGAAGGTCTTCCCGTGAGGGGTCTTAAATCCACTTGGGGGATCTTCTCCATAGAGGCCGCGGTCTCTGATGGAGAAAGTATCAAGTGGATGAGCAAAGATCTATCTCTAAAATGAGTTAAACTAGTGCTAACCCAAGAAAGAGGGGGTAGGAGGAGTATATATAGTCAAGGGGGGCGAAAGGGTACATGGGCTTCGGTCCAACAGGCTCTGCACAGAGAGGCGTCAGAAGTTCGGCAGCTACTGGACGCCCGGTGGCTCATGAGGGTCCGGACGTCCGGAGGGCTCGGGCTTCCAGTATTTTTCTTCGGTGATCCGACATCAGATTTTTGGAGGTGCTTGGTCGTCCGGTCGCTGGGCGTCCGGTGGGTCTCGGTTGTCCGATCACTGGAGGGCTTCGGATTTCTTGTCCTTGTCGGTCGTCTGGCCGTTGTAGCATTCGTTGGCCTGGCTTCCTCTAGTTGGTGCGGCCTTCAGGGGTCGGACATCTAGACTGGAGCGGTCGTCCAGTGGTTGTAGCTTTTCTGGCAGCTTCTTCTCTTTGCCCTTGGACTTGTCATCACCGTCTTGTTCACTTGGCGTAGCATCTTCACTCCCATCCTCTCGATACCTTATCATGCATAGAGTGTCCGCCTTAGTTAGTAGCCATGTCTCACATGCATCAAATGGTAGTTCGGAAACGAGCGAGTTCACCTCGGCTTCGATAGCACGTGCACGAGCTCTTGTTATGGGTCCACTTGGCACTTTGGGAGACGTAGGTAGGTCCATGCGGATGACCATAGGGTGCTCCACATCATCTCCCCTCCCTTGGGAAAGATCCGACCTAGTATCTAAAGCCTCATCACCATGGAAGGGACAGAGATACTTGACGTTGAAGATATCGCTCAAATTGTACTTGTCATGTGGGATGTCGATCTTGTAGGCATTGTTGTTGTAGCGTGCGAGCACCTTGAAGGGTCTGTCGGATCATGGTATTAACTTGGACTTGCGCTGGTGGGGGAAACATTCCTTGCGAAGGTGTAGCCACACATGATATCCAATGTAGAATACCATGGGGTGCTTGTTGACATTGATCTTGGACGCGACTCGTTGATCTTGACGCTCGATTATGTGCTTTGTATCTTCATGCATCTTTTTGAGATAGCTTGCTTGGGCACTTGCGTCCATGTTGATGCGCTCTTGTAGTGGTAGAGGTAGAATATCCAATGGGGACAAAGGGTTGAAACCATAGACGACCTTGAATGGGACTTGCCGATAGTAGAATGTCTTGCGCGGTTGTAGGCCTACTTGCCAATGGGTAAACATTGCTCCCACTCCTTGATGTTCTTCTTGATCAACACGCGAAGAAGAGTTGATAGCATTCGATTCGTGACCTCTATTTGGCTATTGGCTTGTGGATGTTATGTCGAAGAGAAGAGGAGCTTGATTCCGAGCTTGGCGCAAAGTGCCATACAAAATTAACTTAGGAACTTGACGTCGCGGTCTAACACGATATTCTTGGGCACTCAATGTAGACACAATATTTCCCTACAAAAGATATTTGCAACATGTGAAGCATCGTCTATCTTGTTGCATGGGATAAAATGTGCTATCTTAGAGAAACGGTCCACAACAACAAACACATAATCCTTTCCATTGTGAGTTCTAGGAAAACCAAGCACAAAGTCCATACTAATATCCTCCCATGGGTGATACGGAATAGGAAGTGGCATATATAGACCATGGGATCGAGCTTTAGACTTAGCTTTGCAACATGTTGAGCATCGGTTAGTGAAGTGTGAGACGTCTCGAAACATCTTGGTCCAAAAGTAGTTCTTGGAGAGCGTAGCGAATGTCTTCTCGTGTCCAAAGTGACCCATAAGTCCTCCTCCATCAGCTTCTTGCAAAGGTAACAAACGAAGAGAAGTCTTGGGAATACATAGTTTGTTATCTCTTATAAGATAATCATCTTTGATGTAATATCATTCCCAAGATGTATGCGTCAAACATTTGGCATATGGAATGGAAAAAGTAGGATCATGCGCATACAAGTATTTTATGTGCTGAAAGCCAATGTCATTCAGTTCAAGTTGAGTAACAAACATGCATTTGCAAGAAAGCGCATCCGCCACAACATTCTCCTCGCCTTTGATATACTTGATGACATAAGAAATGCCTCAATGAATTCACTGCACTTAGAATGATGCTTATTCAACTTAATTTTACCCTTATTTCAGTGTTAAAGGATCCATATTAAGAATGAACTCAAGAGGGCGGTGATGACCCACAAGCATAGGGTATCAATCATAATCCTTTTGATAAGTAAGAGTGTCTAGCCCAACGAGGAGCAGAAGGAAATGACAAGTGGTTTTCAGCAAGGTAATGTCTGCAAGCACTGAAATTGTAAGTAGTAGATAGTTTGGTAGCAAGATAATTTGTAACGAGCACGTAATGGTAACGGCAAATAATATGCACCAAGATAGCCCAATCCTTTTGTGGCAAAGGACAGGCCAACATGGTTTCGTATAATGCGCAAAGTGTTCTTGATGGCACACGGAAATTTCATCTAGTCACTTTCACCATGCTGACTTGATTCGTGTTCGCTACTTTGATAATTTGATATGTGGGTGGATCGGTGCTTAGGTGATGTTCTTACATGAGCAAACCTCCTACTTATGATTAACCCCTTCGCAAGCATTCGCAACTACAAGAAAAGTATTAAGATAAAAACTAACCATAGCATTAAACTTTTGAATCCAATTCGGTCCCTTACGAAGTAGCGCATAAACTAGAGTTTAAGCTTCTGTCACTCTAGCAAGCCATCATCTAATAACTACTCCACAATGCATTCCCTTTCGCCCAAATATAGTGATGTGTCATGTATTCGATGTTCACGTGACACCACTAAGGGAATCACAACATACATATTATCAAAATATCGAACACATATCAAGTTCACAAGATTACTTGCAACATGATTTCTCCCATGACCTGAAGAACAAAAGTAACTACTCACAAGTGACAAACATGCTCATGATCAGCGGGACATTAAATGGCATAATAAATCTGAACATATAATCTTCCACCAAATAAACCATATAGTGATCAGCTACAAGATGTAATCAACACTACTAGTTACCCACAAGCACCAATCTTAGGTTCCGGTACAAAGATTGAATACAAGAGATGAAATAGGGTCTGAGAGGAGATGGTGTTGTTGAAGATGTTGATGGAGATTGCCCTCCCCAAGATGAGAGAGTTGTTGGTGATGATGATGACGATGATTTCCTCCTCGGGGGG
>LR738715.1:510026231-510298554 GCA_902687465.1 Secale cereale
GGGGGGGGGGGGGGGGAGTACCCCCGGCGGAATCGCTCCGCCGGAGGGCAAAAGTGCTCCTGCTCAAGTTCCACCTTGAGACGGTAGACCTCCGTCCCAAAAGTCACCGTCTTATTTTTTTCTAGGTCAAAATAACTTATATACCAGAAGAGGGGCACCGGAGGTGGCCGAGGAGGGCACAACCCACCAGGGCGCGCCTAGGGGTCCTGTCTCGCCTAGGTGGGTTGTGCCCACCTGGTAGGCCCACTCTGGTAGTAATTAGCTCCATTATTTCTTATTTATTCAATAAAATATCGTCGTGAAGTTTCAGTCCATTTGGAGTTGTGCAGAATAGGTAGCCCGACGTAGCTTTTTCAGGTCCAGATTTCCAGCTGGCGGTATTTGCCCTCTGAGACAAACCTTGCGTATTATGAGAGAAAAGACATTAGAATTACTCCAAAAGGCATTATTATGCATGAAAACATTATAAATAATAGTAGGAAAGCATGATGCAACATGGAAGTATCAACTCCCCCAAGCTTAGACATCGCTTGTCCTCAATCGAAAAACCGAAATTGAAAAACATGTCCACATGCTTAGAGAGAGAGAGGTGTCTATAAAAACAAAATACAGACATAGAAGCATCATGCATATTATTATAACATCAACAAACTTTATTAAAACTTAATAGAAATAACTTTATCATATAACTTCTCTTGAGAAAGTATCAATTCATCACATTACTGAAGTATAAAGCATAAACTCTATTGAAAACCAACAAACTATGTTCTCGGTCAACTTTGTAAATACAATTCATCATCTTTTCAGTAAGGGTCAAGTATGGGAGCCCTTAGGCAAGTCCACATACTCAACCATCATATAATCTTCTATTATTACTAACACACACCTCAGACACATGAGCTAAAAGTTTCAACCGGACACATAGAAAGATAGGGGCTTAAAGTTTCACCACCCAACATACTCACCTTAGGGGTGATGTCAACAATAATTACTCATGCTCACCCATATCCAACTGGACATATCTACCTAGATCTTTCCTCACCACATGATGCTTGCCAAAAGATAAAATAAATAGGAATGGACAGGTAAACTTTGACTCAACATAAAAGTAAGAGATAGGCCCTTCGCAGAGGGAATCAGAGGTTGTCATGTGCTTTTTCATTTGTATGCTCAATCCCTTAGTGCAAAAGAACATCACATTATATTGCCCCTTATGATGGCAATCTTTATTATGAAGTCTGTCACTTTTATTCTTTGCCATCACAAGTTCGTACAACACTCAATTTCCTTTTACACTAAATGATCTTACATATTTATAAGAAATTTTTATTGCCTTTTTGCACTGATGACAACTTACTTGAAGGATCTTACTCAATCCGCATGTAGGTATGGTGGACTCTTTGGAAAGATTTGGGTTTAAGGGTTTTCAGATGCGTAAGTAGTATCTCTACTTAGTGCAGAATTTTTGGCGAGAAAAGATATTGAGAAAGCACCACATGTTAAAGGATATATAACAATATAACTTCTATGTGAATATGAAGAAATATAAGTCATTACATTGTCTTCCATGTGCAACGTCAAACGTTTTGGCATATAATATTTTGATGGGGGCTCACAATCACATAAGGTGTCTAAGATAGTATATTTGCAAGTGAATCTTCTATTCCCATATTAATTCTTTCATGAATTGCATCATTGACCAATGCTATGTTTATCAATCTCCAACAAATTTTACTACTTACACTTTTCCTTATGTGATGTCATTATATACCATAAGATTAGCATATGATCTTTTTTATTTATTTATTTTCTTTTTTTGTGAGAAAAGAGCTAAAGAAAGTAAAACTCAAACTAACTTTATTATATATCTCGCACACGTTTAGATAGATAGATAGCTCACTAAGCAAACACCTCGAAGAAAGATTGAACTAAATTTTTATTCAACTAAAGCAAACGATAACTATAGATCGAACTAAGGTAGATAAAAGTAAAGATAGTGATGTGATACGATACTGGCACCTCCCCCAAGCTTAGCTTAAGCCAAGGGGAGTGCCCATACCCGATACTCAATTCTCCTTTCGTGGTGAAGAAGGTGTTAGTGGTGGTGATGAAGTATCAAGTTTATCCTTCCCCCTCAGCTTATGCTTGAGCACAAAATTCTCCCCTTTTAAATCCTCAATCTCTTCCTCCAGCATTAATATCTTTTGGCATAATTCTTGCTTATTTTCTTGCAGTAGACGAAAAGGGATAAACTAGAGCTTAGGTTTCTTTTCTTTATTGGGGAGACTTGACTTCCTGAATTCCACGTGCATATCCTAGGTTGAGGTAGTGGAACTTCATCTTTGTCTGAACTTGTATCCTCCTTCCGTCTCGGCTCATAGTCTTCTTCTTGCTCCATGGTCCAACCATAATGTTCCACATCCCCATAGATTTTTGGATTCACAATATAGTCAGTAACATAGATCTCACCCTCAGAATCTTGGGATGACATGATTTCAGATCTGCAAGAAAACAGCAAGAAAGAAGAACATAAGATTTCTCCATGATACGAAGGTCAATAGGTTCGGGGGGGGGGGGTATATAAAGAATTTTTTTTATCTTGGGAAACAAGCAAACAAGAGAAAAACGGAGTCCGGGAGGTACCCGTGGTGGGCACAACCCACCGGGGCGCACCTGGCATGCCAGGCGCACCCTGTTGTATCGTGCAAACCAGGGTTGCCTTCTTGGATGCTTCTTATTTTTCTAATTTTTGTAATATGCCAAAACTGACAAAAATTAGTTTTGCGGATTTTTCGGAGTCCTTTCACTTACCGTATCATGTACCTCCCATTTTTTGATGATTCTGGAGGATGGTTTCTTCTAAGTGTTCTTCCGGTGTCATGGTTTGTCTAATATTGCTTTCAACCTTAATATGCGTAACTGAGATATAATGTTTGATTCTTTAACCATTGACCACCTTCGTGTTTGTACCTTCGGCATTATTTATTTTGAAGGCTCCAAAATGATAAACTTCTTCAATAACATAAGGCCCTTCCCATTTAGAGAGAAGTTTTCCTACAAAGAATCTAAAACGAGAGTTGTATAATACGACATATTCACCCACTTTGAAATCCCTCTTTTGGATTCTTTTGTCATGCCATCTTTTAACTTGTTCTTTGAATAGCTTGGCATTTTCTTAAGCATGGGTTCTCCATTCATCTAGTGAGCAAATATCAAATAACCTCTTTTCACCAGCAAGTTTGAAATCATAGTTGAGTTCTTTAATTGCCCAAAAAGCTTTATGTTCTAGCTCAAGAGGCAAATGACAAGCTTTTCCCTAAACCATTTTGTAAGGAGACATACCCATAGGATTTTTTTAGGATGTTCTATAGGCCCAAGCATCATCGAATTTCTTGGACCAATTCTTTTGAGACCTATTGAGAGTCTTTTGCAATATTAATTTTATTTCTCTATTACTAAGTTCAACATGAGCACTAGACTGAGGATGACAGGGTGATGCAATTCTATGGTTAACATCATACTTAGCAAGCATTTTACGGAAAGCTCCATGAATAAAGTGTGAACCACCATCAGTCACTAAATATCTAGGGACTCCAAACCTCAGGAAAATAACTTCCTTAAGCATTTTAATATAGGTGTTGTGATCAGCACTACTAGTTGGAATAGCTTCTACCCACTTTGTAACATAATCAACAGCAACCAAAATATGAGTATACCCATTAGAGGAAGGAAAAGGTCCCATGTAATCAAATCCCCAAACATAAAATGGTTCAAAAGCAAGTGAATAATTCATAGGAATTTCTTAACGCTTACCAATATTACCTATTCTTTGGCATTCATCATACGATAAGACGAACTTACGAGCATCCCTGAAGAGAGTAGGCCAATAAAAATCACATTGCAATACCTTGTGAGTAGTTCTATCTCCCGCATGATGTCCTCCATGAGACTGGGAGTGACATTTCCGTAGGAGTTTTTCCTATTCATGCTAAGGTACACAACGTCTAATAATACCATCTACTCCTTCTTTATAAAGATGTGAGTCATCCCAAAGGTAGTGTCATAAATCATAGAAGATCTTTTTTCTTTTGTTGGTAAGTAAAGCTAGGGGTATGCTTTTAGCAACAATATAATTAGCATAGTCAGCATACCAAGGTGTGTTTTTAGAAATGTTTAATGCAACTAATTTCTCATCAGGAAAACTATCATCAATAGGTAGTGGGTCATCAAGAACATTCTCTAACCTAGACAGGTTATCAGCTACGGGGTTTTCAGCTCCCTTCCTATCAGTGATATGCAAATCAATTTCTTGTAGAAAAAGAACCCATCTAATAAGCCTAGGTTTAGCATTTTTCTTTTCCATAAGATATTTTATTGCAACATGATCAGTGTGGACAATTACTTTCAAGTTTACAATATAGAATCTAAATTTACCTCAGGCAAACACAACTACTAGAAATTATTTTTTAGTAGTAGCATAATTTTTTTGTGCACTGTCTAGTGTTTTACTTGCATAGTGGATAACATTCAATTTCTTATCAACTCTTTGCCCTAGAATAGCACCAACAGAATAATCACTATCATCACACATAATTTCAAAAGGCAAGTTCCAATCAGGTGGTTGAACAATAGGTGCAGAAATTAAGGCTTTCTTGAGTGTTTCGAAGGCTTCTACACAATCATCATCAAAAACAAAAGGAATATCCTTTTGCAAAAGATTTGTAAGGGGCCTAGATATTTAAAAAAGTCTTTGAAAAATCTTCTATAGAAACTAGCATGACCAAGGAAACTACGAATACCTTTGATATCTTTAGGACATGGCATTTTCTCAATTGCATCAACCTTAGCTTTGTCCACCTCAATACCTCTTTCAGAAATTTTATGGCCCAAAACAATACCTTCGTTAACCCACTTTTCCCAATTCTAGACAAGATTAGTTTGCTCACATCTCTGCAAAACTCGATCAAGGTTTCTTAAACAATCATCAAAAGGCTTCCCATAAACAGAAAAGTCATCCATGAAATACTCAACATCTTTTCACAAAAATCAGAGAATATAATAGTTATACATCTTTAAAAGGTAGCATGTGCATTACATAAGCAAAAAGGCATACGTCTATAAGCATAAGTTCCAAAATGACAAGTGAAAGTGGTCTATTCTTGATCAGGTTGCGAAACAGGTATTTGTGAAAAGCCAGAATATCCATCAAGGAAACAAGAGTGTGTGTGCTTGGATAATATTTCTAGCATTTGATCAATACAAGGTAGATGGTAATGATCTTTTCTAGTTGCTTTGTTTAATTTTCTAAAATCAATTACCATTCTATAGCCTGTAACAATTCTTTGTGGAATAAGTTCATTCTTATCATTAGGAACAACAACAATACCTCCTTTCTTAGGGACACAATGAACGTGACTTACCCATCTACTATAAGCTATAGGATAGATTATACCTGCTTCTATAGGTTTTATTTCCATTCTCACCGCTTCTTTCATCATAGGGTTTAATTGACGTTGGTGATCAACAACGGGTTTAGCATTAGGTTCCATGTTAATCTTTGTCGGTGTACTAAGATAGGGGTACCTTAGTACTCCAACTTGTGCACGGGCAGTAGCAGCTTCCCGCGGCAGGGTTTACCACGTGCTTGCCGGAAACCTTTCTGGTCCCTATAAAACCATTCAAAAACAAAGTATACAAGATAGAAGATCAAGGCCCCGGCAAGCTCGCCGAGCGATCCCCCGATTTCTACCTAGCGGATTTCGTCACACAGTTGGTCCAGATAGTTGAGTAGGGGAGCACAGTTGGTCCTCAATTTGAAAACCGACAAAGGTGACTTCTTCCTTATTCACGCCTTGATTCACCTTTTTTCGTGTTCAATCTCGCCTGACGTGAGTAAAGCTAAAGCAACAGTAGTATTTATATCAGAAAGCAACCGGGTTCAAACAGAGATTGACTGCATATGTCTTTAATCGCAATAGTTGTAGATAAATCCCTCAATCACGGGACAATCCTCCAGGGCAAAGGTACTTCCAAAGCTATTGAAGAAGAAATCAGTATCCAAATTGGAAGAGAAAGGGTTCTGTAACCTACATATACCATATGGGAACACATTACACCCGACCTATCAGCTCCCCAATGCTTAACCGGACGGACTGATTCTATAGTTCTGTTTTAGTAGAAACTTGATTGATTCGCAATTTTGATTTGCCAGCTACTTGTTTCATGGCTTTAATTTGAGCCCATAGGTAGGTCCCTTATTGCTGGATCCTCTAAGCAGGGAAAGATCGTAGCTAGTATGAATTGGAAGAACGATCATACCGAACCCAGGATCCTGCAACTATTCTTCCTTCGTTCAAGACTCGCTTTTCTCGCGGGTTGAGCCGTCCCAGGCTCAAGACTATCACATTAGCACAAGACCCTAGCAAGAGGAGCTTGCCAGGAAAACCAGAAGACTGCATCTCAGAAGACATGCCTTGGCGCATCATGCGCCCCTGCAGGGCCCGGGGAGCGACAAGCTTCCGGGCCCGGCAAGATCAAGACCCCGACAAGGTGCTTGCCGGGGGAAGCCTGCGCTGTGTGCCCGCGCTCCAGCTCATCGGCCCACGCGTCGCCCTGGGGCCCTTCCAGGGACGCGTGGCGGACGGCTGTGCAGCCTGGGGGACACGGTGGCACTCCACGGTGACGAGGCTACCGCCGTGGCGAACGGAGACGCATGGACGGGTGCTTTTGGGGCCGACGGTGACGGGCATTTAATGCCCTTGTCCCCCACTGTCAAGTTACGTGAAGACCACTGTTCGTCCACTGTTCATGCACTGTTCCCGCACTGTTACAACTACCACCAAAGTTACATTTTTGCCCTCCTCTACGTTGACACCTATCGGTGACCCCTTTGAGCTATAAAAGGAGGCCCATGCACAACGTGGAAGGGTTCAGAACCTAGATAGCTCTCTTGCTCGGTGTAGCTAGTTCTTCAAGCTCCCGAGTTCACAAACTCAATACAAATCAAGCAGGAGTAGGGTTTTACGCGTCCGCGCGGCCCGAACCTGGGTAAACTGCCCGCGTATGCTCTTCGATCCGCTCTTTGTGCTCCCTCCGCTCCCTCACCGCAACGTACAAGGGGCTCCGGTCCCATAGGTGTTCGTGGTGGACAGTTTTCCCCGACATCTTTGGCGCGCCAGGTAGGGGGCGTCGAGGTTGTGCGAACCTGATCCGGCGCTCACGCGGGCGCATTCTTCATCAACCTCTCCAACTTCATCAACTTCATCAGCAGCAGCAACATGGCCCCGAAGAAGAAGGCTTCGGAGGTCGCAGGCCCGTCTGCGTCGATTCCCCCGCCACCAGAACCAACGGTGGGCGGAGGAGACGCCGGCGGAAGGGTGGTCGCCGGCGAGGAAACTCACGGCACCGCCAAATCCAAGGACAAGGCGGACGACCGGACCAACTCCAAGGCCTCGGTATCCGTACACGCGCCACATCCATCTCAGCAGACGACAGGCCAGCAGCGCCGTGGTACAGGAGGTACCATCCGCTTGCTGGGCCAAGGACAAACCGGAGGCTCGCGGGACGCTCAAGGCCATCGCCCTGGCACGAGCAAGGCGCGGTCGCCGGGGCGAGAGACTGCTCCTTCTAACCCTGTTAGAAGTCCGAGCATATCTCGCTCCTCGCACCGCTCGCCACCGCTCCCCTCCTCTCCAGCAGAAGCTCTCGCAAGAGCGCAACTGCTCCTCGATTTCCCTCCAGCGCCAGACAAGGCCAAGGACTGGAGGGCGACGATCCAAAGCCTGATCGCCTTCGCCAACAACGACACGCCGCAGCAGCCGGCGACATCGCGGCCACGGCAAGTCGACCAAGCGAAGGCCGACGGCGACAAGACCGCCGGGGGTGCGACCACCGTGCACTCCCCGTCGCGAAAGCAGAAGACGCCACCCCGCCGGATTAACGTCGACGACGACTCCACGGCGTCGTCGGGTCCGCGGGCTCGTCGAGACCAGCGCCAAGTCCTTGACGATCGGCGGCAAGAAGATGCTCGGACGACGATCGAGCGCCGGCGAGAAGCCCGGCGACAATCGGATCAACGTGCTGGGACCGCTGTCGACACGCACGCGCCCGGTGAACCAGGCGACTTGCCGTACGCGGCAGGTTGCCCTGCGTTTACCCGTGAGCTGCGGCGCGTCCAGTGGCCCAGCATGAAAAACTTCAAGCCCGACGTACCCGAGAAGTACGACGGCAAGACACACCCCTCGGAGTTCCTCAGCATCTACACCATCGCGGTGCAGGCTGCCGGGGGACGCGACGAGAAGATATTGGCCAACTACTTCCCGCTGGTGCTTAAGCCGAACGTCCGTTCTTGGCTTATGCACTTGCCGGAAGGCTCCATTTCTTCGTGGGCGGATTTGTGCCACCAATTTGTTGGCGCCTTCACGGGCGGCCACAAACCCCACAGCCAGGAGAGTGATCTCCACATCTTGGCCCAGAAGGAAGGAGAAACCCTGCGCAAGTACATTCAACGATTCAGCCGCGTGCAGCACAACATTCCCGACGTCCACCCCGCCGCGGTTATCAGCGCGTTCCAACAGAACGTGCGTAACCGTCGCATGCGGGAAGAGATGGCCATGACCAAGATACGGGATGTCAGCGAGCTCTACGCTCTGGCTGACAAGTGCGCGCGCGCCGAAGAGGGGAGGAGACTCCCCGGAGAGGATGCTGGCGCAGGGGGAAGCGACAGCGAGGATGCCGCCCCGGCAAAGAAGAGCCGGCGGCGGAACAACAGGAAGAAGAAGAGCAAGGAAGTGCTGGTCGTCGAGAAGTCCAGCAAGGAGGCTCCCGCCAAGACGTCACAGGCTGGCGGCTCCGGCAAGGAGCCTGCCCCTGTGGCGGCAGCCGACAAGCAGGACGGCTCCGACAAGCAATATTGCAAGATCCACCGCACCAAGGGCCATGACCTTTCGAACTGCAAGCGAGTCGAGTACCTCGTAGAGCAGCAGAAAGCTGAATACGAGCGTCACGACAAGGAGAAGGCCCAAGGTGGCGGAGGAGAGCCAAGCAAGAAGCGGCCATTCAATGGCCGGGGAGGACGCCGCGGCAAGGCCAAACAGCGGCAAGGTGATCGACCTCCCCGGGGCCGCGACAAGGACGAAGAAGAAGACGACGACGACGACATGGAGGAAGGTGATAACAGCGAGCAGGAGTTCCAGAAGGCCACAGAAGTTCTGTGTGTCGATGGAGGCGCCTCTCTGCACGCTTCCCACCGCCAACTCAAGCAGTGGGTGCGGGAAGTAAACGCAGCAGAGCCGCCCGTTGAGTCACGCAGGCTGCTGAAGTGGTCCAGCACGCCCATCATTTTTGATCTTGAGGATCACCCTGACCGCACAACTGCGGTCGGGTGCTTGCCGATGCTGGTCTCGCCCACCATCCGCAACCTCAAGGTCACAAAAATGTTGGTTGACGGTGGGGCCGGCCTGAACTTGATCTCCTCGGCTGTGATCAAGAAACTCCAGATCCCAGACGGCGAGCTCGAAGAAACCGGTTCGTTCCAAGGAATAAACCCAGGGAGGAGCAAGCCGAAGGGGAAGATTACTCTGCCTGTGACCTTTGGCGGGGAGCTTAACTTCAGGACGGAGAGGATAACCTTTGACGTGGCCGATATCCCATTGCCATACAATGGGATACTTGGACGTCCTGCCCTCGCCAAGTTCATGGCAGCTTCCCACTACGCCTACAACGTACTCAAGATGCCGGGGCCGATAAGCGTCATCTCTGTCCCTGGCGACAAGAAGGACGCGCTTATCTGCGCCGACAAGATATACCGGGATGCAGCAGCCGCGGTGGAGAGCAACACACTTGCCGCTGAAGCTCCCGGGGGGAAGAAGACCAAGACCAAGTCCGGCAAGTGCTCTGGGGCCGACTCCGGCAAACGCACCTCTTCGGAGTGTTGCGCTGCCGTCGAGGACGTTCCATCGAGCTCCACCGGCAAGTGCAAGAAAGGGATGGCCGCTCCACCGGCAACCAAGAAGGTGTCCGCCAAGGAGGACGGCACTGGTGGTACCTTCACCATCAGTGCTACACTTGATAACAAATAGGAAAGCGCGCTCGTTGCCTTCGTGCGGGCGAATGTCGATGCGTTTGCTTGGCAACCATCTGACATCCCCGGCGTTCCCAGGAAGGTAATTGAGCACAAGCTTGCTGTTTGTCCTCATGCGCGGCCCGTCAAGCAGAAGGTCAGGAAACAAGCCGTGGAGCGCCAAGAATTCATTGCCGAAGAGATTAAGAAGCTAGAAGCAGCGGGCCTGGTTAGAGGCGTGATCCATCCGACGTGGTTAGCAAATCCAGTTGTCGTGCGTAAGGCCAACGGGAAGTGGAGGCTGTGTATAGACTTCACTGATGTGAATAAAGCATGTCCCAAAGGTCCATTTCTCTTGCCGCGTATTGACCAGATTGTTGACTCCACTGATGGATGTGAGCTGCTCTCCTTCCTTGATGCATACTCAGGCTACCACCAGATTTTTATGGCCAAGGAAGATGAAGAGAAGACTGCATTCATTACTCCATGTGGCACATATTGCTTCATACACATGCCCTTTGGATTGAAGAATGCAGGCTCAACATTTGCAAGGGTGGTGCACACTGCTTTTGAGCCACAGATCCACAGAAATGTAGAAGCTTACATGGATGACATAGTGGTCAAGAGCAAGAGCAAAGATACCCTCATTTAAGACTTGGAAGAAACTTTTGCAAATCTGCGCAAGATTCAGCTTAAGTTGAACCCCGAGAAGTGCGTCTTCGTAGTCCCCTCCAGCAAGCTTCTCGGGTTCTTTGTGTCCCAGAGGGGGATTGAGGCCAATCCCGACAAGATAAAAGCCATCGAGCAGATCGAAGCCCCGAAGCGCGTCAAGGACGTAAGGAGACTTGCTGGTTGTGTGGCTGCCCTCAGCAGGTTCATTTCAAAATCTGCAGAACGCGCCCTGCCTTTCTTCAAAATCTTGAAAAAGGCAGGTCCTATGAAATGGACTCCGGAAGCGGAGGCAGCGCTGCAAGATTTGAAAGGATACCTGTCCTCCACTCCAATACTTGTCGCACCTAAACCACAAGAGAAGTTGCTGCTGTACTTAGCGGCGACCAATCAAGTGGTTAGTGCTGCGTTGGTAGCGGAAAGGGAGACAGAGGAAGAGCCCACACCTCCGGCGAGCGAGTCCAGCGACAAGCAGGGGGCTCCACCGGCAAGCTCTGGCCCCGACAAGGACAACTCTGCGCAGGAGCAAGGAGAAGTGCGAAGGAAGATGGTGCAGCGCCCAGTGTATTTCGTAAGTTCCCTCTTGCAGGGGGCTAGATCGAGATACTCTGGGGTGCAGAAGTTGCTTTTCGGTCTCCTCATGGCCTCGAGAAAGCTGCTCCATTACTTCCAAGCACATGAGATAACAGTGGTCACTCGCTTTCCGTTGAAGAGGATATTGCAGAATCCAGAAGCAACAGGCAGGATCGTCGAGTGGGCACTGGAACTGTCGAGCTTTGCTCTCAAGTTTGAAAGTACTTCAACCATACAGAGCAGAGCCTTGGCAGAATTCATAGCTGAATGGACCCCAACGCCGGATGATGAAGTTCCAGGGACAAGCGTCCCCGTACAAGAAGCGACAAGCGAATGGATGATGTACTTTGATGGTGCTTTCTCGCTGCAAGGCGCCGGTGCTGGCGTGGTACTCATAGCGCCCACCGGAGAGCACCTCAAGTATGTTATCCAGATGCATTTTCCCAGGGAACAAGCGACAAACAACACTGCAGAGTATGAAGGTCTGCTTGCCGGCCTCAGAATTGCAGCTGTACTTGGGATCAAGAAGTTGATTGTGCGGGGAGATTCTCAGTTGGTGGTCCGACAAGTAAACAAAAGTTATCAGAGCCCTTTGATGGAAGCTTATGTAGATGAAGTGAGGAAGCTTGAAGAGCACTTTGAAGGTCTGCAAATGGAGCACATCCCGAGAGCTCAGAACGATATAGCAGATGGCCTCTCAAAGTGTGCTGCAATGAAGTTACCTGTGGAACCAGGGACCTTCCTGCTCAAGCTGACTCAGCCATCCGTTACACCATCAATTGGGCAGCCCAAGAAGAGAAAGTTGGTCTCCGGCGACTACTTGCCAGCGGATCTTCCCGAAGCCGCCGCCAAGGCCCCCAGGATCAACAACCAGAACGCCGAGGAACAGTTTGCTCCTGCAGATCCAAGGGTGTGTACAGTTGAAGCAAGCGTTTCCGACAAGCCTTGCCCCGGCAGGCTTGCCAGAGGTTCTTGCCGTAGAAGCTGGGGTCCCCGAAGCGGCCCTCATGCCTTTAGTCCTTGCTGTTGAGCCTCGAGCTCCGGCATGGGCACAGCAGATCTTCCGTTTTCTGCAAACTGGAGAACTTCCCGACGACCCAGCAGAAATAGAGAAAATAACCAGGCAGTCAAGTATGTACCAGTTCGTGGACAATGAACTGTACAGAAGAAGGCTCAATGGTGTCAGGTTGAAGTGCATTTCCAGAGAAGATGGACAGAAGCTGTTGGCAGAAATACATGGAGGCATATGTGGCCACCACATTGGCGCAAGGGCACTTGCCGGAAAGGCATTCCGGCAAGGGTTCTTTTGGCAAGAAGCCCTCCAAGATGCAACTGCACAAGTAACCAAGTGTGAAGCGTGCCAGTTCCATGCCAAACAAATTCACCAGCCAGCTCAAGCTCTCCAGACGATCCCTTTGTCCTGGCCCTTCTCGGTCTGGGGGCTCGATATCCTCGGCCCCTTCCCCCGTGCTGTCGGGGGCTTTGAGTGCTTGTACGTTGCGATCGACAAGTTCACAAAGTGGCCAGAAGTGGAACCAGTGAGAAAGGTGACAGCACAGTCAGCGGTCAGGTTCTTCAGAGAGATTGTTTGCCGTTTCGGAATCCCTAACAGGATCAGCACCGACAACGGCACACAGTTCACAAGTCGCACCTTCATGCAGTACGTCCAAGACCTTGGCACCAAGGTCTGCTTCGCTTCTGTTGCTCACCCGAGGAGCAATGGTCAAGCGGAGAGGGCCAATGCTGAAGTGCTGCGCGGGCTCAAGATAAGAACCTTCGACAGGCTGCACAAGTGCGGAAGAAACTGGATAGAGGAGTTGCCGGCGGCTCTTTGGTCAATCAGAACGACACCAAGTCGAGCCACCGGACAGACACCCTTTGCCCTTGTCTATGGGGCAGAGGCAGTTCTCCCCACGGAACTCGTATACGGATCTCCTCGAGTGCTCGCTTATGATGAGCTCGAGCAAGAGCAACTACGACAAGATGATGCATTGCTCCTCGAGGAGGAACGTCTCCAGGCTGCTGTACGAGCTGCTCGATACCAGCAAGCCTTGCGCCGCTACCATAGCCGCAAGGTTAAGGCCAGGAGTCTCGAGGAAGGCGACCTTGTTCTTCGGTGTGTTCAGTCCGCCAAGAATTCTAACAAGTTGACGCCGAAGTGGGAAGGCCCTTATCGGATGAGACAAGTCACAAGGCCCGGCGCTGTCCGCCTTGAGACCGAAGAAGGCTTACCGGTGAGCAACTCCTGGAACATAGAGCATCTTCGAAAGTTTCACCCATAAGGCGCGGTTGCCGTGATCCGCTTCGGCAACCACCTTTTGTACGAGTCTTGCCGCTGTTGCATGTAATCCTTTGTACAAAGCCGGGCGCAGATCCCGTGCATCAGTAAAGCTTTTGTGTTTCGCACTATTTGCCATTTTCCATGCTTTTCTGTGTTATCTGCATGCATTATTTGGCATCTTGTGCAACACACATATCCGGTAAGCACTACCACGCCGAGAGGCCCTACACTTGTTTTCTGTTCTCCTTTTTCTTTCCCTCTTAAGCAGAAGGGACATTCCTCGCGCACAAGTTTGCCGGGGGGGAAGGAGGTGGAGGATGAACCAAGTGATGTTCAAGAAAGAGAAGCTTACCGGAGAACGAACAGATTATGAAAGCTAAGTTACCAGAATTTGAGCAGTTCAAAATGTTTAAATTTTAGTTATCTTCCTTGAACAACCACACTTTGTATGGAAAACCTGTGCGCGGAGGAACCTACCCGTGGCTAGCCGCACCCTTATCTTGTTTTCGAGTACGCTCAACGGCTTAAGTGAGCTGCGACAAGTGTCACACCCTTACCTCGTTTTCGAGTTCGCTCAGCAAGCTAAGTGCGTTGCGACTAGCTGCGGCAAGGTTGCTTGCCGATAAGGCCTTTGCCAGCAGGCTGCTCAGAGTCCAGCACTCAGCGCTCGCGGCAAGGGTCCCTTGCCGGCAAGTTCCCTAAAAGCGTAGGGTAAAAAGCATACAAAGTAAAGGACCAAAAGCAAGGGAGATAACACCGCATCGATTACTCAGAAATAAGATAATATATTACATAGATAACTTGTTGCAATGACTAATAGATTCGTGTTCATGGCACACTTTGCAGCAGCAAAGGAAATAGAAAGAAAGAGGCCTAATCTACGTGATCGCCCTCACGCCTGGAGATCTTGTTCACCTTGGCGATGATGTGGGCGACCTGCGCCTTCAGCGCCTCCTGATCTGCGTCGGCCGGCAAGCAGCGGAGGACGTTGACAAGATTAATACCAGGATTGCGGTAGACGATCTTGGTCAAGACACGCTCCAAGGTACCCGCGCAGAGCTGGCGCGACTCCTCGGCCAGCTACGCGGGGAGCTTCTCTTGCAGCCGTGCAAGCGCTGGCGCGACTCCCCTGAAGAAAAGACTTAGCTTGGCGCTGTGGGGGAGATTCGGGTCCGGAGAGTACACGAGGTGCTCCACCCTCAGCGCCATTAACTCCTTGTCGATGTGGGCGGCGGAAGTGACCAGCTCCTCCGTCCATTGCTCCACCGCCCGGTTGAAGTTGTTCGCGGAGGTGGCGGCGCTCTCCACCAGCTCCCGCTCCTTGCGGAGCTCCTCCTTCAGCTTGGTCTCACGGTCCCGGGCGGCGTCGAGTGAATCTTTCAATGTGGAGACCTTCAACTCCAAGTCAGCGATTGAGTCTTTGGCGGCGGTAAGCTCGTCGCCCTTCTTGGAGAGGCGTACCTGGAGGTCTGAGTTGGTATGGGCATCTTTCCCGCGCTCTATGTTGAGCGCGGTGACCCTGTCCTCGCTCGCCTTCAGGTACTGCTCCAGTTGCTGCACCTTGAGCTCCAGGTCCCTCTTGGAGGTTTCCGCGGCGGCAGCAGCTTCCTTTGCCTCCTTCAGGGCCCCGCCAAGGGCCTGCTCCCGGACGGTGAGCTCGTCGTCATGGGCGTCGAGCTCAACCATCCGCTGGTTGAGCGCTCCTTCTCGCCGGGACAGCTCTTCACCAACTAGTCGCTGTTGCTCCTCGGCCTCAGCTTTCTCCAGGAGGAACTCTTGGTGCTCTCCGGCAAGCCTTTCGCGCTCCTCCGCCAGGTCGCGGAGGGCCGCCTGGTTGGTGGCGCGGAGCTCCGCGGCGCGCTTCTCCAAGTCTACTCCAGCCTTGGCGGCGAGGGCTTCTCGGGAGTCCAGCTTCGCCTGCCTGGCACGGTAAAGGGCCAGGAGCCGGCGAAGCAGCTTCTCCTCCTCGGGCTCGTCGCTCCCGCCAGGCGCTTCAACGATCTTCAACCCCGCGGAGGCGAGGACCTCTCCATCAAAGGTCTCTCCCTCCACGGGGGCTCGTGACAAGGACCCCCACGGCACTTGTATGAAGACGCCATTGGGGGCCTCAAGGTAAATGCCCGACTGCTCCTTGCCGGCGGAGGGGTCGGCGGCCGGCGCAGCGCTTGATGCTCCTGCCGCCTCCAGGCCGGCAGTGTGGTCGCCGTCCCCCTCCCTAGCCGCGGCGTCTGCGGTCGGGGCAGTCTCCTCAGCAGCAGGCTCATCAGCTCCTGCCATGTCCACAACAACAGTGGCATTGCCGGCGTCGCCTTGCGCGCCCTCCTCCTCGACGATGACCTCCGTCTCCATCCGCTCCGGGGGAGGAGGATCTAGCAGAAGAAGAAGAAAAGTAAAGATCAAGCAAATATCCAAAAAGACAAGTCCAAGAAGAAGAAGCTGCAAGACTTACCTTCGCGGACTTCGTCGACGACACACTCCCTCGCCGGGGAGTCCTCCCTTGGCGGTGGAGCGGTGGCCCCTGCTGGCGGAGGGCCGCCCGTGCCCTCCCTTGGCGGGGTGGCCACCCTTGTCGGGCTGCCCGCCCTTGGCGGGGAGCCCGTCCTTGGCGGAACGTCCTCCCTCACCGGGGAGTTCGCCCTTGGCGGGGAGGGTGGAAACTGCAGCTCCTCGGGAGTGACCTCCGGTTGCTCCTGCGGCTGCGGCTCCACTTCTGCACAAGACAAACAAAGCGAACAAGGCAACAAGGTATTAGTACAAAGCAAAAACCTCAAGCGTGCCCGACGAGCAAACAGCTCAAGACCAGACTTACGCTGGGGGCTGCGCTGGGGGCTGCTCCTCGGGGCAGCAGTTGGATCTGACAAGTTCGTCGCCGGCGTGTCCCCTGTCGCCGCGACGGGCGAGTCGTCCTCGACCTCAACCACGGGGATTTTGGCCCGCTTCGCCATCCACTGGGCCAGGGACCTGAAAGCAAAACAAGAACAAGATTAGAATCACGAAGAAAGACCAAGTCAGAATTGAAGAAGCTATAAGTTACAGGTGCTTACTCCTCTTCCTCGTCGTCGTCGCTAAGGGCGGAGAAATCGAACTCCACCTGAGGTGCTCCCGCGCGAGGAGCAGGAGGAGAAGGCTCCCTCGGGCGCTTGGTGGTCCCCGGGGCTGGGGGCTGCGAAGACCCAGCCTCCGCTGACGCCGAGGCCCGAGGAGCAGGCGGAGCGGCCGCTCCGCTCTGGGAGGATCCCCCTCCGCTTGGCGCCGGTGCGCGGGGTGCCTCCTGGTGACGCGCGCCGCCCGGCGAGGAGGCTGCTGTCGAGGCGCCTGCGTCTTCGTCGCTGTGGCCGCCTTGCGGAGGCGTTTCCCCGGCGCTTGCTTGGGACTTGTTGGAGGCGGGGAGTTCTCCGACGACGAGGAGGCGTCGTCGTCGAGTCCTAGAGATCCGCCGGTGTCTTCATCGGCCTCGACGTCTTCCTCCTCCTCCCCAGCGGGCCCGCTGGGTCCAACATCCTGCCCTGCGGTCCCGCTCCCTCCGGCACCTCTGCTCCCTCCGGCAACCTCGCCTGCTGCGGCGGCCTCGCTCAGAACCCCAGGAATCCTGGCATGCCTCAGGGAGGGGACTCCGGCAAGCTCGTCGGGCGGGAGCTTGAGCAGTCTGCGGATTTCTGCCTCCTCTGCTTAACACACCTCGTCCGCGGCCTGCGCCTCGTCGACGGTGAATCCGAAGTCTCCTGCTGCTGCAGCTGCGGCAGCCTCTTCCATCCAGGAAGCGATATAGGCTATATCCCGCTCTGTGGTGGCCCGGGTGAGACCCTTGTTCTCCTCGGTGTTCTTCGGCACCTCCACCAAGTTGTCGAAGAAACTCAGAATTGCGTCCGGTGAAGGCTCTATCCAGGTGGGGTCGACGCCGTGAGAGTCACACGCGGGCATTATTGCGCGCAAGGAGTCCCGGGCAGTGTTGTTGCACAGCGGCACCACTCCCCGGGGAGATCTAAACCACTCCGGATGTGCCGGGTCGTGCTTAAAAAGCTCCCGGACCATCCCCTTCAGCTCCAAAGCCGTGAAGTTGAAGTTCAATCCCGGGCGCAGCCTCATAATGTCCGCCGCATTGCCGAATTCCCATGCTGGCCTTTTCCTCTCTTGTAAAGGGGCAATGCGGCGATGGAGGAAATCTGCCCCTACCTCTCCGATGGTCAGTTTGGCTACCCGGAGACGAAGTATCCTGATAAGGGCGATGTTGAGCTTGCCATCCTCCGGGGCCAACTCGATCCAGTCTCTGCCGCGCACTATGGCAGTTGTGCGCGGCGCAGTAAAAGGCTCCGGCTGGTCCTCCACTATCCAACACCAATCTGCGCGCCACTCTTCCCACTTGCCGCGGAGCTCTCCTTTCAGATATGAATCCTTCTTGTTCAAACGGAAGATCCAGGAGATACCCCCGGAGAGGGGAGCGCCGGCCTCTACTCTAGGCATGAAGAAATGGCGAAAGAGCGCTACATTGGGATGGATCCCTACATAGTTTTCGCACAGATGTGCGAAAACCGCCATCGTAAGGATGGCGTTGGGTGTGAATTCTAGGAGGTGGAGGCCGTATGTGTTCATGATATCACAGAAAAACTCCGAGAACGGAGGGCACAAGCCGCAATGAAAGAAGACAGCGAAGAAGAAATACCCGCCGGGAACTAGATCTTTGGCGATGGCGGGGTAGACTTTGGTGCGGGGATGAGCCTTGGTCTCCTTGGACCAGAAGAGGTAGAACTTGTTCCACAGCTCCCTCGCGCTGAGCCTTGGTGCGAAGACCACATTCCTCTTCCGCAGGGCGGCAAGCTTTGCCGCCTGCTCGGACTTCTCCCTCTTGGCCTTCTCCGCTTTCGCCTTCTCGCTCTTCGGAGCCATGGCGGAGGCGGCGGGGGAGGGGCGAGGAGCTCGACGGCGCCGCGGATGCGGAAGACGGCGGAGGAGGGGGTGGAGGCAAAGGGCAGCGGAGATTTTCTGGAGGTTGAAGACGAAGTGAAGACGGAGGAGGGAAACTGCCCCTGTTCCCTCTGCTTTTAAGGAGGGAGTGGGGGACGCTCCGCATTTCCCATTAAAGAACGAGGCCACGATCTCTCCCACGACGCCGCAATCGACGCGTGCCGTTAGGGAGGGGCGCGGCGGATGCGGAAGGGAATCTGCGGCTCGCCGTGGGCCGCGCGTGCCCGTGCACTGTTTTGGGCCTGGCCCAACAGCGCTCGGCACCGTGTGTGGCCCAGGCCCGGGGGCTCCTGTCGGTGTACTAAGATAGGGGTACCTTAGTACTCCAACTTGTGCACGGGCAGTAGCAGCTTCCCGCGGCAGGGTTTACCACGTGCTTGCCGGAAACCTTTCTGGTCCCTATAAAACCATTCAAAAACAAAGTATACAAGACAGAAGATCAAGGCCCCGGCAAGTGGAGCTTGCCGGGAAGGCCGTCCCAGGCTCAAGACTATCACATTAGCACAAGACCGTGGCAAGAGGAGCTTGCCAGGAAAACCAGAAGACTGCATCTCAGAAGACATGCCTTGGCGCATCATGCGCCCCGGCAGGGCCCGGGGAGCGACAAGCTTCTGGGCCCGGCAAGATCAAGACCCCGGCAAGGTGCTTGCCGGGGGAAGCCTGCGCTGTGTGCCCGCGCTCCAGCTCATCGGCCCACGCGTCGCCCTGGGGCCCTTCTAGGGACGCATGGCGGACGGCTGTGCAGCCTGGGGGACACGATGGCACTCCACGGTGACGAGGCTACCGCCGTGGCGAACGGAGACGCATGGACGGGTGCTTTTGGGGCCGACGGTGACGGGCATTTAATGCCCTTGTCCCCCACTGTCAAGTTAGGTGAAGACCACTGTTCGTCCACTGTTCATGCACTGTTCCCGCACTTTTACAACTACCACCAAAGTTCCATTTTTGCCCTCCTCTACGTTGACACCTGTCGGTGACCCCTTTGAGCTATAAAAGGAGGCCCATGCACAACGTGGAAAGGGTTCAGAACCTAGATAGCTCTCTTGCTCGGTGTAGCTAGTTCTTCAAGCTCCCGAGTTCACAAACTCAATACAAATCAAGCAGGAGTAGGGTTTTACGCGTCCGCACGGCCCGAACCTGGGTAAACTGCCCGCGTGTGCTCTTCGATCCGCTCTTTGTGCTCCCTCCGCTCCCCCACCGCAACGTACAAGGTGCTCCGGTCCCATAGGTGTTCGTGGTGGACAGTTTTCCCCGACAATCTTGTGCTGACATAGAGTTCAACTAATGCCCTTAGGATCATCAAGAGTATATCCAATAGCAACTCGGTTCTTCTTCAGAACTTTAAACAATCTTTCTTCTTCATGTTCTGAAAGGTTACCACTAATAATAATAGGATATATCTTTTTCTCATCGAGATAAGCATATTTTAAAGTGTCAGGTAGTTGTTTTAATTCCAACACATGATCACCTTTAGGTGGAGGAGGACCTCCTAGAGTTTCAATAGGCAAATTGTGTTTAAGAAGAGGTTGTTGTTCAAACAATATTCTATCTATTTCATTTCTTTCATGCATATGCAAATCATTTTCGTGGTCTACCAAATATTGCTCAAATGGGTAAATCTTTTTTGTGAGTTTTTCTACTAACTTAGAAAAATTGAACTCATGAGACTCATCACCAAAGCTGACACCGACAGTTTGTTTAGCACAATCTATAGTAGCATTGACGGTGCTCAAGAAAGGTCTACCAAAAATTATGGGACAAAATTCATCTTGTAGGGAACCAAGGATTAGAAAATATGTAGGGTATTTTGTTTTCCCACACAAGACTTCAACATCTCTAACAATCCCAAGTGGTGTGATGGTGTCTCTATTAGCAAGTTTAATAGTAACATCTATGTCTTCTATTTCAACTGGTGCTATGCCATTCATGATTTCTTGGTACAAAGTAAAAGGAATAGTACTTATGCTTGCACCTATGTCACATAAACCATGATAACAGTAATCTCCTATTTTAACTGAGACGACAGGCATGCCAACAATGGGTCTGTGTTTATCTTTCCCATTAGGTTTGGCTATTTTGGCTGCTTCACCAACTAAATAAATATCGTGTCCATCGATGTTATCGGCCAAGAGATCTTTAACCATAGCAACACTAGGTTCTACTTTGATTTGCTCAGGGGGTTTAGGTGCTTTAATATTACTTCTACGGACCAGAGGGGGTTTAGGTGGTTTCTCAATGTAAGAAGTAGGAACAACTAGATCAACATTGTAGACAATAGTTTCTTCTTTAGCAACTACTGGTTCTTTAATTTCTACTTTAATAGGGGGATGATATTTAAACCACTTCTCTTTAGGGAGATCAACATGAGTAGCAAAAGATTCACAGAAAGAGGCTACTATCTCAAAATCAAGTCCATATTTAGTGCTAAATTATGAAAAGCATATGTATTCATCAAAGATTTATCAAAATCAAACTTAAGCTTAATACCTTACTCTTTACCTTCGTCGAGTTCCCAATCTTCAGAGTTATGTTTAATTCTTTCTAAGAGATCCCACCTAAATCCAATAGTCTTCTTCATCAAAGAATCGACGCAAGAAGTATCAAGCATTGATTGATCATTACGAGAAAGCCGAGCATAGAAGTTCTAAATGATAATTTCTCTTGAGAGCTCATGATTGGGGCATGAATATAACATTGAATTGAGCCTCCCCCAAGCTAGAGCGATACTTTCTCCTTCATGAGGCCAAAAATTATATATACAATTCTGATCACGATGAGCTAGATGCATAGGATAATTTTTTTGGTGGAATTACATTTTTCAAATGATTCCAATTACATGATCCAATATCATTGCATAGCATATACCATGTCAATGCTTTTCCCTTCAAAGATAAACGGAAAACCTTCTTCTTAGATTCATCTCCGGGTAAACCTGCAAGCTGAAATAATGTCACACCCAGCATTTTGTAACATGTCATTTGCATTAATAAAGCATGAAAATTTGGACCAACAAAAACTTTTGCATCATTTGGCTTTTATTTGGAGTTGGTTTTCTCTTTGTATTTTTTAAGTGCTCTTTAAGGTCAACATGGCTTCACCTTCTATACTTAATCTCCTTGCTCAAAACTTCTGCCCAATGATCATACCATGTGTATAGTGCAAAATAGTATTTTCTTACAAAAATAATTTGGCCAAATAGTATTTACTAAATTTAGTTTTCCAAAAACCCCTGAATTGAGGTTTGCACTGCAAGTACTTGATTTGGGGTGTGAAAAATCTTTCAAAGAGTATACTTGAATCCTATTAGATATAGGACTCCAATAAACCACAAAAATATTATTTTAAAAGTTATTTTCCTATTTTATTTAAAGACATTTTTCTTTAGGCCAGAAATGGTCTTTAATAGGTTAAAATTATTTAACCATTTCAAAAATATTGGATAAAAAATAGGGATGCTCATAGGACATATATTGTCCGTATATAAGAGTTTTCACACATGGTGATGTTCAAAATATTGGTAAATCTCTAAAAAAAACCTTTATGGATATTTCAAGCTTTTGATATATTTACAAAGGAAATATTATCTAAAAATTACAGGAAAATTCTAGCAAGTCACATGTGCATAATATGATGACCTTGCAAAGTTTCAACTCAATCCAAATAGTTTTGTTTCACAAAAGTGCCCCAAAACCATCTCTATTCAGATTCAAATTTGAACAACTTTACATTGCCAACTTATTCCAAATGCCGCCAAACTTTGTGGACATGCTCACAACCCCAAATGATGACACTAAAACAAGTGGTACATCCAGGGGAATGGTTTTGCATGACTAGATCTTGGTAAACTCAATTCTGTTGATTTCTAGCGTTAACAATAGTTGCATTGGCAACTTTGCCCAAATGAGCTCAAATTCGGTGGAAGACCCCAAATATATGTTCCATTTAATCCTTTTGAGCCTCATGCCAAATGGGATTCTTTTTCTTGTCCAAACCACCAACAATCACTTTCTGCACTTTTTCCAAAATAGCTACTTTGACCTATTCCACTAATCCAAATGGGCTCAACTTTTTACCACAGCCCCACCTAGTCCTCTTCTACCTCCAGTAACTTCCCCTGGCCTCAGTTCAATGATTGAGGGGCGAAACCTCCCTATTTACTCCTCTGGACAACCACTGCAGCCCTTTTCCTCACCCCTCTCCTCACTCCACTAGCCATCCATGGCATCCAAGGCACCACCCCCTTTCTTTACTACCTCCTAGAGCTGCCAAACATTAGTGGCCATGCCCACCTAGCATATAAAATGCCATGGCATGCCAAATGCAAGATCTGGAGCGCGCTACAGTGCACCCAGGTACTTTAGCCGCTCCATTCGATCCACCTCCGGCCACCTCAGGCCTCCCCCGCATGCCCGACAAGCTGCCTCGACGTTCGCAACATGCCAAGGCCCTGTCCCCCTCCTCCTTCTCCCTCCTCTTGCCCCAGCTCACACGCACACCGGTCGCCCGAGCGCACCAGTGAGCACGCTCACATGCGCGACGCTGCTGACCCCTCTCTGCCCTCTCTCTTCTCTCTCCTGGCTCTGGACCGAGACCATGTGCACCCCACACACACCATGACAAGCCCCCGTGACCCATGACGACGGCAACAGGCTCTCCGACGGACGCGTATTCGGTGGTCCGCCGCCCGCCTATAAAGAGGCTGCCTCGAGCCTATCCCTCACCAACACTCACCTCCCCACACTCCAAATCGGGGCCCTGCACCGCCAGCTCACCTCCCGAAGCCCTCAAGCTCGAGCTCGCTGCCGAGTCTCGCCGTCTGATAACCCACAAGTGTAGGGGATCGCAACAGTTTCCGAGGGCAAAGTATTAAACCCAAATTTTTTGATTCGATACAAGGGGAGCCAAAGAATACTCTTAAGTATTAGCAACTGAGTTGTCAATTCAGCCACACCTGGAAACTTAGTATCTGCAGCAAGATAGTTTAGTAGCATAGTAATATGATAGTGGTGGTAGCAGCAATAAAAGTAAAGATAGTGTTTTCATAGTTTTTGTGATGATAGCAACGGAAAAGTAAATAAGCGGCAAGCAATGTAGGTAAAGCTCGTAGGCATTGGATCGGTGATGGGAAATTATGTCGGATGTAATTCATCTTGTAGAAGTTATAACCTAGGGTGACACAGAACTAGCTCCAGTTCATCAATGCAATGTAGGCATGTATTCCAAATATAGTCATACGTGCTTATGGAAATGAACTTGCATGACATCTTTTGTCCTACCCTCCCATGGCAGTGGGGTCCTATTGGAAACTAAGGGATATTAAGGCCTCCTTTTAATAGAGTACCGGACCAAAGCATTAACACATAGTGAATACATGAACTCCTCAAACTAAGGTCATCACTGGGAGTGGTCCTGATTATTGTCACTTCGGGGTTGCCAGATCATAACACATAGTAGGTGACTATAGACTTGCAAGATAGGATCAAGAACACACATATATTCATGGAAACATAATAGGTTCAGATCTGAAATCATGGCACTCGGGCCCTAGTGGCAAGCATTCAGCATAGCAAAGTCATTGCAACATCAATCTCAGAACATAGTGAATACTAGGGATCATTCCCTAACAAAACTAACTCGATTACATGATAGATCCCATCCAACCCATCACCGTCCAGCAAGCCTATGATGGAATTACTCACACACGATGGTGAGCATCATGGAATTGGTGATGGAGGAAGGTTGATGATGACGATGGTGACGATCTCCACTCTCTGGAGCCCCAAACGGACTCCAGATCAGCCCTCCCGAGAGAGCTTAGGGCTTGGCGACGGCTTCGTCTCGTAAAATGCGATAATTCTTTCTCCCTGGTTTTCTTCTCCACGAAACGGAATATATAGGACCTGGGGATATGTCGGTGGGGCATCGGGGTGCCCTCAAGGTAGGGGGCATGCCCTGGGAAGGGGGGCGCGCCCCCCTCCCTCGAGGACAGCCAGTGGGCTCTCGGGTGTGGATCTTCTTGTAGGTGTTTTTTTATATTTTCTGAAATAAATCTCCGTTGATTTTCAGGCAATTCCGAGAACTTTTTATTTCTGCACAAAAACAACACATGGCAGTTCTGCTAAAAACAGCATCAGTCTGGGTTAGTTCCATTCAAATCATGCAAGTTAGAGTCCAAAACAAGGGCAAAAGTGTTTGGAAAAGTAGATACGTTGGAGACGTATCAACTCCCCCAAGCTTAAACCTTTGCTTGTCCTCAAGCAATTCAGTTGATAAACTGAAAGTGATAAAGAAAAACTTTGACAAACTCTGCTTGCTCTTGTTGTTGTAAATATGTAAGCAAGCATTCAGGTTTTCAACAAGATCATGAACTAACCACATTCACAATAACTTTCAAGTCTCAAGACTACTCACATCAATGGCATAATCAACTAGCGAGCAATAATAATAAACCTCGGATAAAAACACTTCTCAAAACAATCATGATATGATATAATAGGATGGTATCTCGCTAGCCCTTTCTGAGACCGCAAAACATAAATGCAGATCACCTTTAAAGATCAAGGACTGACTGGACATTGTAATTCATCGTAAAAGAGATCCAGTCATGATCATACTCAATGCAAATTAATAGTAATACATGCAACGATAGAGGTGCTCTCCTACTGGTGTTCTTTGATAAGAGGAGGATGACTCTGCATAAAAGTAAATAGATAGGCCCTTCGCAGAGGGAAGCAGGGAATTGTAGAGGTGCCAGAGCTCGATTTTTCAATAGAGATTGAATAACATTTTGAGCGGTATACTTTCATTGTCAACATAACAACCAAGATTCTCGATATCTCCCATGCTACGCACATTATAGGCGGTTCCCAAACAGAATGGTAAAGTTTATAATCCCCCAACCACCAACAAGCACACTCCACGGCCAGCTGAATCCACGGGTTATCGTCCAAACAAGCAACAACCCTGGGGGAGTTTTGTTTAATTATCATGATTTTGAGCATGGGACTGGGCATCCCGGTTACCAGCCATTTTCTCGTGAACGATGAGCGGAGTCCACTCATCGTGAGAATAACCCACCTAGCGTGGAAGATGTAGACAACCCTAGTTGATACATGAGCTGTTCGAGCATACAAAACAAAATTTCATTTGAAGGTTTAGATTTTGGCACATACAAATTTACTTGGAACGGCAGGTAAATACCGCATATAGGAAGATATGGTGCACTCATATGGAATAACTTTGGGGTTTATGGAAGTGGATGCACAAGCAATATTCCCGCTTAGTATAGGTGAAGACTAGAATAAGACTGTGAAGTGACCAGCTAGAGAGCAACGACGGTCATGAACATGCATTAAGATTAATCAATAATGAATGAAAGCATGAGTAGGATATAAATCACCATGAACATAAATATCGTGAAGGCTATGTTGATTTGTTTCAACTACATGCGTGAACATGTGCCAAGTCAAGTCACTTAAATCGTTCAGAGGAGGATACCACCCATCATACCACATCACAACTATTTTAATATCATGTTGGCACGCAAGATATACCATTATAAACTCTCAGCTAATTAAGCATGGCATAAGCAGCTATGATCTCTAATTGTCATTGCAAACATATTTCATTCATAACAAACTGAATCAAGAACGACGAGCAATCATATTTACAAAAACAAGAGAGGTCGAGTTCATACCAGCTTTTCTCATCTCAATTAATTCATCATATATCATGCTTATTGCCTTTCACTCGCACGACCGAACGGTGTGGAAAATAATAATAGTGATGTGCATTGGACTAAGCTGGAATCTACATGCATTTAATACAAGAGAGAAGACAAGGTAATATGGCTCAAGGTTAAATCAGTCAACAAAGCATATGAGAGCCAATAAGCATTTTTAATCATGGTCTTCTACTCTTAACCCCTAAAGAAAACGAAACTATTTACACGGGAAAGCTCCCAACAAGCAAAATAAGAACGGGAAATCTATTTGGGTTTTCATTTTTAGTTACTACTACAAGCAAAGAAAGTAAACTAGCTAGGAGCTGCAACTAATATTTTTTGTTTTTCTGGGTTTTTCTAGCACACAAGAAAAAGACTAAGAAAAAGAACTTCAAACTAAGCTTGGATGGTACAGTGAAAGAGTGTGAGCACCTACAACTAGAATAAGTGTGAACATGAATGTAAGTCGGTGAGAAACACGTACTCCCCCAAGCTTAGGCTTTTGGCCTAAGTAGGTCTATGGCCAGTACTGGACTGACTGATATCCAAAGTTATAGTTGGGGTCGTACTGTGATGCAGCAGATGCTGCCTGCTGAGTTGCACCTCGAAGGCGGTTTGCCTCAGTCATGTTATAATAGGCATTTGCCTCCTTCATAGTTATAGTGTGTCTTCCTTTTTCCTGAAAGGTAAACAAAGTAGGGGCAGGAAGAACAATAGGGATGGCATGTTGTCGGTTAAAGATTAGTCAATATTTGAGAGTTTGATTATCCCACTCTATAAACCGGTGACTAGCCATAGCATTACAGTCTAAATAAACAGTGGGTAAGGGGTCATTGTACGGGTGCACAGACACACCAAGATAGCGGGCTATGCGAGTAGCATGGATCCCACCAAATAAATCTCCATTAGAACCATTATGGTGTTGCCTACGCGCAACAATAGCTCCCAGATTATATTGCCTATCACCTAGTACAACACTCCTGAGAACGCTAAGATCAGGGACACACATGTGACAAGCCTCATCTTTACCATTTAAGCATCTGCCCATAAAGAGAGCAAAGTAATGAATAGCAGGAAAATGTATGCTCCCAGTGGTGGCTTGTGTGATGTCCCTGGATTCCCCCACTATAATACTAGCTAGGAATTCTATAAATTCAGATTTATGAGGATCACTCATACTGCCCCACTGTGGGAGCTTGCAGGCCTCATTAAAATCCTCTAAGTCCATGGTATAAGATTTATCATGTAGATCAAACAAGACAGTGTGAGAATTACATGAAGATGGAAATTTAAACCTTCTCACAAAGCTATCGGTCAAGCCACGGTATTGGAGGCACTTATCTTGCATGAAGTCCTCGAGGTCAGCGTTAAGCACATATGCGTGAAATTCATCTTTGATGCCTGCTTGACCCATAAATTCATCTGACGGCCATTCACAAGGCCGTACATCAGCATCCCTCGGTGGTTCATTGTCCGGCTCAAGAACGCAAGCCTTGGTCCTTGCTTCCTTGAAGGACCACCTTGGAAGTTTTTCCTAGACATTTTTCTGAAATTTTTAGTAACTCACAATAAAAGTTAACTAAAGTCAACAAGAATGATAGCAACAACTCCTATAAGTGCCTAGAAGCTATATCATGCATTAGAACTACTTGGGACCAAGAAAATTTGACATGCAAGCTCAAGAACAAGGTCACCATAGCAGCACAAAATTGCAACAAATAAAGCACTAGAACAAAAACTAATTGGACCAATGGAGGAGTCACATACCAAGGAACAATCTCCCCCAAACAGTTTGGTGAATGGTCCTTTGAGCAAGGAGATCGAAAATGGTAGCAAAATGAGCTGGAACTCGGGTTTGAGCTGGTTGGGGATTTTTTTGGGAGGAAGAAGAAGAGCATGGGTGAAAGGATAAGTGGAGGGGGGACACATGGGGCCCTCAAGGCAGGGGGGCGCGCCCTGTGCCCTCGAGGCCAAGTGCGGGCTCCCCTCGCTGTGTGTTCAGTGCCATATTTTCTTAAATATTCTAGAAAAAATCATATTTCATTTTCATGGCGTTTGGAGAACTTTTATTTTCGGGATATTAAATATTGCAAGGATAAGTATGGAAACAGATAGATAATGCTATTTTTCTTTTATTTATCCTAATTAACAGAAAGTAAAAGGAGGGTACAGAAAGTTTGTGCTATCTAGATTCACCTATCCCATGTTCATCAAAAGGAAACCATTAACAAGGTCGATCAGGTCTTGTAAAAAAAACTCTTTCCGAGTAACATGAAACCGGAGAATTTTCGAATAACACTATGTTACCTCAATGGGGATATGTATGTCCCCAACAATAAGTATGTCATATGTCTTCTTGATAGTAGGAATAGGAAACTCAAAACCTCCAATAGTGATAGTTGAAGTTTTTCCAATATAATTGATACTGAAGACCTGAGGTTGTATCCTCGGAAAGTGTACCGTATGCTCATTACCATTGACATGAAAAGTGACATTGCCTTTGTTGCAATCAATAACAGCCCCTGCAGTATTCAGAAAAGGTCTTCCAAGAATAATAGACATACTATCATCCTCGGGAATATGAAGTATAACAAAGTCTGTTAGAATAGTAACATTTGCAACTACAACAGGCACATCCTCACAAATACCGACAGGTATAGCAATTGATTTATCGTCCATTTGCAAAGATATTTCAGTAGGTGTCAACTTACTCAAGTCAAGTCTACGATATAAAGAGAGAGGCATAACACTAACACCGGCTCCAAGATCACACAAAGCAGTTTTAACATAATTTCTCTTAATGGAGAAAGGTATAGTAGGTACTCCTGGATCTCCTAATTTCTTAGGCATTCCACCATCAAAAGTGTAATTGGCAAACATGGTGGAAATTTCTACTTCAGGTATCTTTCTTTTGTTGGTAATAATATCTTTCATATACTTAGCATAAGGATTTGTTTTAAGCACATCCGTCAAACGCATACACAAAAAGATAGGTCTAATCATTTTGGCAAAGTGCTCAAACTCTTCATCATCCTTTTTCTTGGATGGTTTCAGAGGAAAAGGCATGGGTTTCTGAACCCATGGTTCTCTTTCCCTACCGTGCTTCCTAGCAACAAAGTCTCTCTTACCATAACGTTGATTCTTTGATTGTGGGTTATCAAGATCAACAACAGGTTCAATCTCTACATCATTATCATTGCTAGGTTGAGCATCATCATGAACATCATTATTAATATTATCACTAGGTTCGTGTTCCTTACCAGATTGTGTCTCAGCATCAGAAACAGATATATCATTGGGATTCTCAGGTGGGTGAGCTACAGGTTCACTAGAAGCATGCAAAGTCCTATCATTTTTCTTCTTCTTCTTAGAAGAACTAGGTGCATCTAAATTAGCTCTCTGATAATCTTGCTCAATTCTCTTAGGGTGGCCTTCAGGATATAGAGGTTCCTGAGTCACTTTACCACCTCTAGTTGCAACTCTAATAGCATAGTCATTATTCTTACTATTTAATTCATTGAGCAAATCATTCTGAGCCTTAAGTACTTGTTCTAGTTAAGTGGTGACCATAGAAGCATGTATACTAATGAGTTTCAGTTCATCTTTAGCACTAGACAGATAATCACTCAAGCGTTCAATCATATAAGCATTGTGTTGTAGTTGTCTACCAACATATGCGTTGAAGTTTTCTTGTTTCACAATGAAATTGTCAAACTCATCTAAGCATTGGCTAGCAGACTTATTGTAATGCCCCAGATGTAACACTTTCCAATTATGGTAATATATAAAACTTTGACTTCATCAATTCCATTCTGGGCTCTTCTTTCATTTCGGGTTTCTTCGTTTTGTCATGTGCGTGTGTGCATTTCATCCATGTCATGTTATCATGTGCATTGCATTGCATTCGTGTTGTCACTTGCACCCGGTTCACTCGCCTCTTCCCGTTGTCCATTTCGAGTTCCGACGCTCACACATGTGCCCGTGGCACCCCCGAGTCCTTCTTTCGTGTGTGGCCATGTAACGTTCCCGGAATGAGGTGAGACTTTTCGTGCGTTGTTGTTTTGGCACGTGTAGGCCGCCTGTCAAGTTTCATCGCGTTTGGAGTTCGTTTGGTACTCCAACGGTTAACCTAGTGGGCTAAAAGTACCCCTTCCTTTTGGCCCAACACCCCCTCCACAACAGCCCACTAACCCAGCACAACCAATTCCATCATCTCGGTCGTCGGATCACAAACGTGTGGCCGAAAACCGCACCCCATTTGGAGTTACCTAGCTCCCTATGCCTATAAAACAGCCCCCACGTCCATTTTTGCGGACGAAACCCTAACCCGAGCTCCTCCGCGCCGCCGGACACTTTCGTTCCGGTCGGTCACGTCCGCTCCGGCCCCCTCGGCCAGTCCTGCGCTGCCACGTGTACGCTCCCACTCCCTCTCTCCCACCGCGCCTCCGCGGCCCGCGGGCCCGCAGCCGGGCCGCCCGGCCCACGCCCGACGGCGCGCGCCTCGACCGCCGCCGCGTGCATGCCCTCCGCCGCCGGCGAGCTCCGCCGCCGCCGGCGAACTCGCGACGCCGTTCCCCGCCGCCTCCGATGGTCCGCCGCCGCGGGAACTCCGCCGCCCGCCATCGCGCGACCTCGCCGCTGCCGCAGGGTCCTCCGCCCCGAGGAACGCCGCCGCCCCTGCACCGCGGCAACCGCCGCCTCCCGTCTCACGCCGGCCGCCGTCGCCTCCGCCGCCGGGCGTCCCGCGGGCAGCCGCCTCCGCCGCCCCGGCTACAGCCACCTCGACGCGGGCCGTCTCCGGTAAGCCGCCTCCGGCCGGCCCGTCATCTTCTCTGGCGATCCCGGTCCGGTTCGGGATCGGGACGAGATCCATAGTCCACCGAACCAAACACGCATCCCGCTGCCCGGATCCCTCCGTCCCGGGTCCGTTCCGTCCACGTTGAATTTTGTGAGGTATAAAGACGGCTAAGTCCCAGGATTTTGTTATTTTTGTTGCATGTTTGAGTGGCTGTAACTTTTAGTGTGCTTGTCCAAATTGTGCATATGATATATCAAAATGATCGTGATGATGTGCTCTACATTTGGTTTCATTGTGGCATGCTTGTTTGAGATCATCTTGATGACCTAATCATCGTGACAAGAGTGCTACTTGTTATAAACTGCTGTTACTTGTTAATTTGATGCCATGTTTGAGATATGATAACTTGGTGCATGTTTATCCAAATGGAGCATATGATATGTCAAAATGTTCATTGTGAAGTGCTCTACATGATGGTTGCTGTAGCATTCATGTTAGGTGCCATATTGCCATGTTAATCTCTGTTGCAAAAGTGCATGTGGCTGTTAAGTGCAGAAACTTGTTGTGAGATGATGTTTTGACATGCTCATTGCTATTGATGTGTTTGTCCTCATGTCAAATGTCAATATGTTTTAGAAGCACGATCATGTGGTCTTTGCTGTGGTGCAAACCATTTTCCATGATATGCCTTGAGGTGACTTAAACAAGCTTGTAAACATGCCATGCCAATGTTACTGTTTTATACTTAGTGAAAAAACTGCTAAGTCTGGAATCTGTTTTAACCTGATGCTATGTTTGCTTGATACCCCACTCAATTCCATGCTTGTTTTGGAGTGGTCAATGATCATTCCTTGTTGTCCATCTTTTTGTATATCCATTCATTTCCTTACTTGCACATATGGCCTGCTGTAGCTTATTTATTTCTTGCTCTCAAGTTGCTATAAATTATAACTGTCGGGTTTTTATCAGCATGATCAATTTGGTGTAGCTTGTTTCTATTGATCCATGCCTCCTATGGAGTTGCTCCAATGGAGTTGTTTGCTGTAGAACATGTCTACTTCATTTCCATGCCCTTTTTCTCCATGCTTGAGTGTTGTAGCATAATTATCTCTTCATCCAAAGTTGCTATATGGCTGTTAACTTCAGCTTGTTGTTATATCTTGTTTCGTGTTTATGTGTTCAACCGTTGCTCCGTTTTGAGCGTGCCCTTTATGAAACTTGTGTGATTTTGCATGTAGAAGCATAATATCATGTTGTTCACATGTTTGGAGTGTGTTTTCTTGATGTTTGGGTGCATCTTGCACCATTGCCATGTTTGTCTTGTTTTGCTCATATCTTCTAGGCCGTAGCTCTGAATTAAACAAACTTTGTATGAATCTTGACTAGAATTTCGTGTAGATTATCATGGTGCATGTTAATTTGCTGTTTAAAAACATCAACTTAAGGTTTGTTCAGATCTGGACTAATTTCAAATTATGCATATGAGGACTTACCGGATTTGTTATATGTGAATTCCAGCCTCATTTAAAAACTTGCTGGCTTGTGTTGTTCTTGTGTGCTTCATCCCTTGCCATGTATTGCTTCATATAGGCTTACACTTGCATCATGTTGATTGTGCATTGCACCTTGTTTGATATTGTGCCATGTTGTGTTCTTGTGTTTAGTAGAGCCGGGAGCCGAGACCGAGAACGAGGTTCCTACCGAGGTTGAGTACGAGGAGCCATCTTACGATCCCATCGATGACTCGACAGGCAAGATGACCTGACCCAGATATCATTATTATCTTTGCATATTGCTAGATGTCTCGCTCTTTAGCTTATTTCCTCGATGCCCATGTTTGTTTCTCAGCCTTCTATTGTAGCCATGAATCTCTCTAACCACCCAACCTAGCAAACCTTTGATTGGCTACGTAAGCTTCGCTTAGCCCCTCTTGTAGTATTGTTAGTTGCAGGTGAAGATTTGGAGATTCTTGCTTCATGTGGAATTTATTGTTGGGATATCACACTATATAATATGTTAACCAAATCATCTATATATTGGTAATGGGTAGAAGGCTAAGCCTCTTGCTTGGTGTTTTGTTCCACTCATGCCACCCTAGGAACCGTTTAAACCGGTGTTATGTTCCTTGATATTGCGTTCCTAACACGGTTGGGGTTATGGGACCCCCTCGATAACCCGCTTAGCGCTAAAGCTTTTCCAGCAAGGCCCGACATTGGTACTCCATTTGCCTAATAACTAAAACTTGCATAGGGACTAGCTACCCCATGGACTTAATTAACAACCCCCGGGCCAGTGCTCCACATGAGTATTGGTCCAAACTAGAGCACTGTGCGTGTCCGCCCCTTGGCAACTTGGGGTATTTGGCACCTGTACGCTTCGCTCATCCGGTCGTGGCCTGAGACTACATACGCGCGGCTACTGTCAAGGTGTCAGCACGCCGGGAGGTCTTGCTGGATTAGTTTTACCTTAGTCGGAATATCTTGAGCACAAAATTCCGAGAATACTAGGGTCTTCCCACCTTGGAGTTGCGACTCCGCAGATCGTGAGCTTGTGATGGGCTAAGTTGGGACACCCCTGCAGGGTTTGATCTTTCGAAAGCCGTGCCCGCGGTTATGTGGCAGATGGGAATTTGTTAATATCCGGTTGTAGAAAACCTGACACCATGTTCAGAATTCACTACCAGCGTGAGTAACCGTGACGGTCATTTTCCGAAGGGATTCGGGAAGTGAACACGGTGGGGTTATGTTTGACGTGCTTAGATAGGATCACTTCGTGATCACTTTGACGCTTGTGGCACTTCTCTTCTCGCTCTAAACACGTAAGCTAGTGCTAGTGCAGCTGCAACCTTGTTCTTCAGCCTTGTTCCACACCCAAGGCTTAGATAGTTTTGCTACCCGGGAACAGGATTGATAAGTCCTCCGTGGCTCACAGATTCTACACAACACCAGATGCAGGTACTATGGTGAACTACACCGGTGATGGCACAGAGCTGTACTGGGAGTTCGATGAAGATCGTGGGTGATACTACGTGTACTATCCCGATGATCAGTAGTGGCTTCTAATAGGGGCGATCAGACCTTGTGGCTTTATTTATTTGGTATCTTTCATTTGGATCTTCGTCCGTAGTCGGAATGTGATGTTATTTGGATGATGATTGCTTATGTAATGTATTGTGTGACGTGGCGAGTGTAAGCCAACTACTCTTTTGCAATTTCATCCCTCTTTTACATGAGTCGTGCAAAGATACCATTCTTGAGATCATTCTAGTATGAGCTTATACCTTTAAGTCGTGCCTCGACACGTAGGAGGTATAATCTCATACTGGGCATTACAAGTTGGTATTAAGAGCCTTCTCCGACCTAGAAGCCCCCACAGATTGATCGAATCATTGACGGTTGAGTCTAGGCACACACTTGAAATTTTTTTGAGTCCTATATATATCGGAGAGTAGGATTTCTTTTGCTCCTCATCCCTTATCACTCTGGTGAGGACTCCTGACGATTACTTATCTCTTCTACTCTAAAAAATTCACTAAATATTTTTTAGGATCACGCGAGTATTGTTTGAATTGTTTCGATGTCTTTGTGATGAGAACATTGTTCTCGATGACTCCTGTCATTTAGGGGTTGTGGCAGTGTCCCGGGGAGTTGATCTCCGAGGTGTTGTTGTCACAAATCCATCGCAGCAGTTCTGGAATACTTAAGACGGCCGACATCGAAAACTCTCCTATGCGGTTAGTGGCAAGATAACCCCGACATCACCCAATACTGGGGAGGTAGTTCGGGAGTATTGCCATAGCTTGTATAGCAGATGCGTTTCGAACGTCCGAGGTAAACGGTTTCCGGAAATAACTGGTTATGTGTTGAAGGATGGATACAGCTGGATGTAGGATTAGAGTTGAGTGCGTGATGCTTCCCCTGTATCCCCAACACTTGATTGCATAACTGGAAACTTTCGGAAATTAATAGGTGGGTTCATCTAGTAGTTCGTAGGCATTCTTCCAACGAATGCATGATATGGAGTTCGGGGTTCTACATTGAGTGAAGTAGTTTATGGGTGTTTGTTCCGATCGGGAGTTGCATCTTAAAGGGTCTTTGGCTATGCTGATTCGAGGATTGCAAAACCCTTTTGTAACACGTTCCATAAGCTTTCAACACGAATATGTCGAACAAAGCTTCTATCTTGTATTTGTTCTATCTGCCCCTTACTGTTTTTATTTACCTTTTGTTCTCCCAAGTGGCTTCTCAAGAAGATTGTTGTACCATTAAACTGTGGATTACATTCGTTCATTTTGTTCGAATGTTCTTGTGAAGACTTAGGTAGCAATTTCTAGCCGTTGATTCAGCTTATATATTTTCAATCAATGGCTAATGTTTGTCATCTCATTCAGGATGGCTCCTAAAAAGGTTCCCAATGCTAACCCAGAGGGTGAAGAAGTTCCTGATCGTCCTCCTTCCCCTCCTCCTCCGTCTGAGACCTGGAGAGCAATTATGCAAGCGACGAACCAGAAGACCCAGATGCTTATGCAAATGATGCAGAACTTTCAAGCAAATCAAGCAAATCAAGGTGGTCATGGGAACCAATGCCAAGGCAATTTGTTCAACCAACCTCACTTTGCTACACTCAATCAGTTCTTGGCAAACTAACCAAAGGCATTCAGTTACTCTGTGGATCCGCTAGATGCTGAAGACTGGATAACAGACATCAAGAAGCACTTTGAATGCAGTAACGTGAGACCTGAGGATTATGTCAAGTTTGCCGCCTTCCAACTCAAGGACCAAGCCGCTGATTGGTGGCAACAGTACAAAGATTCCAGAGAAGGACGTGAAATCTCGTGGACTGACTTCTGCAAGGATTTCCGCTCTCACCACATTCCGCAACCTGAAGCAAGGCACCATGTCCGTTTATCAATACAATGTCAAGTTCCCGAACCTTTCCCGCTATGCCAAGCAAGATATCCCAGATTCCAAGAGCAAGCTTTATCAGTTCCGTGGTGGTCTGAAGGATGAACTCCAGCTAGCTCTCACCTTGTTTGAGCTGGATGAATTTGATCAATTCTATAACATGGCATTTAAGCAAGAGGCAGCCCAGCTCAAGATGGAAGCTTCCAAAAAGAGGATCAGAGATGCTGTTCACTCCTCCTCTTCTTCCCAAGTGGTTGCAAAGCAGCAGATGTTTTGGCTTCCACCTCCTCCAGTGCTCCGCCCTCCCTACAACAACAACAAGCATTCTGGTGGCCGTGGCTTCTCCCACCCACCCAACCCAAGCAATCAGTCCAAGAATCACTTTCAAGCTTCGAAGTGAAGTGGTCCTTCTCACCGTCCTCTCTCAGAAGTGACTTGCAACAAGTGTGGGCAGAAAGGTCACTATGCCAACAAGTGTACTCAAAGGCGCCTTCCGCCTCCTCCACCTGTCAGCACTGCTATTGTCAAGCACAATCCCAAGACAGCAAGAGTGAATCTGATGAATGCAGCTCAAGCAGAGAATTCGTCAGATGTGATACTTGGTAACCTCTCAGTTAACTCAATTCCTGCAAAAGTATTGTTTGACTCTGGTGCATCACTCAGTTTCATGTCAAGGCCATTCTTTACCAAGCATGAATTCTCATCATCTTATTTGGATAAACCATTGCGCATTATTTCTCCGGGTTCTCTGATGAGATCCAACTCAGTTGTTCCGGATGTATCTATTCGTATGGGTGATTACCGCTTTCTGGCGTCTCCGGTTGTTCTTGGCAACTCCGACATTGATCTTATTCTTGGGATGGATTGGCTTTCCAAGCATGATGCTCACATTGATTGTGCAAATAAGGAGGTCAAGCTAACTCATCAAGATGAAGACGTGGTTATCTTCGTAGCTCGATATAACACAATCAGGCTATTCTCTCTCAATGACAAGGGAGAGATTAATGCCATCTCTTAGATTCCGGTGGTCAATGAATATGAAGATGTTTTCCCTAAAGAGCTTTCCAGGCATGCCTCCGCATCGTCAAGTTGAATTCGTCATTGAACTCGAGCCCGGTACCGAGCCAGCATGTCGGTGTCCGTACAAGCTTTCTCCTGAAGAGTTGAACGAGCTGAAGAGACAACTCGATGAGCAAGAGCGTATGGGTCTAATCAGGCCTAGTACTTCTCCTTGGGGCTGTGGTGTTCTATTTGTCAAGAAGAAGGATGGCACGGAGTGCCTTTGCGTTGATTACCGGCCATTGAACAAGAAGACAATAAAGAACAAGTATCCGCTCCCCAATATCAATGAATTGTTCGAGCAGCTCAAAGGAGCAAAGGTGTTCTCAAAGCTCAATCTCCGGATGGGTTTTCACCAGATCCGTATCCGTGAAGAAGATATTCACAAGACTGCATTCAGAACAAGCTATGGCTCCTATGAATACACGATCATGTATTTTGGCCTCGCAAATGCTCCACCCACCTTCTCGAGAATGATGCACTACATATTCAACCCCTACACCAATGAATTTGTTCTCGTCTATCTGGATGACATCTTGGTATTCTCCAAGAATGAAGAAGACCATGCCAATCACCTCTGTTTGGTTCTGGATAGGCTCCGTGAACACAAGTTCTATGCGAAGTTCTCCAAGTGTGAATTTTGGCTCGATAAGGTCTTATATCTTGGCCATATCATCTCTGCTGAGGGTATTTCTATCAACCCCGAGAAAGATGAAGCTATTGTCAACTGGGAACCCCCGCAGAACGTCAAGCAACTCCGAAGCTTCCTTGGTCTCGCTAGCTATTGCAGAAGTTTCGTAGAGAACTTCTCCAAGATTGCCAAGGCTCTCTCAAACTTGCTGCAGAAGAATGTCAAGTACAACTAGTCTCCTGATTGTGATGTGGCATTCAAAACACTCAAAGAGAATCTCATTTCTGCTCTGGTTCTTACTCCTCCGGATGAGTCCAAGCCCTATGAAGTATTCTGTGATGCTTCTCTACAAGGACTTGGTGCTGTTCTCATGCAAGACAAGAAGATTGTGGCATACACTTCTCGTCAATTGTGGCATACACTTCTCGTCAATTGAAGCCAAATGAGAAGAACTACTCCACACATGATCTTGAGCTAGCAGCAGTGGTACACGTCTTGATCACATGGAGACACCTTCTGTTGGGCAGAAAAGTGGACATCTTAACCGATCACAAGAGCTTGAAGTACATCTTCACACAGCCGAACCTGAACCTTCGCCAAACTCGTTGGGTTGACATGATCCAAGAGTATGATCCAAGCATCGAATACACACCTGGGAAGGCCAATGTCATTGCAGATGCCTTGAGAAGAAAGGCATATTGCAATAGTCTCCTTCTCAAGCCGTTCCAGCCTGAGCTTTGTGAATCATTCAGGAAGCTCAACCTCCAAGTTGTTCCGCAAGGCTTTCTTGCAAATATTCAAGTTGCTCCTACCTTGGAAGATCAGATCCATGAGGCCCAACTCAGTGTTGCTATGGTGCAGAAAGTGAAACATGGTGTTGCAAAGGGTACTCCCAAATACAAGTGCTATCGTGTTGATGAGAAAGACACCTTGTTCTTTGAGGACGGACTTGTAGTTCCCAAGGGTGATCTCAGGAAGCTCATAATGAACGAAGCACATGACTCCCTCCTCTCGATTCATCTTGGAAGTTCCAAGATGTACCAAGAGCTCAAGCAATATTACTGGTGGACTTGCATGAAAAGGGAGATTGCCCAATTCGTGAACGAATGTGATGTCTGTAGAAGAGTGAAGGCAGAGCATCAACGTCCATCCGGTCTCCTCCAACCTCTTCCTATTCCCGAGTGGAAATTCGACCACATTGAAATGGATTTCGTAACTAGGTTTCCTAAGTCCAAGAAGGGGAATGATGTTATCTTTGTTGTGATTGACAAGCTAACCAAAGTAGCTCACTTCCTTCCCGTCAAAGAATCCATCAATGCAGCTCAGTTGGCAGAGTTGTACACTTCCAGAATTGTGTCGTTACATGGCATTCCTCAAGTTATCTCCTTAGACCATGGAAATTTGTTCACATCCAAGTTCTGGGACTCCTTTCAGTCATCCATGGGCACTAAGATTCGTTCCAGCACAGCGTTTCACCCTCAGACTAGTGGCCAAGTCGAAAGAGTGAACCAGATCCTCGAAGACATGCTCACAGCTTGTGTCATCTCTTTTGGCATGAAGTGGGAAGATTGTCTTCCGTTTGCCGAGTTCTCTTACAACAACAGTTTCCAAGCAAGTGCCGGCAAAGCTCCTTTTGAAATCCTCTATGGAAGAAAGTATCGTAACCCTCTCATCTGGTCCGAGACTGGTGAACATCAACTTCTTGGCAATGACTTGATCTCAGAAGCCGAAGAAACGTGCAAAGTCATACGTGAGAATCTCAAGGCCGCTCAATCACGTCAAAAGAGTTACTATGACGGCAAGCATCGTGATTTGGCTTTCGACATTGGGGATCATGTGTATCTCCGTGTTTCTCCCATGAAAGGCACCCAGAGATTCGGTATCAAAGGAAAGCTTGCTCCGAGATACGTGGGCCCTTTCAATATTCTTGGCAAAAGAGGCGATCTAGCCTATCAACTCGAGTTTCCATCCAACTTTGCAAATGTTCATGATGTGCTTCACGTGTCTCAACTCTGCAAGTGCTTCAAGACACCTGAACACACGATTCCGTTCGAGGAGATTGATCTTCAACAAGACTTGTCTTACCGTGAGCACCCTGTTGCTATTCTTGAGGAAACTGAGCGCAAGACCCGCAACAAGTCAATCATGTTCTTGAAAGTTAAGTGGTCACACCATACCGACCGAGAAGCTACGTGGGAACGAGAAGATCTCCTTCGTTCCGAGTATCCTTCCTTCTTCCAGTTCTAGATCTCGGGACGAGATCTTTGAGTAGGAGAGGAGAGTTTGTAATGCCCCAGATGTAACACTTTCCAATTACTGCAATATATAAAACTTTGACTTCATCAATTCCATTCTAGGCTCTTCTTTCATTTCGGGTTTCTTCATTTTGTCGTGTGCGTGTGTGCATTTCATCCATGTCATGTTATCATGTGCATTGCATTGCATTCGTGTTGTCACTTGCACCCTGTTCCACTCGCCTCTTCTCGTTGTCCGTTTTGAGTTCCGACGCTCACACACATGCCCGTGGCACCCCCGAGTCCTTCTTTCGTGTGTGGCCGTGTAACGTTCCCAGAATGAGGTGAGACTTGTCATGTTTTTATTGTTTTGGCACGAGTAGGCCGCCTGTCAAGTTTCATCGCGTTTGGAGTTCGTTTGGTACTCCAACGGTTAACCTAGTGGGCTAAAAGTACCCCTTCCTTTTGGCCCAAGACCCCCTCCATCACAGCCCACTAACCCAGCACAACCACTTCCATCATCTCGGTCGACGGATCATGAACATGTGGCCGAAAATCGCACCCCATTTGGAGTTTCCTAGCTCCCTATGCCTATAAAACAGCCCCCCACGTCCATTTTTGCGGACGAAACCCTAATTCGGGCTCCTCCACGCCGCCGGACACGTCCGTTCCGGTAGGACACGTCCGCTCCGGCCCCCTCGGCCAGTCCTGCGCTGCCACGTGTACGCTCCCACTCCCTCTCTCCCACCGCGCCGCCGCGGCCCGTGGGCCCGCAGCCGGCTCGTCTGGCCCGCGCCCGATGCCGCGCGCCTCGACCGCCGCCCCGTGCATTCCCTCCGCCGCCAGCGAGCTCGCGACGCCGTTCCCCGCTGCCTCCGGTGGCCCGCCGCCGCGGGAACTCCGCCGCCCGCCACCACGTGACCTCGCCGCCGCCGCAGGGTCCTCCGCCCCGAGGAACGCCACCGCCCCTGCGCCGCGGCAACCGCCGCCTCCCGTCTGCCACCGGGCGTCCCGCGGGAAGCCACACCGCCGGCCGCCTCCGCCGCCGGCCCTCGCCATCGCCTCCCGTCGGCCCCGGCTACCGCCACCTCGACGCCGGCCGTCTCCGGCGAGCCGCCTCCGGCCAGCCCGTCATCTTCTCTGGCGATCCCGATCCGGTTCGGGATCGGGACAAGATCCACCAATGCACCGAGCCAAACACGCATCCCGCAACCCGGATACCTCCGTCCCGGGTCCGTTCCGTCCATGTTGACTTTTGTGAGGTATAAAAATGGTTGTGTCCCAGGATTTTGTTATTTTTGTTGCATGGTTGAGTGGCTGTAACTTTTAGTGTGCTTGTCCAAATTGTGCATATGATATATCAAAATGATCGTGGTGATGTGCTCTACATTTTGTTCCATTGTGGCATGCTTGTTTGAGATCATCTTAATGACCTAATCACCGTGACAAGAGTGCTTCTTGTTATAAACTACTGTTACTTATTAATTTGATGCCATGTTTGAGATATGATAACTTGGTGCATGTTTATACAAATGGAGCATATGATATGTCAAAATGTTCATTGCGAAGTGCTCTACATGATAGTTGCTGTAGCATTCATGTTAGGTGCCATATTGCCATGTTAATCTCTGTTGCAAAAGTGCATGTGTCAGTTAAGTGCTGAAACTTGTTGTGAGATGTTGTTTTGACATGCTCATTGCTATTGATGTGTTTGTCCTCATGTCACATGTCAATATGTTTTAGAAGCACCATCATATGGTCCTTGCTGTGGTGCAAACCATTTTCCATGATATGCCTTGAGGTGACTTAAACAAGCTTGTAAACATGCCATGCCAATGTTACTGTTTTATACTTAGTGAAAAAACTGCTAAGTCTGGAATCTGTTTTAACCTGATGCTATGCTTGCTTGATGCCCCACTCAATTCCATGCTTGTTTTGGAGTGGTTAATGATCATTCCTTATTGTCCATGTTTTTGTCTATCAATTCATGCCCTTAATTGCACATATGGCCTGCTGTAGCTTATTTATTTCTTGCTCTGAAGTTGCTATAAATTATAACTGTCACGTTATTATCAGCATGACCAATTTGGTGTAGCTTGTTGCTATTGATCCATTCCTCCTATGGAGTTTCTCCAATAGAGTTGTTTGCTGTAGAACATGTCTACTTCATGTCCATGCCCTTTTTCTCCATGCTTGAGTGTTGTAGCTTAATTATCTCTTGCTCCAAAGTTGCTATGTGGCTGCTAACTTCAGCTTGTTGTTATATCTTGTTTCGTGTGTATGTGTGTGGGGACCCCGACTTAGAAGTCGAGATCACCGAATGCACGTGTACAGTGATCCCAGAGATCAATGCTCACTGAACACACAGAAGCTGAATAACAAGAGTCTTACATCCATACATACCGTCTTACACAAATTATGGCCATTACGGCCAAGTCTTACATAGATAAAGCCTCAAGGGCTGAATAGCAAATAACTCAAATAGCGGAAGTCTTCGATGATAAGTAGAACCCATGCCATCTGCCTTAACCCTACAGGCATTCTGACAGGAATAGCTTCCTAGTTCGCATGTTCGTCTCCATAGAACTCTTCTTCATATTCCTGTTCCTCCATGCCTGGCCAATTAAATAACCAGTGGCAAGCCAATGAGTACTTTGAATGTACTCGCAAGCAACCCATGATTTGGTTCAAAGTAACAATGCAATTGAACAACAATGAGCAATCTAGCAACGAGCTAGAATAAATTTTCTACCATCAAGTATATGCATCAATAATTTCACGTAACCTCGAGGATAGGTTACCGATATCAACATGAATATGATTCAACTCAACGAGTCAAGTCACCACCTTGACTCATCACACACACATACTTTCACCGATGTAGTAAAATTCTGGACATAGTTTAAGTAGCACCACCCAACTGTCCATGACCGTGGACACGACTATTCGAATAGTTTTACACTCTGCAGAGGTTGCGCACTTTACCCACAAGATCCGGGAAGCTTTCGTGTCACCCACGATCCCGCAGTACCTCAAGTACTCGGGGGAAGCACCCGGTCATTATCTTTCCTTAGACGACACTAACATAGAGTCCACTCGTTGGTACACGACCCTCGAGTACAAGCAATAGATCATGGGACTTGCCCTAATTTCAATGTCACACGTACCTGAAGGGACCAACGGTGTGTCCGGTGCCCTGTAAAAAGAGTCATGGTCGTCTATCCTAGCACGACCCCGTCCCGGAAAAGACCTCCAGTCTTCCCGTCACTAGTAATGCGGGAACCATGCTAGTATCGGTCTAAGTAATCAAGAAATCCCCGTCCCGTAAGGGGTAGAGTGGTTGCACATGTTTGGTTGGGACGGTAGTCACACATAAATCTAATCCATCATTTCACCCATGCACAAGATCTTTACCGGCACATCACTTCTTCCTCAAGTGATGACCTAACTCAATATCACCCTCGGGCATTAGGGGCACCCGATGGGGTTTATGAAAATATTGCAACCACGAAGGTTTCATGGCACAACATGCATTACTGTGCATCACTACTAACCATTAGCATTGCATCTAGTACATAGCAAGATCAAGAGTAAAGCATGCATCATGTGGTGGTTTTCAACTAGGTCACCACCGTAACTCTTATCACCATGCATCTGGAAACAAACGGGTTCCGAAGAACTCAAGTGTATCATGGTCAAAGGGCTGCTTGCCTGGATTGGCTTGGTCTTCAAAGTCTTCAAATCCTTCTCCTTCTCCTTCTTCAGCAACCTCGTCAAATACGGTATCTAATCGTCGCAAAATAACAACGGGAAAATAAGACCACAATAAAAAAAATCAAAGTGCTCAGAAAAATGTCAACTTATTTTTGTTAAATACTAGAGGGAAAACTAAGATGGCAAAAATTCTTAGTTGGAGTTTTGGAGTTGCAGAATGGAATCTAAGGATTTTTGAACAGAAGTTTTAATGTTCAAATTTGAATTTAAATTTGAACATAACAGAAAAGGTTCATGGATATGTGTGAAAGTGACACCATTAAATAGGTTGGAATTTTACAAGATTTTAGGAGTTGGAATTAATTCATTTGGACATATATTTAATTCTGTGAAATTATTAGAAATAATCATAGAAAGAATAAAAGGAAATGGCCCTGTGCCACTGGGCCAAAACGGCCACAGTGCACGGCCCAGGGCAAATAGCCCACCGCTCGGGCGCCAGCGCGCACGCGTCAGTATTTTTAAACCTGATGGGCGGGGCCCGGTGGTCAATGGCAGCGAGGGAGAGAGAGAGTAGTGAGGATGACAGGAGGGGCCCGCCTGTCATCTTCAACCTCACGGCCAAAGCGACGACGAGCTCACCGGCGGTGATTCCGGGCACGGCGGGGCAAACGGAGGGCAGGAACGGGCTCAGCGAGGAGTCGCCATTCCAGTGGTGGTGGTGCGACTCGCCGGAGAGGCCTGGTTCGCCGGCGGCAGAGGAACGTCGGGAAGATCCTAGCTGGCTCGCTCCGGGCTGCAATAGGAGTGGAAGAAGGAGCGGAATGAGTCAGTGAGGTCTCCTGGCTCCAGATCGAGCGAAAGTTGGGGCGGAGAGGGGCTGTACCGCGAGATCTCCGGTCGCCCGACGCGGCGGAGCTCCGGTCGATCCCGAGCACTGAGGTTCTCTGAGGGCGAATGGATGGTGCTGGAGTGCTACTTGGAGTGTGGGGAGGCTGTTGGTGAAGAGAGGAGGGGCTCGGAGGCCCTATTTATAGGGGAGCGGCGAGGTCCCGTGGACCTGTGTGCCGGCGAGCTTCTGCTCGACACCACAGTGCACGGGAGGCGATGGGGATGCGCCGGTGGTGTTGCTGGACGAATTCCAGGGCGGAGGGAAGGAAGAGGGGGAGCGGGGAAGCATCCAGAGGGCGCGCGCGTGTGAGGCCGACGAGTGGAGCTTGCGGGCGGCCGGCGCGCGTGCGAGGGCGGCCACTGGAGGGAGAGGGAGGAGGGGCACAGCTCCGGGGGAGGTCGCGGACGTCGAGGCGCATCGGTAGGCGCGAGGGAGGAGCACGAGGTGGTCGAGGGCTAGCGATTGGGCGAAGCTACAGTGCCAGTGCGCACTGTAGCGCGCTCTGGAGCGAGCTTATCGCATGCCATGTCATGCCATTCGCCCTCTGGGCATGTCCGCCGTGTCTGGGGGGGGGTCTAGCACGAAGTAGATAACTCAGCTGTGGCTTTGGATGCTCTGGGGGATCAGTGAGAGAAGAGTGAAGCTGGTAAATAGGTAGAATTTGGTTGTCCATCAAGGTGAATTGAGGTTTTCACCCCTCAATCATGGAGCTGTGGACATGGGGGAGTTACTGGAGGTAGATTGTAACTAGATGAAGCTGTGGTAGGAAGTTGAGGCAAAAGTAAATAGTAAAAGAGGCCAAGATGATGGTTTTGGTAAAATGGCAGAAGGTGTTTGATCAAGTTTTGGGCTAGCAAATGATCTCCACTAGCCATGACACTTAACAGGATTGAATGTCATATGGAAATAGGGTGTTTCACCAAATTTGGGCTCATTTGAAGAAACTAGCCAATGTAACTTTGGTCAACCCTAGAAAACAACAGAAATAGCTTCATCTTGTTTAAGTCAAGCTAATCATCTCCCCTTGATGCACAACTTGGTGTAGTTTCATCATTTGGGGTATTGATCATGCCCACAAAGTTTGAAGCTCTAGGCAAAAAGTTGGTAATGTAAAGTTGTTCAAATTTGCATTTGAATAGAAATGGTTTTGGGGTATTCTGATCAAGTTACCCTACTCCAAATCTTGTGCCATTTGGTCTAGATGCCTTATTAGGCCATTCTAGCATGTGCACCAAGTTTGAGAGCATTTTGATAAGTTTGGAAATGTAAAGTTGCTCAAACTTCAAATATGGACATAATGGTTTTGAAGGGTTTTGAGGATGATATCTTGCTTCCCAAGGCATGGGGCTTGGCAAGATCATCAAATATGTCATATATGACATGATAGAATTTCCCTGGAATTTTTAGAGAATATTTCCTTTGTAAATATTTCAAAAGCTTGAAATATCCAGAAAGAGTTTTAGAGGGATTAGCCCATTATTTTGAACATGACCAAGTGTTGAAACTCTTATATATGGACAATATATGTCCTATGAGTCTCCCTGAATATATGTCCTATGAGTCTCCCTATTAAAGACCATTTCTGGCCTTAAGAAAAAGCTTTTAAATAAAATAGGAAAATAACTTTTAAAATTATACTTTTGAGGTTTCTAGGAGTCCTATGACTACTAGGTCTCAAATATACTTTTTGAAATAATTTTCTCACCCTAAATCAAGCACTTGCAGTGCAAACCTCAATTCAGGGGTTTTTTGAAATACTAAATTTTGAAAATACATTTTGGCCAAATTAATTTTATAAGAAAATACTATTCTGCTATATAACACTTGGCATGATCATTGGGCAGAAGTTTTGGGTATGGAGATGAATTCTACAAGAGGTAATAGTTTACTTTAATGAGCACATGAAAAACATATGAAGAAAAACACAATTCCAAATAAAAGCCAAATGATGCCAAAGAAATTTGCTGGTCCAAATTTTCATGCTTCATTGATGCAAATAACATGTTTCAAAATGCAGGGTGTGACAGACCTACCCCCTTTACAAGAATCTCGTCCCCGAGATTCCTAAACTAGGTCTTAGAAGAGATCGGGAAACTCGGATCTAAGATAGTCTTCACGTTCCCAGGTTGCTTCTGCTTCCGTGTGGTTGCTCCACTGGACCTTGAAGTACTTGATGGTGCGGCTTCGCGTCTGTCGTTCTACTTCATCCAGAATACGAATGGGCTTCTCGCGGTAGGTCAAATCAGGCTGGAGATCAATGGCTTGGTGATCAACATCCTTGTAGAGATCAGGCTTGTCCGGAACATGGAGACATTTCGGGAGTTATGACACGTGGAATACGTTGTGCACATCGGATAGCTCAGGTGGTAGTTCCAACTGGTAAGCCACTTCTCCTCGTCGTGCAGTGATCTCAAAGGGTCCAATGAACCTTGGTGCGAGCTTCCCATTGACGTGGAACCGCTTGGTTCCCTTCAAAGGAGTTACCCGCAGGTACACATGGTCCCCGACATGGAAACTCATGTCCCGATGGTGAGTGTCAGCATAACTCTTCTGCCTTGACTTGGCTGCCTTCAAATGCTCTCTCACTAGTTGGACTTGCTCTTCTGCTGCGCCGAGAATATCCGGTCCAAAGACTAGCCCTTCTCCAGTCTCTGACCAGTTGAGGGGTGTGCGACATTTGCGTCCGTACAACACCTCAAATGGTGCCATCTGAAGGCTCGACTGATAACTGTTGTTATAGGAGAACTCGGCAAAAGGGAGTCAATCTTCCCACTTGGCTCCATATGCCAAGACACAAGCTCGGAGCATGTCTTCGAGAATTTGATTTACTCGTTCTGTCTGACCTCCGGTCCGTGGGTGGAAAGCCGTGCTGAATGACAACTTGGTTCCCAAGGCTTCTTGGAACTTCTTCCAGAACCTTGAGGTGAACTGGGTTCCTCGATCTGACACAATCTCCTTGGGAACGTCGTGAAGGCTTACGATTCTGTCGATGTAGAGAGCTGCCAGCCGGTTGCCATCATAAGTAGTCTTGACAGGAATGAAATGGGCCACCTTGGTCAAATGATCGACTATGACCTAGATAGAGTCATATCCTCTATTTGACCTTGGTAATCCAGTGATGAAATCCATTCCGACTATATCCCACTTCCACTCAGGAACCTTGAGTGGTTGAAGCAATCCAGCGGGTCGCTGATATTCAACTTTGACCCTTTGGCACACATCACACTTTGCAACATAGGTTGCAATCTCTCTTTTCATCCCATGCCAACAGAATCTTTCCTTCAAGTCTTGGTACATCTTGGTTCCTCCAGGGTGGATGGAATACAGAGTGTCGTGGGCTTCTTGCAGGATCAGGTTCTTCAGCTCCATCTAGTTTGGTACACAGATGCGGCCTTTGTACCAAACAATCCCGTATTCGTCTTCGGAGAATCCTGGTGCCTTGCCTAGCTTCATCTTCTTCTTGATGCCTTCGATGCTTGCGTGTCCATCTTGTGCCTTCTTGACTTCGTCCATCAGGGTTGGTTTGACTTCCAAATGATCCAGAAATCCAGGGGTGACCAATTCCAAACTGAATTGTTCGAACTCCTTAAACAGGGCTGGCTGCCTCTTTTGAATTATGGCATTCAAAGAGCAAGCCTTCCTGCTTAAGGCATCGGCCACCACGTTAGCCTTCCCGGGGTGATATTGAACACTGAGGTCATAGTCTTTGATGAGTTCCAACCATCTTCGCTGCCTCATGTTCAATTCCTTTTGGGTGAAAATGTACTTCAGACTTTTGTGGTCTGTGTATATCTCACACCGTTTCCCTAGGAGGTAATGCCGCCATGTCTTCAAGGCATGAACCACTGCTGCTAACTCAAGATCGTGAGTAGCGTAGTTCTCTTCATGAGGTCGTAGCTGCCTGGAGAGGTAAGCTATGACTCGGCCTTCTTGCATCACAACGCTTCCCAATCCGGTTCGAGAGGCATCACAATATATCACGAACTCCTTGTGAATATCTGGTGTTGCCAGAACTGGGGCGGTGGTCAACCTCTTCTTGAGCTCTTGGAAGCTCTCTTCGCATTTTGGCGTCCACTCGAACTTCTTGTCCTTCTTGAGGAGCTGAGTCACCGGCCGGACAATGCTAGAGAATCCCTCCACGAATTTGCGGTAATAGCCCGCAAGTCCGAGGAAGCTTCTGACTTGACGGTCGTTGGAGATTGCCATTGGGTCACAGCTTCGATCTTCGCGGGATCAACTGACAATCCTTCTTCGGTCAAGACATGGCCTAAGAATCGAACTTTATGTAGCCAGAACTCACACTTGCTGAATTTGGTGTATAGTTGGTGCTCCCGAAGCTTGTCTAGGACCATCCTCAAATGTTGCTCGTGTCCTTCCTCCGTCTTCGAGAAGACAAGAATTTCATCGATGAAGACAACAACAAACTTGTCCAAATATTCCATGAAGACTTTATTCATGAGATACATGAAGTAAGCTGGGGCATTGGTTAACCCAAAGAACATGACCGTGCACTCGTACAGGCCATATCGGGTTACGAATGCCGTCTTCGGAATATCTTGGGGTCTGATCTTCAGTTGGTAGTACCCAGATCCAAGGTCGATCTTGGAGAACACCTTGGCTCCGCTGAGCTGATCAAACAGATCTTCAATCTTGGGAAGTGGATATTTGTTCTTGATTGTAACTTCATTGAGGGAGCGATAGTCAATGCATAAGCGGATGGTACCGTCCCTCTTTGCCACAAACAGAACAGGTGATCCCCAAGGGGATGCACTTTGGCTGATAAAACCCTTCCTCAGCTGCTCTTCCAGCTGCTTCTTCAACTCGGCTAATTCTTCCGTCCCCATCCTATAAGGCTTCTTATAGATGGGTCCTGCCCCGGGCACGAGCTCGATGAAGAACTCAATGTCACGGTCAGGAGGCATTCCCAGTAGTTCATCTGGAAAGACATCAGGGTACTCGCATACCACCGGTACTTGCTCTAACCCAACTTCAGACAAACAGTTGACTTGAGCGGCTTGAGCGGAAGAGGAGTTGGAAGCAAACTTGACTTCGACTCCTTGGCCATTGGTCACAGTGACAGTCCGATTGGCACAGTCTAACAAGCCTTGGTGCTTGCTGAGCCAATTTATGCCTAGGATCACATCCAAGCCTTGTGACCTCAGGACGATAAGGTCTGCTAGGAAATCTACACCGTTAATGGTAATACTGACTCCTTTACAGCCTATCTTGGCTCTCATCTCGGCTCCGGGGGTTTGTACCACCATGGGGTTATTCAGGGGTGTAGGGGTCATGCCACTTTTTAATGCAAATCTTTGAGTGACAAATGAATGCGTGGCTCCAGAATCAAACAAGACAGTTGCAGGTGCTGAGTTGACAAGGAACGTACCCAGCACGACGTCCGGGTCTTCCTAGGCTTCTTCAGCAGTGACGTGATTCACACGCCCCTTCCCATGGTGAGGTTGCGAGGAGCTGGGTTCCTTGGTTGCATCCCGCGGCCTTGTCCTGGGTTCTGCGCATTGGGGCGTGGGGCATCAGGCTTCTTGTTGGGGCACACCCTTGAGATGTGTCCTGACTGACCACATCCAAAGCAAGTGACTTGGTTTGGATTGTTGATCTTGTTGCCACCACTGTTATTGGGGTTGAAAGCTGGCCTTGGGTTGGCATACTGCTGAGGCTGATAGTTGGTGCGAGGTGCAGGAGCTCTTGGTTGCTGATAGGTTGGCTTGGCCGGGGCTGACTGCCACGGACGAGGCTTCTGGTTGCTGGAACTTCTCTTGCTGACCATCTTGCGCTTGCGAGTGTCTTCCAGAGCACGCCACTTGTCTTCAAGCATGAGTGCTTTGTTCACCAGGTCAGGGAAGGTTGGGCAGTCGCCCACGACAAGCGAGTATTGCAGAGTCTGATTGAGGCCTTCCATGAAGCGCTCCCTTTTTGCAGCATTGGTGCTGACATCTTCAGGGGCATACCTTGACAGAACACTGAACTTCTGCATGTACTCCTTGATAGTGCCACTTCCTTGCTTCAGGGCTCGGAATTCATGCTTTTTGATAGCCATGATCCCGGAAGGAATGTGGGCTTTGCGGAATTCTGCCTTGAAGTTGTCCCAAGTGATGTCTTGCCCAACATGCATGACCTTGAATCCATCCCACCAAGCTCTAGCAGTCCCCCCGAGGCAGTGGGCTGCATAAGCCACCTTCTTGCGGTCTTCGGTGCATACGACTAGTTCCAGCAAGTCCTCAATGGTGCGGACCCATTCGTCTGCATCCAGTGGTTCAGCAGTCTCGATGAAAGTTGGCGGTGCATGCTTCTTGAACTCTGCCAACGTGGAACGTCCATTGCCATTCCTCGCCGGTTGGCGGTTGTTGGTGACAGCTTGAGCAATCAACTGAAGGGCTGCGGTGTTGGCTTGGCGTTCCTCTCGGAAAGCTTGGAGAAGCTGAGCCATGTCCATGTTCGGAGGAGGTGGCGGTGGTGGTGCTTGGTCGTTGGTCTGGTCGTGGCCGGCCTCTGACTGAGCGGATGCTCCGGCTTCAGGCTGCTGGGTAGAGGTACCAGTACGAGTTACAACAGGCATCCTGTTGGAGCGGTAAAAGGTCTCATGACTTGGAAGAGGGAAAGCAAGACAGATGGGTGCCTAGTAAGGGGGTGGGTGTGACACTAATCAAATCATGCAAGGGCCGAAAGGGCCAAACACATTCATTAAAATCCAAATGGGTGATGCAGTCGTTTACATATTCCCGAAGGAAGAATACGACATACATCCAAACACAACAAAAGCAAACACTAGATGGTTTCATATGAACCATACAAGTACTCGACTGCGCATAGGGGTTACACGACCTATCCTACCGTAGAGGTCACGAACTGGCATATCCGAGTAGCGAATAATGCCTAATAGGCGGAATGCTCGGTCGCGTATTCTGGCTCTTCGGGGTCTTCCTCCTTGTCTTCATCAGTCTGGGCCGCCTTGTCACTTGAGGGTGTGGGGGAGTGGAGGAGTTGGATACGACGGTGCTTTGTTGGTGGTGCAGGGAAAAGCTTGCGATATTCCCTTGCCGTCATCCGGCGTCGCCGAGGTGGTTCTTCATTCTTGGAAGATACAGCTTCGGAGGGCCTTCCGCCTCGGTATGCGATAGCGGACTGTCCGGAAGGCGCTCCTTCTTTCTTGATCATATTTGTCTTCTCTCGAGCTCGACGAAGAAGTGCCTTGGTCTTGTGAAGTTCTTCTCGGAGATTCATCGATTCCGAGGCCAAATCTTGTGCCAAGCTGTCGGCACATAGACTGAAGTAGGTCTGGAATCGAAGCGGGAGTCCTTCCTTCAGTGGAGGGGCTAGTGCGCTGCTTTCACCTTCACCTTCCTTCCGGTAAGGCAAGAAGCGGGTTGTCATCTTGGCTGCCATCTCCGGAAGAAGCTCGCGGAGACGGGTTAGTGCCTTGAGTGCAGCAGCCTCGACAGCGAGAGGTAGTGTTGCCATCTGGGGTCCCTCGAAGAACCAACTTGTGGGAGGATCGTTTGCCTTCACGATCACTTCCACATGGTATTCCACCTCAATGTCGCTAACCCAATGCTCAAGGTAGGTCAGGATGGGTGCTCGGTGGAACTGGCACTCCTGGAGGCTATCCTCGAGAAGCAAGGGAAACCCAGTGGTCAGGTGCTCTTCAGGTACAGCGGCCATCTACAAAGGTGGAATAGGAGAGGTTAATAAGCTGATGAAGTCTCAGGTTGGTAAGGTTTAGAAAAGAAGAGAGGTTCAGAAGGTTTTTGAAAAAGGGGTCTCATCTAACTAACACCCATGCTAACTAAGGCTTCCTACAGTCAGGATGGCTCTGATACCAGCTCTGTGGGGACCCCGACTTAGAAGTCGAGATCACCGAATGCACGTGTACAGTGATCCCATAGATCAATGCTCACTGAACACACAGAAGCTGAATAACAAGAGTCTTACATCCATACATACCGTCTTACACAAATTATGGCCATTATGGCCAAGTCTTACATAGATAAAGCCTCAAGGGCTGAATAGCAAATAACTCAAATAGTGGAAGTCTTCGATGATAAGTAGAACCCATGCCATCTGCCTTAACCCTACAGGCATTCTGACTGGGATAGCTTCCTAGTTCGCATGTTCGTCTCCATAGAACTCTTCTTCATATTCCTGTTCCTCCATGCCTGGCCAATTAAATAACCAGTGGCAAGACAATGAGTACTTTGAATGTACTCGCAAGCAACCCATGATTTGGTTCAAAGTAACAATGCAATTGAACAACAATGAGCAATCTAGCAACGAGCTAGAATAAACTTTCTACCATCAAGTATATGCATCAATAATTTCACGTAACCTCGAGGATAGGTTACCGATATCAACATGAATATGATTCAACTCAACGAGTCAAGTCACCACCTTGACTCATCACACACACATACTTTCACCGATGTAGTAAAATTCTGGACATAGTTTAAGTAGCACCACCCAACTGTCCATGACCGTGGACACGGTTATTCGAATAGTTTTACACTCTGCAGAGGTTGCGCACTTTACCCACAAGATCCGGGAAGCTTTCGTGTCACCCACGATCCCGCGGTACCTCAAGTACTCGGGGGAAGCACCCGCTCATTATCTTTCCTTAGACGACACTAACATAGAGTCCACTCGTTGGTACACGGCCCTCGAGTACAAGCAATAGATCATGGGACTTGCCCTAATTTCAATGTCACGCGTACCCGAAGGGACCAACGGTGTGTCCGGTGCCCTGTAAAAACAGTCATGGTCGTCTATCCTAGCACGACCCCGTCCCGGAAAAGACCTCCAGTCTTCCCGTCACTAGTAATGCGGGCACCATGCTAGTATCGGTCTAAGTAATCAATAAAGCCCCGTCCCATAAGGGGTAGAGTGGTTGCACATGTTTGGTTGGGACGGTAGTCACACATAAATCTAATCCATCATTTCACCCATGCACAAGATCTTTACCGGCACATCACTTCTTCCTCAAGTGATGACCTAACTCAATATCACCCTCGGGCATTAGGGGCACCCGATGGGGTTTATGAAAAGATTGCAACCACGAAGGTTTCATGGCACAACATGCATTACTATGTATCACTACTAACCATTAGCATTGCATCTAGTACATAGCAAGATCAAGAGTAAAGCATGCATCATGTGGTGGTTTTCAACTAGGTCACCACCGTAACTCTTATCACCATGCATTTGGAAACAAACGGGTTCCGAAGAACTCAAGTGTATCATGGTCAATGGGCTGCTTGCCTGGATTGGCTTGGTCTTCAAAGTCTTCAAATCATTCTCCTTCTCCTTCTTTAGCAACCTCGTCAAATACGGTATCTAATCGTCGCAAAATAACAACGGGAAAATAAGACCACAATAAAAACAGAAAAATCATAGTGCTCAGAAAAATGTCAACTTATTTTTGTTAAATACTAGAGGGAAAACTAAGATGGCAAAAATTCTTAGTTGGAGTTTTGGAGTTGCAGAATGGAATCTAAGGATTTTTTAACATAAGTTTTAATGTTCAAATTTGAATTTAAATTTGAACAGAACAGAAAAGGTTCATGGATATGTGTGAAAGTGACACCATTAAAAAGGTTGGAATTTTACAAGATTTTAGGAGTTGGAATTAATTCATTTGGACATATATTTAATTCTGTGAAATTATTAGAAATAATCACAGAAAGAATAAAAGGAAATGGCCCTGTGCCACTGGGCCAAAACGGCCACAGTGCACGGCCAGGGCAAATAGCCCACCGCTCGGGCGCCAGCGCGCGCGCGTCAGGGTTTTTAAACCTGACGGGCGGGGCCCGGCGGTCAGTGGCAGCGAGGGGAGAGAGAGAGTGGTGAGGATGACAGGCGGGGCCCGCCTGTCATCTTCAACCTCACGGCCAAAGCAACGGCGAGCTCACCGGCGGCGATTCCGGGCACGGCGGGGCAAACGGAGGGCAGGAACGGGCTCAGCAAGGAGTCACCGTTCCAGTGGTGGTGGTGCGACTCGCCGGAGAGGACTGGTTCGCCGGCGGCGAGGACACGCGGCGGAGGAACGTCGGGAAGATCCTGGCTGGCTCGCTCCGGGCTGCAATAGGAGTGGAATAAGGAGGGGAACGAGTCAGTGAGGTCTGCTGGCTCCAGATCGAGCGAAAGTTGGGGCGGAGAGGGGCTGTACCGTGAGATCTCCGGTCGCCCGACGCGGCGGAGCTCCGGTCGATCCCGAGCACTGAGGCTCTCTGAGGGCGAATGGATGGTGCTGGAGTGCTACTTGGAGTGTGGGGAGGCTGTTGGTGAAGAGAGGAGGGGCTCGGAGGCCCTATTTATAGGGGAGCGGCGAGGTCCCATGGACCTGTGCGCCGGCGAGCTTCTGCTCGACACCACAGTGCACGGGAGTCAATGGGGATGCGTCTGTGGCGTTGCTGGACGAATTCCAGGGCGGAGGGAAGGAAGAGGGGTAGCGGGGAAGCATCCAGAGGGCGCGCGCGTGTGAGGCCGATGAGTGGAGCTTGCGGGCGGCCGGCGCGCGTGCGAGGGCGGCCACTGGAGGGAGAGGGAGGAGGGGGACAACGCCGGGGGAGGTCGCGGACGTCGAGGCGCATCGGTAGGCGCGAGGAGGAGCACGAGGTGGTCGGGGGCGAGCGATTGGGCGAAGCTACAGTGCGAGTGCGCACTGTAGCGCGCTCTGGAGCGAGCTTATCGCATGCCATGGCATGCCATTGGCCCTCTGGGTGTGTCCGCCGTGTCTGGGGGGTCCAGCACGAAGTAGATAACTCAGCTGTGGCTTTGGATGCTCTGGGGGATCAGTGAGAGAGGAGTGAAGCTGGTAAATAGGTAGAATTTGGCTGTCCAGCAAGGTGAACTGGGGTTTTCACCCCTCAATCATGGAGCTGTGGACATGGGGGAGTTACTGGAGGTAGATTGTAACTAGATGAAGCTGTGGTTGGAAGTTGAGGCAAAAGTAAATAGTAAAAGAGGCCAAGATGATGGTTTTGGTAAAATGGCAGAAGGTGTTTGATCAAGTTTTGGGCTAGCAAATGATCTCCACTAGCCATGACACTTAACAGGATTGAATGTCATATGGAAATAGGGTGTTTCACCAAATTTGGGCTCATTTGAAGAAACTAGCCAATGTAACTTTGGTGAACCCTAAAAAACAACAGAAATAGCTTCATCTTGTTTAAGTCAAGCTAATCATCTCCCCTTGATGCACCACTTGGTGTAGTTTCATCATTTGGGGTATTGATCATGCCCACAAAGTTTGAAGCTCCAGGTAAAAAGTTGGTAATGTAAAGTTGTTGAAATTTGCATTTGAACAGAAATGGTTTTGGGGTATTCTGATCAAGTTACCCTACTCCAAATCTTGTGCCATTTGGTCTAGATGCCTTATTAGGCCATTCTAGCATGTGCACCAAGTTTGAGAGCATTTGGATAAGTTTGGCAATGTAAAGTTGCTCAAACTTCAAATATGGACAGAATGGTTTTGAAGGGTTTTGAGAATGATATCTTGCTTCCCAAGGCATGGGGCTTGGCAAGATCATCAAATATGTCATATATGACATGATAGAATTTCCCTGGAATTTTTGGAGAATATTTCCTTTGTAAATATTTCAAAAGCTTAAAATATCCAGAAAGGGTTTTAGAGGGATTAGCCCATTATTTTGAACATGACCAAGTGTTGAAACTCTTATATATGGACAATATATGTCCTATGAGTCTCCCTGAATTTTTGGCAAATATTTTTGAAATACTTAAATAATTTTTCCCTATTAAAGACCATTTCTGGCCTTAAGAAAAAGCTTTTAAATAAAATAGGAAAATAACTTTTAAAATTATACTTTTGTGGTTTCTGGGAGTCCTATGACTACTAGGTCTCAAATATACTTTTTGAAATAATTTTCTCACCCTAAATCAAGAACTTGCAGTGCAAACCTCAATTCAGGGGTTTTTTGAAATACTAAATTTTGAAAATACATTTTGGCCAAATTAATTTTATAAGAAAATATTATTCTGCTATATAACACTTGGCATGATCATTGGGCAGAAGTTTTGGGTATGGAGATGAATTCTACAAGAGGTAATAGTTGACTTTAATGAGCACATGAAAAACATATGAAGAAAAACTCAATTCCAAATAAAAGCCAAATGATGCCAAAAAAATTTGCTGGTCCAAATTTTCATGCTTCATTGATGCAAATAACATGTTACAAAATGCAGGGTGTGACAATGTGTTGAACCGTTGCTCCGTTTTGAGCGTGCCCTTTATGAAACTTATTTGATTTTGCATGTAGAAGCATAATATCATGTTGTTCACATGTTTGGAGTGTGTTTGCCTGATGTTTGGGTGCATCTTGCACGATTGCCATGTTTGTCTTGTTTTGCTCATATCTTCCAGACCGTAGCTCCGAATTAGACAAACTTTATATGAAACTTGACTAGAAATTCGTGTAGATTATCATGGTGCATGTTAACTTGCTGTTTAACAACTTTAACTTAAGGTTTGTTCAGATATGGACTAATTTCAAATTATGCATATGAGGACTTACCAGATTTTTTATATGTGAATTCCGGCCTCATTTAAACTTGTTCGCTTGTGTTGTTCTTGTGTGCTTCATCCCTTGCCATGTATTGCTTCATATAGGCTTACACTTGCATCATGTTGATTGTGCATTGCACCTTGTTTGTTATTGTGCCATGTTGTGTTCTTGTGTTGAGTAGAGCCGGGAGCCGAGACCGAGAACGAGGTTCCTACCGAGGTTGAGTACGAGGAGCCATCTTACGATCCCATCGATGACTCGACAGGTAAGATGACCTGACCCAGATATCATTATTATCTTTGCATATTGCTAGATGTCTCGCTCTTTAGCTTATTTCCTCGATGCCCATGTTTGTTTGTCAGCCTTCTATTCTAGCCATGAATCTCTCTAACCACCCAACCTAGCTAACCTTTGATTGGCTACGTAAGCTTCGCTCAGCCCCTCTTGTAGCATTGTTAGTTGCAGGTGAAGATTTGAAGATTCTTGTTTCATGTTGAAGTTATTGTTGGGATATCACACTATATAATATGTTAACCAAATCATCTATATATTGGTAATGGGTGGAAGGCTAAGCCTCTTGCTTGGTGTTTTGTTCCACTCATGCCACCCTAGGAACCGTTTAAACAGGTGTTATGTTCCTTCATATTGCGTTCCTAACACGGTCGGGGTTATGGGACCCCCTCGATAACCCGCTTAGCACTAAAGCTTTTCCAGCAAGGCCCGACATTGGTACTCCATTTGCCTAATAACTAAAACTTGCATAGGGACCGGCTACCCCGTGGACTTAATTAACAACCCCCGGGCCAGTGCTCCACATGAGTGTTGGTCCAAACAAGAGCACTGTGCGGGCCGGCCCCTTTGCAACTTAGGGTATTTGGCACCTGTATGCTTCGCTCATCCGGTTGTGGCCTGAGACTAGATACGCGTGGCTACTGTCAGGGTGTCGGCACGCCGGGAGGTCTTGCTGGATTAGTTTTACCTTAGTCGGAATATCTTGAGCACGGGATTCCGAGAATACTCGGGTCTTCCCACCTTGGAGTTGCGACTCCGCAGATCGTGAGCTTGTGATGGGCTAAGTTGGGACACCCCTGCAGGGTTTGATCTTTCGAAAGCCGTGCCCGTGGTTATGTGGCAGATGGGAATTTGTTAATATCCGGTTGTAGAAAACTTGACACCATGTTCAGAATACACTACCAGCGTGAGTAACCGTGACAGTCATTTTCGGAAGGGGTTCGGGAAGTGAACACGGTGGGGTTATGTTTGACGTGCTTAGATAGGATCACTTAGTGATCACTTTGACGCTTGTGGCACTTCTCTTCTCGCACTAAACACGTAAGCTAGTGCTAGTGCAGGTGCAACCTTGTTCTTCAGCCTTGTTCCACACCCAAGGGTTAGATAGTTTTGCTACCCGGGAACGGGATTGCTAAGTTCTCCGTGGCTCACAGATTCTACACAACACCAGATGCAGGTACTATGGTAAACTACACCGGTGATGGCACAGAGCTGTACTGGGAGTTCGATGAAGATCGTGGGCGATACTACGTGTACTATCCCGATGATCAGTAGTGGCTTCTACTAGGGGCGATCGGACCTTATGGCTTTATTTATTTGGTATCTTTCATTTGGATCTTCGTCCGTTGTCGGACTGTGATGTTATTTGGATGATGATTGCTTATGTAATGTATTGTGTGACGCGGCGAGTGTAAGCCAACTACTCTTTTGCAATTTCATCCCTCTTTTACATGACTCATGCAAAGATACCATACTTGAGATCATTCTAGTATGATCTTATACCTTTAAGTCGTGCCTCGACACGTAGGAGGTATAATCTTATACTGGGCGTTACACTTTTAACGAGGAATATCGCTTTTATCAAATCTATAAAGAGAATTTACCTTTACTACCTGTGTCGGGTTATCAAGACCATGTATTTCTTCAATAGGCGGTAAATTCTTAACATCTTCAGCTTTAATACCTTTTTATTTCATAGATTTCTTTGCCTCTTGCATATCTTCAGGACTAAGAAATAGAACACCTCTTTCCTTCGGAGTGGGCTTAGGGGCTGGTTCAGGAAGTCTCCAATTATTTTCATTGGCCAGCATATTATTCAATAGTAATTCAGCATGTTCGACTGTTCTTTCCCTGAAAACACAACCAGCACAATTATCTGGGTGGTCTCTGGAAGCATCAGTTAGTCCATTATAAAAGACATCAAGTATATCATGCATATCAATAGGATGATCAGGCAAAGCATTAAGTAACTGGAGAAGCTTCCCCGATGCTTGTGGGAGACTCTCTTCTTCAGTTTGAGAAAAGTTATATATTTCCCGTAAGGCAGCTTGTTTCTTATGAGCGGTAAAATATTTAGCAGAAAAGTAATACATCATATCCTGGGGACTACGCACACAACCAGGATCAAGAGAATTAAACCAAGTCTTAGCATCACCATTTAACGAGAAGGAAATAACTTAAGGATATAGAAGTAGTGAATCTTTTCATCATTGGTAAACAGGGTGGCTATATCATTCAACTTAGTAAGATATGCCACAAGAGTTTCAGACTCATAGCCATGGAAAGGATCAGATTCAACCAAAGTAATTAACTCAGGATCAACAGAGAATTCATAATCCTTATCAGTCACACAAATAGGTGAAGTAGCAAAAGCTGGGTCAGGTTTCATTCTAGCATTCAAGGACTTTTCTTTCAGCTTAGCTAATAACTTCTTAAGATCATATCTATCATTGTGTCGGTGTACAAAAAGAGGGGTACACTTTTTGTACCCATATGACTGTGCACGGGCAGTATGAGCCACGGGCACCACCACACCAAGCATGGCAAGGGAGGTGAGCCGGGGTAAGATCAAAGCTTGATGGAGACTGGAGCAACGCCAAGAACAAGACCACAAAGAGCAAAGGGACGAAGCGGCTCTCCCCAGCAAGGTCCTTGCCTGGGCCAGCTCTGGCAGCCCCGGCAAGACCCTTGCCGCGGCAGCTCGCCCCACGCCTACGAAGCGGATCACCATTGAGTCACCGCCCCCATCGGGCCAGGATTCGGGAGATATCCCCGTGGTGGCATGCAAATCTTTGTGAAGACATCCAAGATCAGATACAAGTTAAGAAGATGACGACCCTTGGCGGGATCCCAGCCAAGGAGAACTACAAGGCCCCCGGCAAGCTCCTTGCCGGGGATGACAGCAAGCGTCGCGGCAGGACCCTTGCCGGAGCCCCGGCAAGGCCCTTGCCGAGGACACCCGCAGGGCCACCATCAGACCCGCACCAACCAGGTTTCCACCGACCCACGCAGCTGCCGACCCGACCAGCTAGACAGGCTCCTGCATGGGAACCCACCGATCTTCGTGGAGACCCGCCGTTGCGCCACCTCAGCTGCCTGTCTGCCTACATGGCACCTCAGGCATTGCTGGCCAGGGCGCGTGTCAACAGGAGGAGGGGCGGAGACGGACAAGACGGATGTCTCCCCTCGTCCCCGATAAAGCAGGGACACCTAAGCTAGGCGCATTAAATGCGCCTTGTCCTGTAATGCGAAGGATAACCTCGCATCACTGTACCCTTTCCACCTCCTGTGTGCCACTGTGGCGACCCCTTTTCCCTATAAAAGGAGGCCCGAGGCGACCAAGAGAAGGATTTGGCTTTTTAGAACTCCTCACGACTCTGTTGGACCTCCTCACTAGCTGAAGAACACAAACATATAATCAACCAAAGCAGGAGTAGGGTTTTACGCATCTTTGCGGCCCGAACCTGGGTAAAGAAACCGTGTACTGACTGTTAGATCCGCTCTTCTCTCAATCCCGTGCCCCGCAACCGTAGTAGGGATTCTTGTGATCCCATAGGTGTCGATCCAATACACCGACATCTTTGGCGTGCCAGGTAGGGGGCGCAATTGTGAGAATCGGCTCTAGTGGTTGGCCCGACGCTCTCTCGTCTTTGTGGCCCTTTGAGGAGGCCGGAAGACCTGCGCTCGAGCGACTGCAAATAAAAGCTAAGTTACATCGAATCTTGGATATTTCTACCCTATTGTTTAAAGTTTTTATCCTCGGAGCTGTCATTCTTTGTGCAAAAAGAAACCTGCACGCAAATGGGGCCCTTCCCGATCGGCAACGCCTTTGTTCTGTTTCGAGTCCGCTCAACAGTTCAGACGGCTGCGTTGGAAACGGTAGGGTAGCCTTATCCAACTGACAAAGCTCTCGAATCTGACTCGAGTCAAACTCGACAGTTCGAGCGGCTGCGTTAAGAGTGGCAAGGTGGCGGACCCGGCAGCATGCTCGCCTGGCAGGCCAATGGTGACCCGTTCCCAAGACGCCGCCTTGGGTATTTCGCACCGGCAAGCCTACCCAGTTAACGTAGGGTGGACACACAAAGAGGCAGCAAACAGGAAAATAACATGCATGATTCTGAAGATATTTCAAAGTTATATTACATCATGCCATCGCTGCGGTTCTAACTAAAGATAAAATTTGTCTTGGTCATGAACCCGCAGCGGCAAGGAAGAACGGGATGCCTAATCCCGGCGCTGGCCCTCCACCCTCTTGAGTTCGTCGATGCGGCTGATGACAGGCTTGATGCGCTCCTTGAGCCCCGTGAGGTTGGCATCCTCCGGCAAGGTGTCCATCGCGGCTTCGAAGTCGAGGGCGGGGTTCCAGAACGCCACCTTGGTGAGGACCTTGGTCATGACCCCCCGGCAGAGCCGCCGGGCCTCCCCGGCGACCGTGGCCGTTCTGTTGGAGTGAAGATCAATCAAGGCACCGAGGACGCCCTCGAAGAACAGGGTCAGCTTGGCGTTGACGGACCCGCTCCATTCAGGGGCATACCTCACGTTTGGCATCCCCATGAGGGCCAACTGTGAGGTAACCCTGCCGGCGATGTCCACCAGCCGGCTGATCAACCTGTTCTCCTCCACCACGTATTCTTGGTAGGAGCCGCCCTTGTCCGCCCGCAGCTGCTTCTCATCCAGATTATGTGCCTCCCGGCTGGATCCGAGGGGTGAAATAGTGGCGGAAGAGCGCCGTGTTGGGCTGCACTCCGACAAAGCCCTTGCAGAGGTGTGCGAAGAAAGCCATGCACGCCACCGCATTTGGGGTAAAATCCAAAAGGCGGAAACCAAAGGTGTGCATGACGTCACAGAAGAAATCGGAGAAGGGAGGACACAACCCGCAAGAGAAGTAATCAACAAAGAAAGGGTACCGATTTGAGCCAGGCGGAGCGCAAGCGTCCGGAATGACGCGCGTCGCCGGATGGCCCAAGCCTTTGCCCCCCGTCTCCGCCCCCTAAAGGGGTTTGAAGGCGGCCCGGAGCTCGAAGACATCAACCGACGATGGGATGAAGAAAGCAGCCTTCGTCCAATCCCCCGTAAACGCGCCCTCCGGCGGCCACACAGGCCCGGCGCCCTTGGCCGCCCCTTTGCCCTTGGCTGGTTTGGACGCCATAGAGGCTGAGTGGGAGGGCTGAGGTAAGGAGATGGCGAAGCAACGGCGACATGCGACGGCGAAGGCTTCGGAAGGAAGGAAGAAAGGGAACAACGGCTTTGAGATTGGAAGAGGTGCGAGGAAAATGGAGGAAGTGAGCAGTGCGCTCGCGGTTATTCCTTTTTATGGGGGAAAACGCGGGCCACCTCCTTTCATATTTACTGCGACGTGACGCATGCCTGCGGAAACCGCCCCACGCATGCCGCCCACATCACACACGCCCCTCCACCCAGCGCCGCACGCGCGGGTCATGGGAGGCACAGCGCGCGGAAATTTTTACCACGGTGAAAACCGCCCCGCATGCCCGCGCACCGTTCTGGGCCTGACCCAACAACGTGTCGCACTTATGTGTGGCCTAGGCCCGGGGGCTCCTGTCGGTGTACAAAAGGAGGGGTACACCTTTTTGTACCCCTATGACTGTGCACGGGCAGTCTGAGCTACGGGCACCACCACACCAAGCATGGCAAGGGAGGTGAGCTGGGGTAAGATCAAAGCTTGATGGAGACTGGAACAACGCCAAGAACAAGACCACAAAGAGCAAAGGGACGAAGCGGCTCTCCCCGGCAAGGTCCTTGCCGGGGCCAGCTCTGGCAGCCCCGGCAAGACCCTTGCCGCGGCAGCTCGCCCCATGCCTACGGAGCGGGTCACCCTTAAGTCCACCGCCCCCATGGGGCCAGGATTCGGGAGATATCCCCGTGGTGGCATGCAGATCTTTGTGAAGACATCGAAGATCAGATACAAGTTAAGAAGACGACGACCCTTGGCGGGATCCCAGCCAAGGAGAACTACAAGGCCCCCGGCAAGCTCCTTGCCGGGGATGACAGCAGGCGCCGCGGTAGGACCCTTGCTGGAGCCCCGGCAAGGCCCTTGCCGAGGACTCCCGCAAGGCCCCCATCAGGCCCGCACCAACCAGGTTTCCACCGACCCACGCAGCTGCCGACCTGACCAGCTGGATAGGCTCCTGCGTGGCAACCCACAGATCTTCGTGGAGACCCGCTGTTGCGCCACCTCAGCTGCCTGTCTGCCTACATGGCACCTCAGGCACTACTGGCCAGGGCACGTGTCAACACGAGGAGGGGTGGCAATGGACAAGATGGACGTCTCCCCTCGTCCCCGATAAAGCAGGGACACCTAAGCTAGGCGCATTAAATGCGCCTTGTCCTGTAATGCAAAGGATAACCTCGCATCACTGTACCCTGTCCACCTCCTGTGTGCCACTGCGGCGATCCCTTTTCCCTATAAAAGGAGGCCCGAGGCGACCAGGAGAAGTATTCGGTTTTTTAGAACTCCTCACGACTCTGTTGGAGCTCCTCACTAGCTGAAGAACACAAACATATAATCCACCAAAGCAGGAGTAGGGTTTTACGCATCTTTGTGGCCCGAACCTGGGTAAAGCAACCGTGTCCTGACTGTTAGATCCGCTCTTCTCTCAACCCCGCGCCCCGCAACCGTAGTAGGGATTCTTGTGATCCCATAGGTGTCGATCCAAATACACCGACACATTGCAAGCAAGAAAGTCTCTAGCAGTTTCTTCATCCATAACATAACCCTCAGGCACAACAGGCAATTCATATCTATTGGGAGTAGTTTCATCATCACTTTCATAAATATCATCAACATTTGCACTCTCCCTAACTTTAGCAATTTGTTCGTCTAGAAATTCACCTAGTGGCACAGTATGAGGCATAGAGGTAATTTCATCATACATAGCAGAAGTAGCGTCATCAAGAACATACGACATATCAGATTCAATAGCAGGAGTAGGTGTCGCAAGTTTACTCATAATAGAAGGAGAATCAAGTGCAGAGCTAGATGGAAGTTCCTTACCTCCCCTCATAGTTGAGGGTAAGATCTTGGTTTTTGAGTCCTTCAAATTCTTCATAGTGATCGGCAGATAAGAATCCCAAGTGACTTAAAGAATAGAGCTATGCTCCCCGGCAACGGCGCTAGAAAATAATCTTTATAACCCACAAGTGTAGGGAATCGCAACAATTTTCGAGGGTAAAGTATTAAACCCAATTTTGTTGATTCAACACAAGGGGAGCCAAAGAATACTCTTAAGTATTAGCAACTGAGTTGTCAATTCAGCCACACCTGGAAACTTAGTATCTGCAGCAAGATAGTTTAGTAGCACAGTAATATGATAGTGGTGGTAGCAGCAATAAAAGTAAAGATAGTGTTCTTGTAGTTTTTGTGATAATATTAACGGGAAAGTAAATAAGCGGCAAGCAATATAGGTAAAGCTCGTAGGCATTGGATCGGTGATGGGAAAATGCGTCGGATGTAATTCATCATGTAGAAGTTATAACCTAGGGTGACATAGAACTAGCTCCAGTTCATCAATGCAATGTAGGCATGTATTCCAAATATAGTCATACGTGCTTATGGAAAAGAACTTGCATTACATCTTTTGTCCTACCCTCCCGTGGCAGCGGGGTCCTATTGCAAACTGAGGGATATTACGGCCTCCTTTTTATAGAGTACCGGACCAAAGCATTAACACATAGTGAATACATGAACTCCTCAAACTAAGGTCATCACCGGGAGTGGTCCCGATTATTGTCACTTCGAGGTTGCCGGATCATAACACATATTAGGTGACTATAGACATGCAAGATAGGATCAAGAACACACATATATTCATGGAAACATAATAGGTTCAGATCTGAAATCATGGCACTCGGGCCCTAGTGACAAGCATTAAGGATAGCAAAGTCATAGCAACATCAATCTCAGAACATAGTGGATACTAGGGATCAAACCCTAACAAAACTAACTCGATTGCATGATAGATCCCATCCAACCCATCACCGTCCAGCAAGCCTACGATGGAATTACTCACACACGGCGGTGAGCATCATGGAATTGGTGATGGAGGAAGGTTGATGATGACGATGGAGACGATCTCCACTCTCCGGAGCCCCGAATGGACTCCGGATCACCCCTCCCGAGAGAGATTAGGGCTTGGCGGCGCCTCCGTCTCGTAAAATGCAATAATTCTTTCTCCCTGATTTTTCTCTCCATGAAACGGAATATATAGGACCTGGGGATACGTTGGTGGGGCATCGGGGTGCCCTCGAGGTAGGTGGGCGCGCCCTAGGAAGGGGGGTGCGCCCCCCACCCTCGAGGAAAGCCCGTGGGCCCCCAGGTGTGGATCATCTTGCAGGTATTTTTTATATTTTTTGTAATAAATCTCCGTTGATTTTCAAGTGATTCCGAGAACTTTTTATTTCTGCACAAAAACAACACCATGGTAGTTCTGCTGAAAACAGCGTCAGTCCGGGTTAGTTCCATTCAAATCATGCAAGTTAGAGTCCAAAACAAGGGCAAAAGTGTTTGGAAAAGTAGATACGTTGGAGACGTATCACCGTCATTCGCGTGGTACGAGCCATCCCCGCTACTCCTCAGCTTTGATCTAGAACCACCTCCCCACACTGACCATTTTCCCTTTTCTTCCTACTTCGTTTCTAGCCAGAATCGACCGGAACAGCCACCACCCGAAGCTCCTACGCCGTGCCTCCTCGTCGCCGGTGAACCAGGTAGCTCCGGCGATGTCGACCACCACCACCCGAACGGCGACTCCACACTGAGTACGCCAGCGCCCTTAGTTCGACCCACTGTGCCCTACATCGCTGCCGGTGAGCTCGCTGACCATCTGGTCTCGAGGTCAAAGATGAGAGGCGGGCCCCACCTGTCAGCCTCTCCTCTCCCTTGCCTCTCTCGCTCTGACTGGAACCTGGGGCCCGCCCGTCAGGTTCAAACCTGGCGCATGAGCGCCGCTGGCTCGGCCGGGCCGAATCCATTCTCGGCCTGTGCACTGCGGCTGTTCTGGCCCAGTTGCATAGTTCCCTTTTGCTTTTTCTTTTCTGTTCAGTTTTAAAATAATTCCACTGGATAAAATATATATCCAAATTAAATAACTCCAACTCCACAAATCTTGTAATATTCCCACCTATTTAATGGTGTATCTTTCATGCACATCCATCAAACTTTTCTGTAATGTTCAAATTTAAATTTAAATTAGAGCAATAAAGTACCTGTTTGAAAATCCACTTGTGTGTCCCTTTAGCTCCAAATCCAAAACTAAATTTTTCCCCTTCTTAATTTTCCTCCTAGTATTTTACAAAATAATTTGACATTTTTCTGGGCACTTTGACTTTTCTGTTTTTATTATTGCCTTATTTTCCCATTGTTTCTTTTGCGATGAATAGATCTCGTATTTGATGAAGTAGTTGGATAAGAAGAAGGAGAATGACTTGAAGACTTTGAAGACCAAGCCAATCAAGGCAAGCAACCCTTTGACCATGACACCCCTCTTGTTCATCGGTACCCTCTTTCCGATTGCATAATAAATAATAGTGACGGTGATGAACTTGTTGTGAATCACTAAAAGATGCATACCCATACTCATAGCTCTACCTTGTGCATGGAGATACAATGTCAAAAGATTAGCTATTGATGCATAATGTTACATGTGTGCCACGAACTCTTCTAGGTTGCGTTCTTTCGAGAACCCCATTGGGTGACCCTAATGCCCGTGGGATATGTTGAACAAATGTCACCACTTGAGAAAGAAGTGGTGTACCAGAATAAGCATTGTGTGCGTGTGTAAAATTATGGATTAGATTTATGTGTGATTACCATCCCAACCAAAACATGTGCAACCACTCTACCCCTTATAGGAAGGGGCATTATTGATTACTTAGGCTGATACTAGCATGGTGCCCTCATTACTAGTGGCGAGTGTGACTTGAGATCACTCTCGGGACAGGGTCGTGCTTGGAAGGCGGCCATGACTGTTTTTACAAGGCATCGGATACACCGTTGGTCCCTTCGTGTATGTGTGATAATGTGAAAGGGCAGAGTCCCATGATCTTTTGCTTATACATGAGGGTCTTGTATCAATGAGTGGAACCTATGTTAGTGTCGTCTAGGGGAAGATAATGATCGGGTGCTTTCCCTAAGTACTTGAGGTACTGCGGGATCATGGATGACATGAAAGCTTCCTGGATCTTGCAGGTAAAGTGCGCAATCTCTGCAGAGTGTCAAACTATTCGAATAGTCGTGTCCACAGTTATGGACAGTTGGGAGGTGCTACTTAAACTATGTCTAGAAATTTTACAAACATGATGCATATGTGTGTGGAAGAGAACAACTTGAGTCGAAGGCAGTGACTTGACATGTTCAATGACATAGCATTGATCCAAACTCTATTTATGTTGATATATGTAAATTGTTCTCATGGTTACCCAAGTTCATTGATGCATACCTTACAAGATGATAGGACATTCCAACTATCTTGAAGCTAGGTTTCTTACTTGTTGTTACACCATGCATTGTTACTTAGATCCAAAACATGGGTTGCTTGCGAGTACATTCAAAGTACTCATTGACTTCCCACTAGTTATTTAATTGGCAGACATGGATCAACCCTTGAGTCTTTATCTTTGTAAGACTTGACCATAATTGTCAAAATTTGTGTAAGACGGTATGAATGGATGTACGACTCCTGTTATTCAGCTTCTATGTGTTCAGTGAGCACTGATCTCTGGGATCACTGTACACGTGCATTCGGCGGTCTCGACTAATGAGTCCGGGTTCCCATTTTTTCTGAGACTTGAGAACACCTAAGATATAATCAGCTTATTGATCTCTCCCATTCAACCTTTGTAGATGGCCGTTGTACTTGAAGAGCTCTTGACCACCGGGTTCCCCTTGCTTCTTGAGGATAGCCTCCAGGAGTGCCAGTTTCACCGAGCCCCGATCCACATCTATCATGAGCATTGGGTTAGTGACACCGAGATGGAGTACCATGTGGAAGTGATCGTGAAGGCAAATGATCCTCCCACAAGTTGGTTCTTCGAGGGACCCCATATGGCAACACTACTTCTCGCTGTCGAGGCAGCTGCACTCAAGGCACTAACCCGCCTCCGAGAACTTCTTCCGGAGATGGCAGTCAATATGACAACCCTCTTCTTGCCTTACTGGAAGGAAGGTGAAGATGAGAGTAGCGCACGAGTCCCACCACTGTAGGAAGGACTTCCACAATGATTCCAGACCTACTTCAGCCTTTGTGCCGACAGCTTGGCACAAGAATTGGCCTTGGAGTCAATGAAGCTCCGAAAGGAACTCCACGAGATCAGTGTGCTTCTTCGTCAAGCACAGGAGAAGAAGGATAGGATCCAGAAGGAAGGTACGCCTCCTAGGCAACCTGCTATCGCCTATCGAGGCACAAGACCCTCAGCCCCAGCAATGTCGTATGACAGCAAGGCATTATTGCAAGCTCTTCCCCGCACCACTAGGAAATTAACGTCATGTTCAACTCCTCCACTCCCCCACAACTTCAAGTGATAGAGGAGCCCAGACGGATGAAGACGAGGAAGAAGACCCAGAAGAGGCAGAATACGCGACCGAGCATTCCACCACTTAGGCATCATCCGCAACTCAGATATGCCATCCTGCGACCCCTCCAGTAGGATAGGTCGTGTTACCCCTATGCATAGTCGAGTCCTTGTAATGGTTCATACGAAACCATCTAGTGTTGTGTTTGCTTCTGTTGTGTTTCGATGGAAGTCGTACTTTCCCTTTGGGAACATGTAAACGACTACATCACCTATTTGGGTTTTATGTGTTTTGCCATTTTGGCCCTTGCATGAAAACAAGTAGTGTCATACCAACACCCTTACTAGGCACCCATCTTTATTTCTTTCCCTCATCTTTCCCAATCATAAGACCATGACCGCTCCAATAGGATGCCCGTTGTAACTCGTACTGGTACCTCTACCCAGCAGCCCGAAACCAGAGCATCCGCCCAAGCAGAAGCCAGCCCTGAACATGGACATGGATCTGCTTCTCCAAGCCTTCCGAGAGGAACGCCTAGCCAACACTACAGCACTCTAGATGATTGCTCAAGCTGTCAACCGCCAGCTAGCGGGGAACGACAATGGACATTCCACGTTGGCAGAGTTCAAGAAGAATGCACCGCCAATCTTCATCAAGACTGCTGAACCCCTGGATGCAGACAACTGGGTCCGCACCATTGAGGACTTACTGGAACTAGTCGGCTGCATCGAAGAACGCGAGAAGGTGGTTTATAACGCCCACTGTCTCGGGGGAACTGCTAGACCTTGGTGGGATGGATTCAAGGTCATGCATGCTGGGCAAGCCATCACTTGGAATGACTTCAAGGAAGAATTCCGCAAGGCCCATATTCCTTCCGGAATCATGGCTATCAAGAAGCGTGAGTTCCGAGATTTGAAGCAAGGAAGTGGCACCGTCAAAGAGGACATGCAGAAGTTCAGTGTTCTATCAAGGTATGCTCCTAAAGATGTCAGCACTGATGCTGCAAAGAGGCAGCACTTCATGGAAGGCCTCAATCAGACTCTGCAATACTCGCTCGTCATGTGTGACTGCCCAACCTTTCCTGACCTGGTGAACAGTGCACTCATGCTTGAAAACAAGCGGCGTGCTCTGGAAGACACTTGCAAGCGCAAGATGATCAGCAAGGGAAGTTCCAGTTAGCAGAAGCCTCGCCCGTGGCAGCTAGCCCTAGTCAAGACAACCTATCAGTAGCCAAGAGCTCCCGCACAACACACCAACTATAAGCCTCAGCAGTATGCTAACCCGAAGCCAGCTTTGAACAACCCCAAAAACAATGGTGGCAATAAGACCAACAACTCAAACCAAGTCACTTGCTTTGGATGTGGTCAGTCAGGACACATCTGAAGGGTGTACCCCAATAAGAAGCCCGATGCCCCATGCCCCAATGCGCAGAACCCAGGACAAGGCCGCGGAATGCCACAAAGGAACCAAGCTCCTCGCAACCCACCCATCTATAGCAAGGGGCGTGTGAATCACGTCAATACAGAAGAAACTCGGGAAGACCCGGGCGTCGTGCTGGGTACGTTCCTTGTCAACTCAGCACCTACAACTATTTTGGTTGATTCTGGAGCCACGCATTCATTTGTCACCCAAAAGTTTGCATTAAAAAGTGGCATGACCCCTACACCCCTGAATAACCCCATGGTGGTACAAACCCCCGGAGTAGAGATGAGAGAAAAGATAGGCTGTAAGGGAGTCAGTATCGTCATTAATGGGGTAGATTTACTAGCGGACCTTATCGTCCTAATATCACAAGGCTTGGATGTGATCTTAGGCATGAATTGTCTCATCAAGCACCAGGGCCTGTTAGATTGTGCCAACCGTACTATCACTATGACCAATGACCAAGGAGTCGAAGTCAAGTTTGCCTCCAACTCCTCTTCTGCTCAAGCCGCCCAAGTCAACTGTCTGTCTGAAGTTGGATTGGAGCAAGTGCCAGTAGTTGTAGCGACCACGATTCCAATGAACCGAAGTCTCTATGCTTAAGTGTCATCCCTGGATCGGTATGCTGACACACACAGTACTCGAGGATTTATAACAGATGCAAATCACATGTATAAGTAACGTAAATACAATTACCTCAATCATTTAGCAAAAGTAACAACAAGGTTGTGGACTGCCTCCAACACTAACGGCAAAGTTGAATGTAGACATCGCAACCCTAATGTATCACTTACTCGTCGGATAATTCCTGCAACATGAGGAGTTGCAGCCATGTAGGTCAGTACATTGACTCTACTAGCAACTTCACACCATAGAATAATGATGAACAAAATCTATCACAACATGCATATTTGGCTGGTGGAGGGTATAAGGTTAATTTTGCATAAAGCTGATTTTTCCCTAAAACAAAGGAATAAATTATATTTACTACTCAATTGAATTAAGAAATATTCAGAATGGTCCCTCCATCTCAAATCCCCAAGTTACCAAAATTAATAACCCAACAAATTTTACTAGATCAAGTGATGAGATCAATAAAATAATCCACTTCTAAATACTCAAAGATGTCCATAATCGGGGACACGACAACTCATGAATAGTTTGTACACTCTGCAGAGGTTTGTGCCCTTTTCCCCACAAGAATCGATCTCCCCCGTTTGATTTCTCGCACTGCATGGTGTTTGAGAAATGAATGACCGAGACACAGTCTTTCAGAAGCATTATTTCTTAACCCTGGGTAGACCGTAGCACCTACATCTGCTACATCTGCTAGTCTACCACGGAAAGAGGTCACACAACATACTCAACTATGCCAGATCCCATAATGGCTTGTGGCTGCACACGAAAGTTTCTAGGAATGAATGATATATGATCCCTTTGAGCCTAGGTGGCATTCGAATAGGTGATCACAAGGGTCCTCCCAGATCCCATAGGACAATACTGGACCCTCCAGGTGCCCTGGCAACCACTGGTCCATCCCCAGGGTGCCACAACCAATCCACTCAGATGTGTATTAAATTTCCACCTTAAAGAAACCCTTAGTTGTCACTACACTCACAACTTTCATGAAACTCTCATACCAATCCACCTCTACGAGCATGGCTATGCAGTAAGTAACAATGCATATATTCCCTAGGGTTGCTCTCAAGTCATTGGGTTCCTACCTCATGAACTACAAAGCATCATCACATGTAACCAGTCCTACTCATGCAAGTGTTTGAGGATATAACTAATGCAAGTAAAACTGGGTATTGGAAAGCAAGATCAAAGTATGAACTTTCCTTGTACTGATGAGGTAGATTCTTTGCAATCATAACTCGTGATATATCTACTTGTCACACTCAGTTCAATCTATCATAAGCAAAGAATAGCAAACAAACATAAGCAATCACTCAGAAGATCGGAAAGAACGAAGAAAACACTTCGGAAACCTTCAAAACCAAGCAAATAACTCTTACAACAGAGACCAATTTCCAACAGTACCAAAATTAAGTCAATATGGCCTTATCAGAAAGTTTAGGTCAAGAGCTTCGATTTGCAAAAATAATCAACTAAATCGGAGTTATAAAACTCAAGTTATGATAAAAACAAGTTTAAAACAAATATAGTTGAATTCAAATTTTAAAACTTTCAAAAAACATGTTTAAGTTGTTTTACTGGATAGAGGGAATGATAACGAAGAAGTGGGCGTTTGTTTCGTTGGATTTGGTCCAACGAGCAAAAAGATGTGGCTGTTTAAAGTTCAGGGACTAAACTGAAAAAGTTTTAACTACAAATAAGTCCCTGGCCGAAAACTAAAATAAAAAGGAAAAAACTAACGAGCGAACGCTCGCTAATAGAGACTAACGAGTGAAAGCGTTCACTAACAGATCTAAAAGAACGAACGTACGCTAATTAACCCTAACTAATAAAGTAAATCGTTCTAATAAAAAAACCGAACAAAACAAAAAGTATCGGGCGTGTGTTATACCGTAGGCGGCTTTCGACGGGAAACCGGTGGGTCGGGCAGACCAGGGCGGATCAGGTTTTTCGGCTGGCGGATCGGGCACGGAGCTCCGTCGGCGGCGAACTCCGGCGCGGGTCGGGGCGGCAGCTGCGTCCGGCGAGTGCGGCGACGATGGTCGGTGGCGCTGCGAGGTAGAGGCGGGCGGGCGGCGCTGGCGGCTCTGCTGCGCGGGAGCAGCGGCGAGGCGAAGCAATGTGGCGGCGGCGGCGCGATGCGAGAGGAGAGAGGGAGGAAAGAAACGGGGCAGGGCCCTCGGGCTATATAGGAGGAGGCAGAGCGGGTTGGCGTGGGGAAGGGGCAACGACGGGAGGCGTCTCCGACCCGGACTCCTAGACGGAGTCCGACGAGGACACGGCGACGGCACGAGCGGGGAAGACGGTAGCGGACCTGGGCCTTGGCCTGGCTACGGTTGGGACGGCCGAGTCGGCGCGCGCAAAGTTTTTTTTTTAACACACATTAAAATATTTAAATACCAAATAAAATATTAATATAATATAGGCATATTATATATCAAAAAAATTAGAAAAACATTTTCTACAACATGAATATTTTCCTAGAGTCAAATAAAATACACAAAAATTTAAATAAATCAAACCGTGCTTCTAGTTTATTTAAAAATCAAAATAAAATATTTTGAAATACCAAAATTACTTCAAACTCATTTTTTCTCCAATTTCACATTGTAGGGAATAATTTTACCCTATTTTCCATATAGTTAATTTTTGGAGAAAAATAATTTGAGAAAACACAAATAACTCCTAATTTAAAAATGAGTTTTAAAAATACTTCAAAAGAACTTCAAACTCATATTTCTTATAAATTGAAGAAGTTATTTTATCTCCTCTCGGAAAAATCATTGAGTTGCATAAAGTTTCTGAATTTGAAATATTTTAAACTGGAATTCAAAATCTTTTCAAAACCCCTTTTCATTTTATTTAAATGGAAGAAGTCATGTCATCTTCACTCTGGGGTTTTGTGTTGAAAAAATTTTGAATTTACGGATAGCATAAATGCAAAGTGAAAGTTTGGGCAAGCCATTTCATTCCCTCTCATTTAAATTTCAGAAGTTTCAAATTCACTCAATTTCACCCAGCACATCACACAAGCAAACATAACTATCTATTTAATATAACATTCCAAAATTTAGAATTTTGGGATGTTACAAACCTACCACACTTAAAATGAATCTCGTCCTCGAGATTCGAAGAGGCTAGCAAGAAATAGATTGGGGTTCGGGGTCTCCTAACAATTCCATTGATTGGTATGGTCTAGTGTGCTACCATACTTCGAATCATGGTTATGGTTCCATCCAAACTCAGGTACTGCATCCTTTGGCAGTGTCGGTCTTCTTAGATCCTTAGGGTAATTCCCTCTCTGGGCTCTTCCGGTAGTGGCATAACCTTTTTCCTCAATTCTTGTGTCCTTTCATCTTGGTAAAGTTCTTCGAGACTGGTTCCTCTTAGCTGATAGGTCTGGCACCAATTCTAAACAACTATCGTTATCTCGTGGTGGTCATCATACAAATTTAATGGGTCCCTACGAAAAACGGGTCTCGGCTTCATTCTCACAGTATGACCTACGGTTGGCAACAACTGCCTCGTACAATGGAAACTTGGCATACCATTCATTTAAACAAGGTTTTGACATCGTCGTCTCATTACTATGGGTAAGTCACTCAGATTTACCATCCCCTATAATAGAGGCGAATAATAAGAGTAAGTCGGTATGGTGATCAATCCATTCCACACCTAAATCATTACCTTGTATATGGTTTAGTGAATCTCGAAATCTAACACACAGTCATCCTCACAGGCATTGCAGAATTTCTCTTGTCAACGAACTAAGTTCGGATAGATCCATTAATTCTGCAAGCCAAACAACCATCTATCGTTTCTTCACAACCCTCGGGTTTTGCGTGTCCTCCTAAGAAACGTCTGCTGATCAAAATCGTAGCTCCTTCCAGAGGTTTTCCTTCAGCAAGAGTGTGCTTGCTTCTTGACAGGTCCTGGGGCCTGTGGGTTATGGCACATCTCATCACTTGTAAACCATGAACTCATCATCGGGTTGTAAGTGGTCAGTATTCCAACATCTAGCTTCCTAGCATTCTTAAATCCATCTAATTGTATTGTATCCCTTCTTTCTATTGGTACAAACTAAGATATAATTACTCAGACTCATCATTGAGTGGTCCATTCGAAAGTCTGACGTAACTAGCTCTTGTATTCGGGTAACGGTGTTGGGTTCTACCAGCCTTAAAATGAAAAACACCAGTTCCTTCAAAATCGTTTTCCACGTAGCATGATTTCACTCATCACCTATATAGTAACAACTCATAGAATCCAAAATCAATATCACGATGCTAACTTTATTGATTTCCACAATTATTACAATCTCCTGCATTTCCATTGCATATCTCAACTCTATTGCTTAGCACAAGTCTCCTTCTCATTGGGACAGTCTCTAGCATAGTGCCATGCTTCATTACAGCAAAAACACATTACTTCTAACAAGTCTCGTGCTACCCTTGTGATTACATAGCCTCCTTGGGTCCTTGGCTTGTGGGCCCACTTTAGAACTTGTATATCCTTAACTCATCCTTGGAGTCACTATTGCTCCACACTCCAGCATTACACCCTCTTTAAATCCAATTGTACTTGTTTTCTTCATACCCTTGGGGTAAGCTTCATATCATGAATAAACTCCAACTTATTTGTGCAAACTCCACTATTTGGAGCAACATTTTCCTTTCCATTGGTCCAGTGTTCACAGAAAAGGTATCGCCCTAAACAAAATGCATAGGTTCATCCGTAATTCAGTTTCTCCTCATATCAAATATTTTATTACTTCCTGAACCACTACTCAACACTCAAATTTCAAAGGTGCTTTACTACAGATGCTACCATCCACAAAGTTTGGTATGGTTAAGCATTCCTTCTATCTTTATTCATTTGTCCTAGCTAAGGATGCTTCAGTCCCACTCGAATTGTGTAATGCGATTCTTGAAATCATTGATCTTTCGCTTCATCGTGGTGGCCGTGTGCTTCACCCCCATCATCTCTGCGTGAACCTCACGCAGGCATTCCTGAGTCTAACAAAGTCTTGCTTCAAGTATTTATCCAATCTGACATATGGCCTCCATAGCAGCTTCACGAACAGAGTCGAAGAATGTTGTTCATGGTACTCGGGATATGAAAAAGTATTAACCCATAGTTTTTGGGCAAACTCCTTTCACACGGTGGAGGTGTACCTCCACGTACCAAAGTTCAACTCCATTCTCCATGAATGGATAACCTTTGTAAACTACATCTCCTTCAAGGTGAATATGCTTCATCATATCCTTCAGGATCTTTGGGTAATCCTGATCACTAGTCAGGGTCATGATCGTTTCCGGGCCCTTGAGAAAGGACTCGTAAAGAGTTGTCATCTGTAGGTATAAGATAGAAGGGGTACTCAGGACAGTGTATGTATTTCCTTGGGTGAAAGTGTGGCTGTTTGTCCGAGAAAGGTTTAGGGTCATCTTGTCCATGTGTTCTAGGTTTTAGTCTGGGTGAGATAGCAAGAGAGGCACTCACAATCATCCAACAACTCATAACATTTAATATGAGATTCCAAATATATCACCTTCTATTGCTTCACGAGTTATTACAATGTTCTTCCCATAACTCAACTCAACATCCTAGTGAAAGAGTGTATTCCACATTTAGCTACATGTTTCATTCTAATACCCAGATCTCAACTACTCTGCTCAATCTTTCCTCCGGTCTGAACCTTCCCTGGCAAAATGCCCTACTTCCTTGCAGCGTAAACCAATGACATTAGACAAATCTAGGGACTTCCTGGTGACTATCTTGGTTCACTGGGTTTTTGGCTTCCTTGTTGGGCAGTTGCTAGCGTAATGACCTAAATCCTTGAACCGGTAACATGTGATGTGACTCAGGTCCTTTTGCGCAGAAATTGGGTTGTTTTGGGGACACATGCTCTTTCTCTTCCTCGACTTCTTCGTTCCCATCAATTCTTTTATCTTTTGTGTATCAAACTCCACCTCTTTTGTCAGGAAGTCTGCCAGATACTCATGGCTTTCCTGCATGCAATGTTGTGAAAAATGTCCTTCTTCTCCACATGAATAGCAAGCACGGGAGTAAAATCTATTTAGGCCTTCTCCATCAGGGTCGTCAATATCTTCCTCCATCGCGGATTCCTTTGAAATTTCCTCGAGGGCTTCTTTCATTGCTTCTTTCTTTTGCTGGATAGTTCGTTGTACTATGGGGTAAATGTTACACTGGGCACGGTAGTGGGTAGTCCCTTCACACAAGAAACAAGTAATTTCCCTAGTTGGGCATTCTTCAGCTGGGTGACTTTCTTCACAATGAGGGCATTCATCCTTGTGTTCCTCCTGGGTGTGTCCTATGTCTGCACAAATCCTGCAGGCACAAGGTTTCTTCTTCGGGTCGTCACCACACTTTCAGATGAGACGGGATTCTAACAGAGTCTTCTTGAATTCCTCCCAACTTTTTGCTCCATTACATCCTTGTATGGCTTGATGCTTTTTCCACCATGTTGCAGCACTTTTTGTAAGGTACTGAAGAGCGTATTGAACCTCATACTTCCTTGCAATCAAATTTCTCCTGAAGTGATACTCAATGTTTTGTATCCATAGCTCTACCTCGGCTAGGTCATCAGTCCAGAGAATACAAGTCTATCTTCATTCATCCTCTATTGGGTCCAAGAGTTTTGGGGTGAGATTCGGGAGATGGAGAGAGATACACTCAATACAAACAATAGTTTTGAAGAGACGGGTTTTATTTTGTGGCCGTCGAAAAAACATCAAACAAATGACGGCTCACAATCATCGCATCTAACGTAAGTACATAACAGGGGTTTGGTCTTCTAAAGGTCAATATCTCTTCAATGTCGTCAACTCTTCAAATCTTTGGAGTATCCACCGTTGTAACTTCAACACTTCCAATGTATGCTGAGATTCTCTTTACTCCAAAGTGGTCAAAATGAAAAAAGGTATTGTCTAGCTATTTAAGGTAAAAAGGAAGATTTTACAAAACTCGGAGAAGAAGAGAGGTAAAGAGTCTTTTTCAAAATAAAGTTTTAGAGAAATCCTTTTCTATGGGCTTGCTAGTTTCTAGGGTCACGTCCTACAATCAACATGTGCTCTGATACCATCTTGTAGCGACCACGATTCCAATGAACCGAAGTCTCTGTGCTTAAGTGTCATCCCTGGATCGGTATGCTGACACCCACAATACTCGAGGATTTATAACAGAGGTAAATCACATGTATAAGTAACGTAAATACAATCACCTCAATCAATACAACGGAAGTAACAACAAGGTTGTGGAGTGCCTCCAACACCAATGGCAAATTTGAGTGTAGACATCGCAACCTTAACGTATCACTTACTCGTCGGATAGTTCCTGCAACATGAGATGTTACAGCCATGTAGATCAGTACATTGAATGTACTGGCAAATTCACACCATAGAATAATGATGAAAAAAATCTATCACTACATGCATATTTGGCTGGTGGAGGCTATATGGTTAATTTTGCATAAAGCTAATTTTTTTCCTACAACAAAGGAATACATTTTATTTACTACTCAATTGAATTAAGCAATATTGAGGATGGTTCCTCCATCTCAAATCCCCAAATTACCAAAATTAATAACCCAACAAGTTTTATTAGAACAAGTGATGAGATCATTAAAATAATCTACTTCTAGATACTCAAAGATGTCCATAACCGGGGACACGACAACTCATGAATAGTTTGTACACTCTGTAGAGGTTTGTGCTCTTTTCCCCACAAGACTTGATCTCCCCCGTTTGATTTCTCGCACTACATGGTGTTTGAGAAACGGATGACCGAGACACAGTCTTACAGAAGCATTAACTCTTAACCCTGTGTAGACCGTACCACCTACGCCCGCTACATCTGCTAGTCTACCATGGAAAGAGGTCACACAACATACTCAACTACGCCAGATCCCATAATTGCTTGTGGTTGCACAAGGAAGTTTCTACTGAATGATATATGATCCCTTTGAGCCTGGGTGGCATTCCAATAGGGTGATCACACGGGTCCTCCGGGATCCCCTAGGACAACAGTGGACCCTCCAGGTGCCCTGGCCACCACTGGTCCATCCCCAGGGTTCCAAAACCAATCCACCCAGATGTGTATTAAATTTCCACCTTAAAGAAACCTTTAGTTGTTATTAGACTCACAACTTTCATGAAACTCTCATACCAATCCACGCATACAAGCATGGCTAAGCACTAAGTAACAATGCGTATATTCCCTTGGGTTGATCTCAAGTCATTGGGTTCCTACCTCATGAACTACAAAGCATCATCACATGTAACCATTCCTACTCATTCAAGTGTTTGAGGATATAACTAATGCAAGTAAAACTGGGTATTGGAAAGTATGATCAAAGTATGAACTTGCCTTGTACTGATGTTGTAGATTCTTCGCACTCATAACTTGTGATAGATCTACTCGTCACACTCCGTTCAATCTATCTTAAGCAAACAATGGCATCCACACATAAGCAATCACTCAGAAGGTCGGAAAGAACGAAGAAAACACCCTGGAAAACTTCAAAACCAAGCAAATAACTCTTGCAACAGAGACTAATTTCTAACAGTACCCAAACTAAGTGAATTTGGCCTTATCAGAAACTTTAGGTCAAGAGCTTCGATTTGCAACAAGAATCAACTAAATCGGAGCTATAAAACTCAAGTTATGATAAGAACAAGTTTAAAACAAATCTAGTTGAATTCAAATCTTAAAACTTTCAAAAACATTTTTACGTTGTTTTACTGGATAGAGGGGATCATAACTAAGAATTCAACCAACTAGCAAAACGTTGTGGCCGTTTGAAGTTCAGGGACTAAACAAAAAAGTTTTAACTACAAATAAGTCCGTGGACGAAAACAAAAATAAAAAGAAAAAACTGACGAGCGAATGCTCGCTACAAGATACTAACGAGTGAAAGCATTCACTAATAGATATAAACGAACGAACGTACGCTAATTAACCCTACCTAATAAAAAAACGTTCTAATAAAAAACCATACAAAACAAAAAGAACCGGGCGGGTTTTATACCGTAGGCGGTTTTTGACGGGAAACGGGCGGGTCAGGCGGACCGGGGTGGATCGGGTTTTTCGTCCGGTGGATCGGGCGCGGAGCTCCGGCGGCGGCGAACTCCGGCACGGGTCGGGGCGGCGGCTGCGTCCAGCGAGTGTGGAGACAGCGGGCGGTTGCGGTGAGCGGTGGCGGCGCGGGCGCTACGAGGTAGAGGCGGGCGGGCGGCGCGAGCGACTCGGCTGTGCGGCAGTAGCGGTGAGGCGCCGGCGAAGCAACGCGGCGGCGGCGCTAGGGTGTGCGGCGCCGGCGCGATGCGAGGTGAGAGAGGGGGGAGAGAAACAGGGCGGGGCCCTCGTGCTATATGAGAGGAGGGGGAGCGGGTTGGCGTGGGGAAGGGGCAACGGCGGGAGGCGGCTCCGACCCGGACTCCTAGCAGGAGTCTGGCGAGGACACGGCGACTGCGCGGACGGGAAGACGGTTGCGGAGCTGGGCCTTAGTCTGGCTACGGCTGGGCTGGCCCAGTCGGCGCGTGCAAAGTTGTTTTTAACACACATTAAAATATTTAAAAACCAAATAAAATATTAATATAATATAGGCATATTATATATCAAAAAATTTAGAAAAACATTTTCTACAACATGAACATTTTTCTAGAGTCAAATAAAATACACAAAAATTTAAATAAATCACACCATGCTTCTGGTCTATTTAAAAATCAAAATAAAATATTTTAAAATACAAAAATTACTTCAAACTCATTGTTTCTCCAATTTTACATTGTTGGGAATCATTTTACCCTATTTTCCTTATATTTAATTTTTGGAGAAAAATAATTTGAGAAAAACAAAATAACTCCAAATTTAAAAATGAGTTTTAAAAATACTTCAAAAGAACCTCCAACTCATATTTCTTATAAATTAAAGAAGTCATTTTATCTCCCCTAGGGAAAATCATTGAGTTGTATAAAGTTTCTGAATTTGAAAATTTTAAATTGGAATTCAAAATCTTTTCAAAACCCCTTTTCATTTTATTTAAATGGAAGAAATCATGTCATCTTCACTACAGGGTTTTGTGTTGAAAAGAATTTGAATTTATGGATAGTATAAAAGCAAAGTGAAAGTTTGGGAAAGTCATTTCATTCCCTCTCATTTAACTTTCAAAAGTTTCAAGTTCACTCAATTTCACCCAGCACATCACACAAGCGAACATAACTATCTATTTAATACTCCCTCTGTCCCAAAATAAGTGACTCAGCCTTGTACTAACTTTGTACTAAAGCTAGTACAAAGTTGAGTCACTTATTTTGGGACGGAGGGAGTATAACATTCCAAAATTTACAATTTTGGGATGTTACAGTAGTATGTGAGTACCTCAATGTATTTCCTGATGAGCTACCGCGAATGCTTCTTGACCGTGACATTGAGTTCGTCATCAAGCTCACACTAGAGCAGGACCCATCTATAAGCCTTATAGAATGGGACGGAAGAGTTAGCAGAGTTGAAGAAGCAACTGGGAGAGCGGTTGAGAAAGGGATTTATCCGCCCTAGTGCCTCCCCTTGGGGATCACCTATTCTGTTTGTGGCAAAGTGGGATGGTACCATCCACTTATGCATTGACTATTGTTCCCTCAACAAAGTCACAATCAAGAACAAGTATCCACTTCCCATGATTGAAGATCTGTTTGATCAACTCAATGGAGCCAAGCTATTCTCCATGATCGACCTCATATCTGGGTACTATCAGCTGAATATCAGACCCCAAGACATTCCTACGACGTCATTTGTAACCAGATATGGCATGTATGAGTTCACGTTCATGTCCTTTGGATTGACCAATGCCCCAGCTTACTTCATGTACCTCATAAATAAGGTCTTCATGCAATATTTGGACAAGTTTGTCATCGTCTTCTTTGATGACATTCTTATCTACTCGAAGATAGAAGAAGAGCATGAGCTACACTTGAGGATGGTCCTAGACAAGCTTCGAGAGCACCAACTATATGCCAAATTCAGCAAGTATGAATTTTGGTTACAGAAAGTTGGATTCTTGGGTCATGCCTTGGCCAAGTAAGTATTGTCGGTATATCCTGCGAAGATTGAAGTTGTGACCCAATGGCAATATCCAACTACCGTCAAGGATGTAAGAAGCCTCCTCGGACTTGTGGGCTATTATCGCAAATTCATGGAAGGATTCTCAAGCATTGCCTGGAAAATGACTCAGTTCTTGAAGGACAAGAAGTTCGAATGGACACCGAAGTGCGAGGAAAGCTTCCAAGAACTCAAGAAGAGATTGACCACTGCTCCAGTTCTGGCAACACCTGACATTCACAAGGAGTTTGTGATATATTGTGATGCCTCTGGAACCGGATTGGGAAGCGTTCTGATGCAAGAAGGCTGAGTCATAGCTTACTTTTCAAGACAACTACAACCTCATGAAGAAAACTATGCTACTCATGATCTTGAGTTAGCAGCAATGGTTCATGCTTTGAAGACATGGCTACATTACCTCCTAGGAAAGTGGTGTGAGATAGACACAGGCCACAAAAGTCTGGAGTATATTTTCACTCGGAATGAATTGAACATGAGGCAGAGAAGATGGTTGGAACTGATCAAGGATTATGACCTCAGTGTTCAATAAAACCCCGGGAAGGCTAATGTGGTAGCAGACGCCTTGAGCAGAAAGGCTTGCTCCCGAATGCCATGATTGAGGGAAGGCAGCCAACCCTGTTTGAAGAGTTCAAACAATTTGGCTTGGAATTGGTTACCTATGGATATCTGGCCAACCTGCAAGTCAATCCAACCCTGATGGACGAAGTCAAGGAAGCGTAGAATGGACACGTAAGCATCGAAGGCATCAAGAAGAAGATGAAGATAGGCAAGGCCCCAGGATTCTTCGAAGACGAGCACGGGATTATTTGGTACAAAGGCCGTATCTGCATACCGAACAAGAAGGAGTGATACGTCCATTTTACATCATGATTTTATGTTGATATTTATTGCACTATGGGCTGTTATTACACGTTATGTCACAATACTTATGCCTTTTCTCTTTTATTTTACAAGGTTTACATGAAGAGGGAGAATGCCGGCAGCTGGAATTCTGGGCTGGAAAAGGAGCAAACATTGGAGACCTATTCTGCACAACTCAAAAGGCTCCGAAACTCCACGAAACACCGTTTCAGAAAATATAAAAATAATCTAGCGAAAGATATCTGCTAGGGGGGCCACCACCTGTCCACGAGGGTGGGGGCGCGCCCCCTGCCTCGTGGGCCACCGGTGACCCCCCGATGCCCATCTTCTTCTATTTGAGGTGTTTTCACCTGGAAAAAATCATAGGGAGGCTTTCGGAACAAAACACCACCGTCTTGAGGTGGAACCTTGGCGGAAGCAATCTAGGGCTTCGGCGGAGCTGTTATGCCAGGGATACTTTCCTCCGGGAGGGGGAAATCGTCACCGCCGTTAGCACCAACAACACTCCCATCTTGGGGAGGGTTATTTTCATCAACATCTTCACCAACACCATCTCCTCTCAAAACCTAGTTCATCTCTTGTATCCAATCTTTGTATCAAAACCTCAGATTGGTACGTGTAGGTTGCTAGTAGTGTTGATTACTCCTTGTAGTTGATGCTAGTTGGTTTACTTGGTGGAAGATCATATGTTCAGATCCATTATGCATATTAATACCCCTCTGATAATGAACAATAATATGTCTTGTGAGTAGTTACGTTTGTTCCTGAGGACATGGGAGAAGTCTTGCTATAAGTAGTCATGTGAATTTGGTATTCGTTCGATATTTTGATGAGATGTATGTTGTCTTTCCTCTAGTGGTGTCATGTGAATGTCAACTACATGACACTTCACCTTTATTTGGGCCTAGAGGAAGGCATTGGGAAGTAATAACTAGATGATGGGTTGCTAGAGTGACATAAGCTTAAACCCTAGTTTATGCGTTGCTTCGTAAGGGGCTGATTTGGATCCACACGTTTCATGATATGGTTAGGTTTACCTTAATACTTCTTTTGGAGTTGCGGATGCTTGCAATAGAGGTTAATCATAAGTGGGATGCTTATCCAAGTATGGGCAGCACCCAAGCACCGGTCCAACCACATACCAAATTATCAAAGTAACGAATGCAAATCATATGAACGTGATGAAAACTAGCTTGACGATAATTCCCATGTGTCCTCGGGAGCGCTTTCCTTCATATAAGAGTTCGTCCAGGCTTGTCCTTTGCTACAAAAAGGATTGGGCCATCTTGCTGCACCTTATTTACTTTTACTATTTGTCACTTGTTACCAATTACCTTATCACAAAACTATCTGTTACCAATAATTTCAGTGCTTGCAGGAAATACCTGACTGAAAACTGCCTATCATTTCCTTCTGCTCCTCGTTGGGTTCGACACTCTTACTTATCGAAAGGACTATGATAGATCCCCTACACTTGTGGGTCATCATGACTCTTCTCGGGCGCCATTGCCGGGGAGTGAAACGCCTTTGGTAAGTCAAATTTGGTAAGGAAAAATTTATATAATGTGCTGAAATTTACCGTTACTTGTTACTATGGCTCATAATCCTTTGAGGGGCTTGTTCGGGGTATCTTCACCCCGACCAGTACAGCAAAGAGTTGCTCCTCAACCTACTGAACCTACTGAAAATGTTTGCTTTGAAATTCCTTCGGGTATGATAGAGAAACTGCTAGCTAATCCCTTTACAGGAGATGGAACACCGCATCCCGATTTGCACCTAAGCTATGTGGATGAAGTTTGAGGATTATTTAAGCTTGCAGGTATGCCCAAGGATGTTATCAACAAGAAGGTCTTCCCTTCATATTTGAAGGGAGATGCATTGACATGGTTTAGGCTATGCGATGATATTGGATCATGGAACTACAATCGATTGAAGTTGGAATTTCCTCAGAAGTTCTATCCTATGCATTAGGTCATCGTGATCGTAATTATATATATAATTTTTGGCCCTGCGAAGGAGAAAGCATCGCTCAAGCTTGGGGGAGGCTTAAGTCAATGTTATATTCATGCCCCAATCATGAGCTCTCAAGAGAAATGATTATTCCAAATTTTTATGCTCGGCTTTCTCTCAATAATCGGTCCATGCTCGATACTTCTTGTACTGGTTCTTTTATGATGAAGACTATTGAATTCAAATGGGATTTATTGGAAAGAATTAAACGCAACTCTGAAGATTGGGACCTCGACGAAGGTAAGGAGTCAGGTATAACCCCTAAGTTTGATTGTGTTAAATCTTTTATGGGTACCGATGTTTTCCGTGAATTTAGCACTAAATATGGGCTTGACTCTGAGATAGTAGCTTCGTTTTGTGAATCATTTGCTACCCATGTTGATCTCCCTAAGGAGAAGTGGTTTAAATACCATCCTGCGATTGAAGTAAAAGTAGTTGAACCTGTTAAAGTTGAAGAAAAGACTAACACTTATAATGTTGATCCTATTGTTCCTACTACTTATATTGAGAAACCGATTTTCCCTGTTAGGACAAAGGATCATGCTAAAGCTTCAACTGTGGTTCGTAAGAGTAATACTAGAACACTTACACGCTCTGAGCAAATTAAAGTTGAACCTAGTGTTGCTACAGTTAAGGATCTATTGGTCGAAAATTTAGATGGACATGTCATTTACCTCCAAGAAGAAGCTGCTACAATCGCCAAACCCGATACTCGAAATAAACATAGACCTGTTGTAGGCATGCCTATTATTTCTGTTAAAATAGGAGATCATTGCTATGATGGTTTATGTGAGGTAGGGGCTAGTCCGAGTGTAATACCCATTTCCTTATATGATGAAATTATGCACAATATTGCACCTGCTGAGCTAGAAGGTATTGATGTCACTATTAAGCTTGCTAATAGAGACACTATTTCACCAATTGGGATTGTTATTGATGTTGAAGTCTTGTGTGGGAAAGTTAAATACCCTGATGATTTTCTTGTTCTTGGTTCCCCACAAGATGATTTTTGCCCCATTATATTGGGTAGACCCTTCTTGAAAATTGTTAATGCTAAGATAGACTTCGAAAAGGATACTGTTACTATTGGATTAGGGGATATGTCTCATGATTTTAACTTTGCTAAATTTCATAGACAACCCCATGATAAAGAATTTCCTAGTAAGGATGAAATTAATGCTCTTGCTTCTATTGATGTGCCTCCTAACGATCATTTAGAACTATATTTGCTAGACCATGAAAATGATATGTATATGAATAAGAGAAGGGAAATAGATGAAATATTCTTTAAGCAGGGACCCTTATTTAAAAACAACTTGCCTGTTGAAATTCTAGGGGATCCTCCTCCACCCAAGGGTGATCCCGTGTTTGAACTCAAACCATTACCTGATACTCTTAAGTATGTTTATCTCAATGAAAAGAAGATATATCTTGTTATTATTAGTGCTAACCTTTCAGAGCTGGAAGAAGAAAAATTATTGAAAACTCTAAAGAAGCACCGTGCTGCTATCGGATATACTCTGGATGATCTTGAGGGCATTAGTCCCACTCTATGCGAACACAAGATAAAGTTGGAAGAGGATGCAAAACCGATTATTGATCATCAACGATGGTTAAATCCTAAGATGAAAGAAGTGGTAAGGAAGGAAATACTAAGCTTCTAGAGGCAGGTATAATTTATCTAGTTACTGATAGCCAGCGGGTAAGTCATGTCCATTGTGTCCCTAAGAAGGGAGGTATGACTGTTGTTCCTAATGATAAATATGAATTGATCCCGCAAGGAATTATTACAGGTTATAGGATGGTAATTGATTTCCACAAATTAAATAAAGCCACTAAGAAAGATCATTACCCTTTGCCTTTTATTTATCAAATGCTAGAAAGGTTATCCAAACACACCCATTTTTTCTTTCTAGATGGTTATTCTGGTTTCTCTCAAATACCTGTGTCAAAAGTGGGTCAAGAAAAGACCACTTTTACTTGTCCTTTCCATACCTTTGCTTATAGATGTATGCCTTTTGGTTTATGTAATGCACCTGCTACCTTCCGAAGATGCATGATGGCTATATTCTCTGATTTTTGTGAAACAATTGTTGAGGTTTTCATGGATGATTTGTCCATTTACGAAACTTCTTTTGATGATTGCTTGAGCAACCTTGATCGAGTTTTGCAGAGATGTGAAAAAACTAATATTGTCTTGAATTGGGAAAAGTTCCACTTTATGGTTAATGAAGGCATTGTCTTGGGGCGTTAAATTTCTGAAAGAGGTATTGAAGTTGACAAGGCTAAAGTTGATGCTATTGAAAAGATGCCGTGTCCCAAGGACATCAAAGGTATAAGAAGTTTCCTTGGTCATGCCGGGTTTTATAAGAGGTTCATTAAGGACTTCTCCAAAATCTTCAGGCCTCTAAGTAATCTCTTACAAAAGATGTTCCTTTTGCCTTTGATAATTGTTGTGTAGAAGCATTTGAAATACTTAAGAAAGCATTGATCTCTACACCTATTGTCCAGCCTCCTGACTGGAATTTACCCTTTGAGATTACTAGTTAGTGTGCACGTTCAACGCACATATCGTCAAGGAGTCAAGGTTCACTCTCTCCTAAGCTGACCTGCTTGGGGGATAAGGGAGGCGACAATTTGCCTATTCCAAATGTCGTGTATACATCTTCAATCTACATCATGTGTACATGCAGAATTAGTTTTTTACAATTATCAGGAGGTTGAGTTTATGCATTACTTTCCCCTATCATATTGCTGGACCTCCCAATATGTAAATGAAAATCATATGATTCGACTCCATCAGAATGCAAATACCAGTGCATCCCAATATGGTTGATCAATTGCCCTGGAGCTTATTTGGAATGGACAGTGATGATCTCGAGGGCATTTTGAGAACATCTTGGCGTATATGTAAAAGAAGAAACAATAGTAATGTTCATACGAAGTAAGTGTGTTAATAAACTTAAGAAAAATATGAATTAGCTTTTACGAATAACTTTGAAACCTCAATTCTCTAATTTGAAACTGCAATCTCCCACACTTACAGTCTTCTCAAGCATCTCAATGATAGTTCATGCGAAGCAAAACATCAAAACATCACTTAAAAAAGCAAGATAACTTAGAAGAAGAAAATGTGCTAATCAGTACTCTCATATTACTCTACAAAGTAGCATTCTTTCAATATCCGAAATTGCAAACCGTGGATAATTTAGTACGATTGACACATGTACCGGGGATGATACTATGTGTCATCTACTCTTTCTTTTCCCGCAAAATTACTAAATACAAATAGAATGTTTGTATACAGACACATAATTCCTGCTAAAACATAATGGCTAAAAATTTACTTTGAAGTACAATGCTCGAATGTACCAAAAAGCCATTTCCTCTTTTTTTGTGAACATGCAGGAGAACTGCGTGTATCAATAATTCAGTATATAAAAAGAAAATAGTGCATCAGCCTAATGAAGGCCGACAAGAGCATCGGCGCCACAAAAGTTTAAACGACAATGAAACATGAAGACACGATCTCAAACTAAATATTGTTGCCTCTCTAGCAAAATAATTACATGGATAAATCTAGCTACAAATTATACTTCAAGTAGTGGAGCATGATATTTTTATATGTGACATGCCAGTTTAAATGTAGAAAATGAACAATGCATTTTTTTATATCTCAATTCATAAACACGCAATTAATAAGATCTCCCTTCTTACCGATCATCCTAAAATATCAACAAAGGCTATAAGATGGGGATTGGACACAGAAAAACTAATAGCTATGTGTCTCCAAAACTACCACTCTGACCATCACTTCTCTATTCATGCAGGCAACGTCCAAATATCACCAAATGCTATAAGAGGGATTGAACACATCAATGCACAAATGGTAGCCAAGTCAACATGATGAACGTACTAATTTGCATTGCCAAATAATTACCTGGAACTCCATCCATGTCATAGGGAGTGAGGCGACAATGCTGGAGGGATGGGCAGTCCTCACATATAGTGGACTGGCCGTGGCCTCCAGGCAGTCGAGTCTGTAACTTAAATCATATGCATACATGTACATAATACATAGACACCTCATTGAGAAAAAATGCCTCGGTCATTGTCACACCCTGCATTTTGTAACATGTTATATGTAACTTTGAGGCATGAAAATTTGGACCAGCAAAATTTTTTTTAGCATCATTTGGCTTTTATTTGGAATTGAGTTTTCTTCATTTGCTTTTTCATGTGCTCATTAAAGTCAACTATGATCTCTTGTAGATCTCATCTCCATACTCTAAGCTTCTGCCCAATGATCATGCCAAGTGTTATATAACAGTATAGTAATTTCTTACAAAATTAATTTGGCCAAAAAGTATTTTATAAATTTAGTTTTCCAAAAACCCCTGAATTGAGATTTGCACTGCAAGTACTTGATTTAGGGTGTGAAAATTATTTCAAAAGGTTTATTTGAGACCTAGTAGTTATAGGACTCCCAGAAACCACAAAGGTATAATTTTAAAAGTTATTTTCCTATTTTATTCAAAAGCTTTTTCTTAAGGCCAGAAATGGTCTTTAATAGGGGAAAATTATTTAACTGTTTCAAAAATATTTGCCAAAATTCAGAGAGACTCATAGGACATATATTGTCCATATATAAGAGTTTCAACACTTGGTCATGTTCAAAATAATGGGCTAAACCCTCTAAAACCCTTTCTGGATATTTCAAGCTTTTGAAATATTTACAAAGGAATTTTTCTTCAAAAATTCCAGGGAAATTCTATCATGTCATATATGACATATTTGATGATCTTGCCAAGTCCCATGCCTTGGGAAGCAAGAAAACCTCCTCAACCCCCTTCAAAACCATTCTGTCCATATTTGAAGTTTGAGCAACTTTACATTGCCAAACTTGTCCAAATGCTCTCAAACTTGGTGCACATGCTAGAATGGCCTAATAAGGCACCTAGACCAAGTGGCACAAGAATTTGAATAGAGCAACTTGATCAGATCACCTCAAAACCCTTTTCTGTTCAAATGCAAATTTGAACAACTTTACATTACCAACTTTTTATCTGGAGCTTCAAACTTTGTGGGCATGATCAATACCCCAAATAATGATGCTACACCAAGTGGTGCATCAAGGGGAGATGATTAGCTTGACTCAACCAAGATGAAACTGTTTCTGTTGATTTCTAGGGTTCACCAAAGTTACATTGGCTAGTTTCTTCAAATGAGCCCAAATTTGGTGAAGCACCCTATTTTCTCATGTCTTTCAACCCTGTCAAGTGCCATGTCAAGTGGACTTCATTTACTTGATCAAACACTGATCAAACACCTTCTGCAGAAATGCTATAACCTCCATCTTGACCACTTTCACTTTTCTCCATGGCCTCAACTTCTTACCACAGGCTCATTGAGTTACCAGCTACCTCCAGTAACTCCCCCAGCACCCCAGCTCCATGATTGGAGGGTGAAACCCTTGTTTTACCTTGCTGTACAGCCAGCTTCCACCATTTTTACCAACACTCTCACTCTCTCTCTGCACCCCAGAGCATCCAAGGCCTCAGGGCTTTTCTTTACTTCTCCTACAACGTGCTAGACACTGTTGGGCACGCTGGAACGGACCAAACTGGCGAGAGCGCGTCGATGCCAGTCAAACGCATGCTCGGGAGCGCGCGAACAGTGCACCTCGCACGCTGGCTCGGGCCAATCAGCCTCCCCCGACAACCTCGAGCCTCCCCCTCGCGCCAGTTGAGGCGCCTCGACGTCCGCAACCTCCCCGGCGCTGTCCCCCCTCCTCCTGCGCCCTCCAGTGAGCGTCGCCGCACGCGCACCGGTCGCCCTCTTCGGCCATTCCTCTGCTCCACACGCGCACGCTCCTCTGACACTCCCCCGCTCCTCTTATCCCCTCAGCTGGACGTGGAGCTAGTCCACGGACCTTCCCGGCGTGTTCCCAGGCTCCAGAAACCTCCACAGCCTCGCCTGCAACCTCGCCGGCGCACGGGTCCACGGTGAACTACGGGCGCGGCTATTTAAGGCCCTCTCGAGCTTCTCCAACACCCTCACCAGCCTCACACCTCTCCACTGAGACCCCCAACACCACCAGTTCGACCCCAGGACGCCCCAGTGCTCGGGATCGACCGGAGCTCCGCCGCGTCGGGCCGCCGGCGATCTCGAGGTACAGGCCTCCCCTGCCTCTCCTTCCACTCATTTCGGAACCGCCGCACCTCACTGACCCTTTCCCCCTCATCTCCCCTCTCTGTGGCAGTCGGAAACAACCCCGACCACCGTCCTCCGACGAGCTTCCGCCGTCCCACCTCGTCGCCGGCGAACCAGACTTCCCCTCCGTGCCGCACTACCACCACTACAACCGCGACACAACGCTGAGTCCATCCCTGGCCTCCGTTGCCGTCGCCGTGGCCGGAATCGTCGCCGGTGAGCTCGCCGCCGCCGTGGCCGAGGGGTTAGAGATGACAGGCGGGCCCCGCCTGTCATCCCCCCACCTCTCTCCCCCTCCTCTGTGCTGCTGACCCACGGGCCCCGCCCGTCAGGTTTGAAAACCTGACGTGCGCTCGCGCTGGCTCCGTGCGGCTGGGCCAGTCCGCCTGGGCCGTGCACTGTGGCCTCTTCTGGCCCAGTGCACAGGACCCTTTTTCATTTTTCTTTTCTATTGATATTTTAAACATTTCTACAGAAAAGAATATTGATCCAAATTAAATATTTCCAACTCCTAAAATCTTGTAATATTCCAACCTATTTAATGGTACCACTTTCATTCAAATCCATGAAACTTTTCTGTATTGTTCAAATTTAAATTCAAATTTGAGCAGTATAACTCCTGTTCAAAAATCTATATATTCTATTCTGTAACTCCAAAACTCCAACTAAGATTTTTCCCCATCTTAGAAATCCCTCTAGTATTTTACAAAAATGAGTTGACATTTTTGTGAGCACTTTGATTTTTCTGTTTTATTTGTATTCTTATTTTCCGTGGTTATTATGCGACGTATAGATCCCGTATTTGACGAAGTTGTTGTGGAAGAAGAAGGAGAAGGACTTTAAGACTTTGAAGACCAAGCCAATCCAGGCAAGCAGCCCTTGACCATGATACACTTGTTCCTCGGAACCCGTTTGTTTCCGATGCATGATGATTAGGGTTACGATGGTAACCTACATGAACCACCACATGATGCATGCTTTATTGTTGATCTTGCTATATGCTAGATAACATGCAATAGGTGGCCATGATGCTTATACATTGCATGACAGGATCTTGATCTTGCTATGTGCTAGATGACTTGCATATGGTTAGTGGTTATGATTAGTGATGCATGTGTGACATGAACCATCATGGTTGAAGTCTTTGCATAAAACCCCGTCGGTGCCATTTATGCCCGAGGGTGATGATGATGATAAGTTGGGTGACCACTTGATGACGAAGTGGTGTGCCAAGGCAAGTGTGTGTGTTTTCAAACGGATTGGTTGAAGTTGCGACCGTTATTCCAACCATACATGTGCAACCACACTACCCCTAATGGGACCGGGCTTTATTGATTACTTAGGTCGATACTAGCATGGTGCCCGCATTACTAGTGACGGGAAGACTTGAGGTCTTTCCCGGGAAGGGGTCGTGCTTGGATAGACGGCCATGACTGTTTTTACAGGGCACCGGACACACCGTTGGTCCCTTCGGGTATGCGCGACATTGAAATTAGGGCAAGTCCCGTGATCTATTGTTTGTATCCGAGGGCCATGTACCAACGAGTGGACTCTATGTTAGTGTCGTCTAAGGAAAGGTAATGACCGGGTGCTTACCCCGGGTACTTGAGGTACCGCGGGTCGTGGATGACATGGAAGTTCCCCGGATCTTGTGGGTAAAGTGTACAACCTCTGTAGAGTGTCAAACTATTCGAATAGCCGTGTCCACGGTCATGGACAGTTGGGTAACCGCTCTTGGGCTACGTCCAATGTTTGTGAAACCATGCGTGTGTATGTGAGTCAAGGTGGTGACATGACTCGATGAGATGAATCATATTCATGTTGATGTCGGTAACCTGTCTTCGAGGTTACGCGAGGTTATTGATGCATAAACTTGATGATAGCATATTGTTCTAGCTTCCTGCTAGATTGTTCCTTATTGTTCCATTGCATTGTTACCACATCATGGGTTGCTTGCGAGTACATTCAAAGTACTCATTGGCTTGCCACTAGTTATTTAATTGGCCATGCATGGAAGAACAGGAATATGAGGAAGAGTTCTTTGGAGACGAACATGCGAACTAGGACGCTATCCCAGTCAGAATGCCTGTAGGGTTAAGGCAGATGGCATGGGTTCTACCCGTTTATCGAAGACTTCTGCTACTTGAGCTGTTTCCTATTCAGCCATGAGGCTCTATCTATGTAAGACTTGGCCATAATGGCCTTAATTCGTGTAAGACTATTTGTATGGATGTAAGACTCTTGTTATTTCAGCTTCTGTGTGTTCAGTGAGCATTGATCTCTGGGATCACTGTACACGTGCATTCGGTGATCTCGACTTCCAAGTCGGGGTCCCCACAGAGCTGGTACCAGAGCCATCCTTACTGTAGGAAGCCTTAGTTAGCATGGGCGTTAGTTAGTTGAGACCCTTTTTCAAAAACCTTCTGAACCTCTCTTCTTTTCTAAACCTGAGATTTCCTCAGCTTATTAACCCCTCCTATTCCACCTTTGTAGATGGCCGCTGTTCCCGAAGAGCACCTGACCACTGGGTTTCCCCTACTTCTCGAGGATAGCCTCCAGGATTGTCAGTTCCACCGAGCACCTATCCTCACCTACCTTGAGCATTGGGTGAGCGATACTGAGGTGGAGTACCATGTGGAAGTGATCGTGAAGGCAAACGATCCTCCCACAAGTTGGTTCTTCGAGGGACCCCAGATGGCGACACTACCACTCGCTGCCGAGGCTGCTGCACTCAAGGCACTAACCCGTCTCCGCGAGCTTCTTCCGGAGATGGCAGCCAAGATGGCAACTCGCTTCTTACCTTACCGGAAGGAAGGTGATGAAGAAAGCAGCGCACTAGACCCTCCACTGAAGGATGGACTCTCGCTTCGGTTCCAGACCTACTTCAGTCTATGTGCCGACAGCTTGGCACAAGACTTGGCCTCGGAATCAATGAAGCTTCGAGAAGAACTTTACAAGACCAAGGCACTTCTTCGTCGAGCTCAAGAGAAGGCAAACAGGATCAAGAAAGAAGGGGCGCCTTCTGGACAAACCGCTATCACATATCGAGGCGGAAGGCCCTCCGAGGATGTGTCTTCCAAGGGTGAAGAACCACCTCGGCGACGCCGGATGACAGCAAGGGAATACCGCAAGCTTTTCCCTGCACCACCGTCGAAGCACCGTCGTATCCAACTCCTCCACTCCCCCACTCCCTCAAGTGACAAGGGAGCCCAGACAGATGAAGACAAGGAGGAAGACCCAGAAGAGCCGGAATACGGGACTGAGCATTCCGCCGCTTAGGCATTATTCGCTACTCGGATATGCCCGTTGTAACCCCTACGGTAGGATAGGTCGTGTAACCCCTATGCGCAGTCGAGTCCTTGTATGGTTCATATGAAACCATCTAGCGTTTGCTTTTGTTGTGTCTGGATGTAAGTCGTAATCTTCCTTCGGGAATGTGTAAACGACTACATCACCCATTTGGATTTTAATGAATGTGTTTTGGCCTCTCGGCCCTTGCATGATTTGATTTAGTGTCACACCCACCCCCTTACTAGGCACCCATCTTTCTTGCTTTCCCTCTTCCGAGTCATGAGACCTTTTACCGCTCCAACAGGATGCCTGTTGTAACTCGTACTGGTACCTCTACCCAGCAGCCCGAAGCCGGAGCATCCTCTCAGCCAGAGGCAGGCCACGACCAAACCAACGACCAAGCTCCACCACCACCTCCTCCAAGCATGGACATGGCTCAACTTCTCCAAGCTTTCTGAGAGGAACGCCAAGCCAACACTGCAGCTCTCCAGCTGATTGCTCAAGCTGTCGCCAACAACCGCCAGCCGGCGGGGAATGGCAATGGACGTTCCACGTTGGCAGAGTTCAAGAAGCATGCACCGCCAACCTTCATCGAGACTGCTGAACCCCTGGATGCAGATGACTGGGTCCGTTCCATTGAGGAAATCCTGGAACTAGTCGGATGCACCGAAGATCGAGAGAAGGTGGCTTATGCAGCCCACTGCCTCGGCGGAACTGCTAGAGCTTGGTGGGATGGATTCAAGGTCATGCATGCTGAACAAGACATCACTTGGGTGAACTTCAAGGCAGAATTCTGCAAGGCCCACATTCCTTCCGGAATTATGGCTATCAAAAAGCGTGAGTTCCGAGCCCTGAAGCAAGGAAGTGGCACTGTCAAGGAGTACATGCAGAAGTTCAGTATTCTGTCAAGGTATGCCCCTGAAGATGTCAGCACTGATGCTGCCAAAAGGGAGCGCTTCATGGAAGGCCTTAATCAGACCCTGCAATACTCGCTTGTCGTGTGCGACTGCCCGTCTTTCCCTGACCTGGTGAACAAGGCACTTATGCTTGAAGACAAGCGGCGTGCTTTGGAAGACACTCGCAAGCGCAAGCTGGTCAGTAAGGGAAGTTCCAGCAACCAGAAGCCTCGTCCGTGGCAGTCAGCCCCGGCCAAGCCAACCTATCAGCAGCCAAGAGCTCCTGCACCTCGTGCCAATCCTCAGCCTCAGCAGTATGCCAACCCCAGGCCAGCCTTCAACCCCAATACCAGTGGTGGCAACAAGATCAACACTCCAAACCAAGTCACTTGCTTTGGATGTGGTCAGCCCGAACACATCTCCAGGGTGTGCCCCAACAAGAAGCCTGATGCCCCGCGCCCCAATGCGCAGAACCAGGGACAAGGTCGTGGAATGCCACCAAGGAACCCAGCTCCTCGCAATCCACCGAACTATGGGAAGGGGCATGTGAATCACGTCACTGCTGAAGAAGCCCAGGAAGACCCGGACGTCGTGCTGGGTACGTTCCTTGTCAACTCAGCACCTGCAACTGTCTTGTTTGATTCTGGAGCAACGCATTCATTTGTCACTCAAAGATTTGCATTAAAAAGTGGCATGACCCCTACACCCCTGAATAACCCTATGGTGGTACAAACCCCCGGAGCCGAGATGAGAGCCAAGATAGGCTGTAAAGGAGTGAGTATTACCATTAATGGTGTAGACTTCCTAGCAGACCTTATTGTCCTGAGATCGCAAGGCTTGGATGTGATCCTAGGTATGAATTGGCTCAGCAAGCACCAATGCTTGTTAGACTATTCCAATCGGACAGTCACTGTGACCAATGACCAAGGAGTAGAAGTCAAGTTTGCCCCCAACTCCTCTTCCGCTCAAGCCGCTAAAGTCAACTGTCTGTCTGAAGTTGGGCTAGATCAAGTACCGGTGGTATGTGAGTATCCTGATGTCTTTCCGGATGAACTACCGGGAATGCCCCCTGACCGTGACATTGAGTTCATCATCGAGCTCGTGCCAGGAGCAGGACCCATCTATAAGAAGCCTTATAGAATGGGGACGGAAGAATTAGCCGAGTTGAAGAAGCAGCTAGAAGAGCAGCTAAGGAAGGGATTTATCCGCCCGAGTGCCTCCCCTTGGGGATCTCCTGTTCTGTTTGTGGCAAAGAGGGACGGTACCATCCGCTTATGCATTGACTATCATTCCCTCAATGAAGTTACAATCAAGAACAAGTATCCACTTCCCAAGATCGAAGATCTGTTTGATCAACTCAGCGGAGCCAAGGTATTCTCCAAGATCGACCTCAGATCTGGGTATTACCAGCTGAAGATCAGACCCCAAGATATTCCGAAGACGACATTCGTAACCAGATATGGCCTGTACGAGTGCACGGTCATGTCTTTTGGATTAACCAATGCCCCAGCCTACTTCATGTATCTCATGAATAAAGTCTTCATGGAATATTTGGACAAGTTCGTTGTTGTCTTCATTGATGACATTCTTGTGTTCTCGAAGTCGGAGGAAGAGCATGAGCAGCATCTGAGGATGGTCCTAGACAAGCTTCGTGAGCACCAACTGTACGCCAAATTCAGCAAGTGTGAGTTCTGGCTGCATAAAGTTGGATTCTTAGGTCATGTCTTGACCGAGGAAGGATTATCTGTTGATCCTGCAAAAATCGAAGCTGTGACCCAATGGCAATCTCCAACGACCGTCAAGGAAGTCAGAAGCTTCCTCTGATTAGCGGGCTATTACCGCAAGTTCGTGGAAGGATTCTCTAGCATTGCACGACCAATGACTCAGCTCCTCAAGAAGGACAAGAAGTTCGAGTGGACACCAAAATGCGAAGAGAGCTTCCAAGAGCTCAAGAAGAGATTGACCACCGCCCCAGTTCTGGCAACACCTGATATTCACAAGGAGTTCGTGATATATTGTGATGCCTCTCGAACCGGATTGGGAAGCGTTCTGATGCAAGAAGGCCGCGTCATAGCATACCTCTCCAGGCAGCTACGACCCCATGAGGAGAACTACGCTACTCACGATCTTGAGCTAGCGGCAGTAGTTCATGCCTTGAAGACATGGCGGCATTACCTCCTAGGGAAACGGTGTGAGATTTACACAGACCACAAAAGTCTGAAGTATATTTTCACCCAAAAAGAGTTGAACATGAGGCAGCGGAGATGGTTGGAACTCATCAAAGATTATGACCTCAGTGTTTAGTATCACCCTGGGAAGGCTAACGTGGTGGCCGATGCCTTAAGCAGGAAGGCTTGCTCTTTGAATGCCATTATTTAAGAAAGGCAGCCAGCCTTGTTTAAGGAGATCGAACAATTCAGTTTGGAATTGGTCACCCCCGGATTTCTGGATCATTTGGAAGTCAGACCGACCCTGTTGGACGACGTCAAGAAGGCTCAAGATTGACACGCAAGCATTGAAGGTATCAAGAAGAAGATGAAGCTGGGCAAGGCCCCAGGATTCTCCGAAGACGAGCACGGGATTGTTTGGTACAAAGGTCGCCTCTGCGTACCAAACAACACCGAGCTGAAGACGCTGATTCTGCAAGAAGCCCACGACACTCCGTATTCCATCCACCCCGGAGGAACCAAGATGTACCAAGATTTGAAGGCACGATTCTGGTGGCACGGTATGAAGAGAGACATTGCAACCTATATTGCGAAGTGTGATGTGTGCCAAAGGGTCAAGGCTGAATATCAGCGACCTGCTGGATTGCTTCAACCACTCAAGGTTCCTGAGTGGAAGTGGGATAAAGTCGGGATGGACTTCATCACTGGATTACCAAGGTCGAATAAAGGACATGACTCTATCTGGGTCATAGTCGATCATTTGACCAAGGTGGCTCACTTCATTCCTGTCAAGACTACCTACTCAGGCAACCAGCTGGCAACTCTCTATATCAACCGAATCGTAAGTCTTCACGGTGTTCCCAAGGAGATTGTGTCAGATCGAGGCACCCAGTTCACTTCAAGGTTCTGGAAGAGATTCCAAGAAGCCTTGGGAACCAAATTGTCTTTCAGCACAGCTTTCCACCCACAGATCGGAGGACAAACTGAGCGAGTCAATCAGATTCTCGAAGACATGCTCCGAGCCTGTGTCCTAGCATATGGAGCCAAGTGGGAAGACTGTCTCCCTTTTGCCGAGTTCTCCTATAAAAACAGTTACCAGTCAAGCCTTCAGATGGCACCATTTGAGGTGTTGTACGGACGCAGATGCCGCACACCCCTCAATTGGTCAGAGACTGGAGAAGGACTAGTTTTTGGACAGGATATTCTCCGCGCAGTAGAAGAGCAAGTACAACTAGTCAGAGAGCGATTAAAGGCAGCCAAGTCAAGGCAGAAGAGTTATGCTGACACTCGACGCCGAGACATGAGTTTCCGTGTCGGAGATCATGTGTACCTGCGGGTAACTCCTCTGAAGGGAACTAAGCGTTTCCACGTCAAGGGGAAGCTCGCGCCAAGGTTCATTGGCCCTTTCAAGATCACCGACCGACGAGGAGAAGTGGCTTATCAGTTGGAACTACCACCTGAGCTATCCGATGTGCACAATGTGTTCCATGTGTCACAACTCCGGAAATGTCTCCAGGTTCCAGACAAGCACAGTCTCTACAAGGATGTGGATCACCAAGCCATTGATCTGCAGCCTGATTTGACCTACCACGAGAAGCCCATTCGTATTCTGGACGAAGCAGAACGACGTACGCGGAGCCGTACCATCAAGTACTTCAAGGTCCAGTGGAGCAACCACACCGAAGCTGAAGCAACCTGGGAACGAGAAGACTATCTTAGATCCGAGTTTCCCGATCTCTTTTAAGCCCTAGTTTAGGAATCTCGGGGACGAGATTCTTGTAAGGGGGGTAGGTCTGTCACACCCTGCATTTTGTAACATGTTATTTGTAACTTTGAGGCATGAAAATTTGGACCAGCAAATTTTTTTTTAGCATCATTTGGCTTTTATTTGGAATTGAGTTTTCTTCATTTGCTTTTTCATGTGCTCATTAAAGTCAACTATGATCTCTTGTAGATCTCATCTCCATACTCTAAGCTTCTGCCCAATGATCATGCCAAGTGTTATATAACAGTATAGTAATTTCTTACAAAATTAATTTGGCCAAAAAGTATTTTATAAATTTAGTTTTCCAAAAACCCCTGAATTGAGATTTGCACTGCAAGTACTTGATTTAGGGTGTGAAAATTATTTCAAAAGGTTTATTTGAGACCTAGTAGTTATAGGACTCCCAGAAACCACAAAGGTATAATTTTAAAAGTTATTTTCCTATTTTATTCAAAAGCTTTTTCTTAAGGCCAGAAATGGTCTTTAATAGGGGAAAATTATTTAACTATTTCAAAAATATTTGCCAAAATTCAGAGAGACTCATAGGACATATATTGTCCATATATAAGAGTTTCAACACTTGGTCATGCTCAAAATAATGGGCTAAACCCTCTAAAACCCTTTCTGGATATTTCAAGCTTTTGAAATATTTAAAAAGGAATTTTTCTTCAAAAATTCCAGGGAAATTCTATCATGTCATATATGACATATTTGATGATCTTGCCAAGTCCCATGCCTTGGGAAGCAAGAAAACCTCCTCAAACCCCTTCAAAACCATTCTGTCCATATTTGAAGTTTGAGCAACTTTACATTGCCAAACTTGTCCAAATGCTCTCAAACTTGGTGCACATGCTAGAATGGACTAATAAGGCACCTAGACCAAATGGCACAAGAATTTGAATAGAGCAACTTGATCAGATCACCTCAAAACCCTTTCTGTTCAAATGCAAATTTGAACAACTTTACATTACCAACTTTTTATCTGGAGCTTCAAACTTTGTGGGCATGATCAATACCCCAAATAATGATGCTACACCAACTGGTGCATCAAGGGGAGATGATTAGCTTGACTCAACCAAGATGAAACTGTTTCTGTTGATTTCTAGGGTTCACCAAAGTTACATTGGCTAGTTTCTTCAAATGAGCCCAAATTTGGTGAAGCACCCTATTTTCTCATGTCTTTCAACCCTGTCAAGTGCCATGTCAAGTGGACTTCATTTACTTGATCAAACACTGATCAAACACCTTCTGCAGAAATGCTAAAACCTCCATCTTGACCACTTTCACTTTTCTCCATGGCCTCAACTTCTTACCACAGGCTCATTGAGTTACCAGCTACCTCCAGTAACTCCCCCAGCACCCCAGCTCCATGATTGGAGGGTGAAACCCTTGTTTTACCTTGCTGTACAGCCAGCTTCCACCAATTTTACCAACACTCTCACTCTCTCTCTGCACCCCAGAGCATCCAAGGCCTCAGGGCATTTCTTTACTTCTCCTACAACGTGCTAGACACTGTTGGGCACGCTGGAACGGACCAAACCGGCGAGAGCGCATCGATGCCAGTCAAACGCATGCTCTGGAGCGCGCGAACAGTGCACCTCGCACGCTGGCTCGGGCCAATCAGCCTCCCCCTCGTGCCAGTCGAGGCGCCTCGACATCCGCAACCTCCCCGGCGCTGTCCCCCCTCCTCCTACGCCCTCCAGTGAGCGTCGCCGCACGCGCACCGGCCGCCCGCTTCGGCCATTCCTCTGCTCCACACGCGCACGCTCCTCTGACACTCCCCCGCTCCTCTTATCCCCTCAGCTGGACGTGGAGCTAGTCCACGGACCTCCCCGGCGTGTTCCCAGGCTCCAGAAACCTCCACAGCCTCGCCTGCAACCTCGCCGGCGCACAGGTCCACGGTGAACTACGGGCGCGGCTATTTAAGGCCCTCCCGAGCTTCTCCAACACCCTCACCAGCCTCACACCTCTCCACTGAGACCCCCAACACCACCAGTTCGACCCCAGGACGCCCCAGTGCTCGGGATCGACCGGAGCTCCGCCGCGTCGGGCCGCCGGCGATCTCGAGGTACAGGCCTCCCCTGCCTCTCCTTCCACTCATTTCGGAACCGCCGCACCTCACTGACCCTTTCCCCCTCATTTCCCCTCTCTGTGGCAGTGGGAAACAACCCCGACCACCGTTCTCCGACGAGCTTCCGCCGTCCCACCTCGTCGCCGGCGAACCAGACTTCCCCTCCGTGCTGCACTACCACCACTACAACCGCGACACGATGCTGAGTCCGTCCCTGGCCTCCGTTGCCGTCGCCGTGGCCGGAATCATCGCCGGTGAGCTCGCCGCCGCCGTGGCTGAGGGGTTAGAGATGACAGGCGGGCCCCGCCTGTCATCCCCCCACCTCTCTCCCCCTCCTCTGTGCCGCTGACCCACGGGCCCCGCCCGTCAGGTTTGAAAACCTGACGTGCGCGCGCGCTGGCTCCGTGCGGCTGGGCCAGTCCGCCTGGGCCGTGCACTGTGGCCTCTTCTGGCCCAGTGCACAGGACCCTTTTTCATTTTTCTTTTCTGTTGATATTTTAAACATTTCTACAGAAAAGAATATTGATCCAAATTAAATATTTCCAACTCCTAAAATCTTGTAATATTCCAACCTATTTAATGGTACCACTTTCATTCAAATCCATGAAACTTTTCTGTACTGTTCAAATTTAAATTCAAATTTGAGCAGTATAACTCCTGTTCAAAAATCTATATATTCTATTCTGTAACTCCAAAACTCCAACTAAGATTTTTCCCCATCTTAGAAATCCCTCTAGTATTTTACAAAAATGAGTTGACATTTTTCTGAGCACTTTGATTTTTCTGTTTTATTTGTATTCTTATTTTCCGTGGTTATTATGCGACGTATAGATCCCGTATTTGACGAAGTTGCTGTGGAAGAAGAAGGAGAAGGACTTGAAGACTTTCAAGACCAAGCCAATCCAGGCAAGCAGCCCTTGACCATGATACACTTGTTCCTCGGAACCCGTTTGTTTCCGATGCATGATGATTAGGGTTACGATGGTAACCTAGATGAACCACCACATGATGCATGCTTTATTGTTGATCTTGCTATATGCTAGATAACATGCAATAGGTGGCCATGATGCTTATACATTGCATGACATGATCTTGATCTTGCTATGTGCTAGATGACTTGCATATGGTTAGTGGTTATGATTAGTGATGCATGTGTGACATGAACCATCATGGTTGAAGTCTTTGCATAAAACCCCGTCGGGTGCCATTTATGCCCGAGGGTGATGATGATGATAAGTTGGGTGACCACTTGATGACGAAGTGGTGTGCCAAGGCAAGTGTATGTGTTTTCAAACGGATTGGTTGAAGTTGCGACCGTTATTCCAACCATACATGTGCAACCACACTACCCCTTATGGGACGGGGCTTTATTGATTACTTTGGTCGATACTAGCATGGTGCCCGCATTACTAGTGACGGGAAGACTTGAGGTCTTTCCCGGGACGGGGTCGTGCTTGGATAGACGGCCATGACTGTTTTTACAGGATACCGGACACACCGTTGGTCCCCTTCGGGTATGCGCGACATTGAAATTAGGGCAAGTCCCGTGATATATTGTTTGTACCCGAGGGCCATGTACCAACGAGTGGACTCTATGTTAGTGTCGTCTAAGGAAAGGTAATGACCGGGTGCTTACCCCGGGTACTTGAGGTACCGCGGGTCGTGTATGACACGGAAGTTCCCCGGATCTTGTGGGTAAAGTGTACAACCTCTCCAGAGTGTCAAACTATTCGAATAGTCGTGTCCACGGTCATGGACAGTTGGGTAACCGCTCTTGGGCTACGTCCAATGTTTGTGAAACCATGCGTGTGTATGTGAGTCAAGGTGGTGACTTGACTCGATGAGATGAATCATATTCATGTTGATGTCGGTAACCTGTCTTCGAGGTTACACGAGGTTATTGATGCATAAACTTGATGATAGCATATTGTTCTAGCTTCCTGCTAGATTGTTCCTTATTGTTCCATTGCATTGTTACCACATCATGGGTTGCTTGCGAGTACATTCAAAGTACTCATTGGCTTGCCACTGGTTATTTAATTGGCCAGGCATGGAAGAACAGGAATATGAGGAAGAGTTCTTTGGAGACGAACATGTGAACTAGGACGCTATCCCAGTCAGAATGCATGTAGGGTTAAGGCAGATGGCATGGGTTCTACCCGTTTATCGAAGACTTCCGCTACTTGAGCTATTTCCTATTCAGCCATGAGGCTCTATCTATGTAAGACTTGGCTATAATGGCCTTAATTCGTGTAAGACTATTTGTATGGATGTAAGACTCTTGTTATTTCAGATTCTGTGTGTTCAGTGAGCATTGATCTCTGGGATCACTGTAAACGTGCATTCGATGATCTCGACTTCCAAGTCGGGGTCCCCACAGTCATCGACCATTATAAAAATGATTAACTTAATTATATTTTAGCAACCAATAGCATGGTACGAAAGTATTTTGAGATTGGTGCTTATAAGTAACTCTCAGAATTTACATAAAGTAACAAAAGTTGTAGGCTTGTACTTGACCGACAAGTTCACACAAACTAACATGTGTTCATCTAAAAAATAAATATCCAAACTTTTTTCGGGTTAGCAGGAATCGAATTGACCAACTGATCTCCACAGCCATATTCATCTGCTCTTATATATGGACCAAATTCTAGAATAACAACAAGCAAGGGACACAAATATAGTAAAATCCTATATATTTAATCTCACAAATGAATCAAAGATGAAATTACCATTTCAAACTGTCAAATGGATGCAAGAAAAACTGCACTCGAACTGAATATAGTGGCCTTTCGCAAAAAAAATCTGAATATAGTGGCCGAACATCACTAAATGAACACTACATGGGAGTCCCAACCTCGGAGTGTGACAACGAGAAATGTAGTTATTTTGCCATGCATGTTCACAATTAACATTTAGGGATCCATTGTACGCATTGTCGCAGTATTTGGCAAAAAGCAAAGAGAACTTTATACTTCCATGGAACATAATAACCAATTTTGTGGAACAACAAGAAAATATTAATTGAGAAGCAATCAAAATCGCATCACCCAATAGATAAAAACGTTACACCGATAGGACTTCATTGGATCATCTAATAAGCAAGTTAATAAAGTAGATACATATAATCATTGTTTGGATCTTACCATATTGCAATGGTAAATAGTGATACATGGCCTTATTAATTCTTATACATCATGCAAAGCTTTGAATTATACTTTAAGAAAATAACAAAAAAAAACTGAAAATCCTAAGTTGGATTTACTTGTTCTATTCTAGAAGAAGTCACAAATTTTCTAACTAAAGCCATGGTGCCCATGTTCCTTTGATCATATCACATCTCTTATTTGTCTAAATGAACTATAGACTAATTGTGTCAACGTGTTTATTTTCTAAATGAGGTTGCATCTTCTCTCCTACATATTGCTTAAACATCGAAGCGTTGGTTGTTTCATATGTAGATGCTGCTACCGCCCCATCCAGCCATCATTAGAAATGCTCATTTTCTGCAGCTTGGGCCTGATATAAGAATTCATGTTGATGCAGACCCCTTTAGATCTCTACCATGGACCTCAAGTCCATGCTGTGTGTAGCAGTAGTCTAGAAGGTTCACAAATCAAAGGAGAAATCAAGGAAAGCTTGTTGATGTGAGTTCACATCCTTCAAATGTATGAACATTGATTCCATTGACATGTAACATCAATATTTCCATCGGATTCGTGGAAGTTTAAGAGATTGCGTTCATACAGAAGGTTACAAAAACCTACAGTGAATAATCAGTAAAAAAACAAGCCAACTTCGTTAGAGATAAAAGAAACTTTAATCATACGGAACGGTGTATACCTTTGTTGTATAGCAAAAGGGGCAACATGGAGTTTCTTCGTCGGGTGTAGAAGATGGATCCAATGGCAATATTATTTACATACAGCAGGACAGAGAGGTAAGATCGTCCGCAACTCCGCCAAGGAGTAGGACCAACCAATCTGAATTATTCCCTGCTCCAATTTCGAAATCTAAAATCACAATCTTCAAGAAAAATCCCAAGAATCAGAAATCACAATGCAACTGAGTTTTCTGTTGATAAACAAATAGTGGAACTGCACGATAGATGGCCCAAACCATGATTTCGGATAATCTAATTCAACACCATTCTCATTGAGGAAAATAACATACCTGTGAGATCCACAACGGCGGCAATCTATTCTGGGTTCCCAGCACAAAAAAAATTGTAGGTCACTGTGCGAAGAAACGGCGGCGGTGTTGCTTCCGGTCAGGAACAATCCAACCAATCTTCTTCTTGTCAAACAGAGGGAACACAAATCAATCTTCAATCAAGGAGAAAACTCCGCAAATCAGCGCCCCAATCAAAGGATTATAACAGCCTAACAATCAGAAAGGAAGGAACTCCCCCGAGAATGAGCGTTGCGTCGCAGAGGGTTGGACCGCCTGCCGCAAACTCCGGATCCCGTCGACGATCGCCCTTGCCGTGACAGTTCTTGCGTCGGGAGGAGGGTGTTGTGGGAGGTCTTGCCGGGAGGCGGCGGGTGAGGGGCGACGCATACGGCGTCCTTATGTTTAGGGAGCAGGATGACCCTTTCATTATCGTGGCTTTTTTTCTATATCTTGTGTGGATGTGCCATCGTCCGCCTCTTAAAGTTGCTAAACATACATTGATGAGGATTAGTTGCTATTTTAATGGTTAGATCTAAATGAGTAGGCCCATCGTAAGGCCATAATTACTACTTGTTATTGTGTGTATGTTAGACAGGGTGTGTTTAGAAAAGATAAAGTTTGCTTGTTTAATAGTAGTAGAAATGTGCGATGCTAGTAATTATGCTGTAGGTGTTGTTCTAGGACAAAAAGTTGATAAGAAATTGAATGTTATCCAATATGCTAGTAAAACTCTAGACAGTACCCAGAGAAATTATGCTACTACTGAGAAGGAGTTTTTAGCAGTCGTATTTTCTTGTGATAAGTTTAGACCATGTATTGTTGATTCTAAAGTAACTATTCGCACTGATCATGCTGCTATCAAATACCTTATGGAAAAGAAAGATGCTAAACCTAGACTTATTAGATGGGTTCTCTTGCTGCAAGAATTTGATTTGCATATTACTGATAGAACGGGAGCTCAGAACCCCATTGCAGACAACTTGTCTAGGCTAGAGAATATTCCTGATGACCCACTACCTATTGATGATAGCTTTCCTGATGAACAATTAGCTCTCCTAAATACTTCTCGTACTGCTCCATGGTATGATGATTATGCCAATTACATTGTTGCTAAGTTTATACCACCTAGTTTCACATACCAGCAAAAGAAAAAGTTCTTCTATGATTTAGGACATTACTTCTGGGATGACGCACACCTTTATAAAGAAGGAGTAGATGGTATTATTAGACGTTGTGTACCTAAGCATGAACAGGAACAGATCCTATGCAAGTGCCACTCCAAAGCTTATGGAGGACACCATGCTGGAGATAGAACTGCACACAAGGTATTGCAATCTGGTTTTTATTGGCCTACTCTCTTCATGGATGCTTGTAATTTTATCTTATCATGTGATGAATGTCAAAGAATTGGTAATATTAGTAGACGTCAAGAAATGCGTATGAATTATTCACTATTTATTGAACCATTTGATGTCTTGGGCTTTGATTATATGGGACCGTTTCCTTCCTCTAATGGGTATACACATATTTTAGTTGATGTTGATTATGTTACTAAGTGGGTAGAAGCTATTCCAACCAATAGTGTTGATCACAACACCTCTATTAAGATGCTTAAAGAAGTTATTCTTCCGAGGTTTGGTGTCCCTAGATACTTAATGACTGATGGTGGTTCACACTTTTTTCATGGTGCTTTTCGTAAAATTCTTACTAAGTATGATATTATCCGTAGAATTGCACCCCCTTACCCACCACAGTCTAGTGGTCAAGTAGAACTAAGTAACAGAGAGCCGAAATTAATTTTGCAAAAGACAGTTAATAGGTCTAGAAAGAATTGGTCCAAGAAACTTGATGATGCATTATGGGCCTATAGAACTGCATACAAAAATCCTATGGGTATGTCTCCATATAAAATGGTTTATGGAAAAGCATGTCATTTACCTCTTGAGCTAGAACACAAGGCATATTGGGCTATTAAAGAGCTCAATTATGATTTCAAACTTGCCAGTGAGAAGAGGTTATTTGACATTTGCTCACTAGATAACTGGAGAACCCATGCTTATGAGAATGCCAAGCTGTTTAAAGAAAAGGTTAAAAGATGGCATGACAAAAGGATACAAAAGCGTGAGTTCAACGTAGGTGATTATGTCTTGATATAAAACTCTCGTTTAAGACATTTTGCAGGAAAACTTCTCTCTAAATGGGAAGGTCCTTATGTTATCGAGGAGGCCTATCGTTCCGGTGCCATAAGAATCAACAACTTCGAAGGCACAAATCCGAAGGTGGTGAACGGTCAAAGAATCAAACATTATATCTTAGGTAACCCTATGAATGTTGAAACCAATGTTATTGAAACCATAACCCTGGAGGAATACATAAGGGACACTTTCCAGAATGATTCAAACCCCGAGAAGGAAGAGGTATGTGGTACGGTAAGTAAACCGACTACAAAACAGTTCTAATGGCAAATTTTCACCGTTTTGGAATATTTAGAAAAATAGAAAAATATGAGGCAGTCCGGAAAGGACACGAGGTGTCCACGAGGGTAGAGGGCATGCCCTACCCCCTGGGCGTGCCCCCTGCCTCGTGGGCACCTCGTGTGCCTCCTGGACTCCGATTTCTTGCACGTTACTTCAATTAGTCGGTAAAAAATCACAATATATTCTCCTGAAGGTTTTGACCACCGTATCACACCAAAATCCTCTGTTTTTGTTTCGAGCTGTTGTTTCTGACAGATCAAGTTCATCATGACGTCTTCTAGCATCCCCAAGGACAAGTTCTTCGAGAAGGTCATCAACCCCTACCTCGCGGAGGTGCTACAACACCCTCAAACCATCGAGGTACGTGAGGGGGTGCTGCACATCCGCGATGTTGACGGACCAAGGAGGATCGGAAGCATGGAGACGAGACTCGAAGCAATGGATCAGCAAGTTTTCAAGTCCCAAGGTATGGTGGAATGAGGACTCAACGCCAACCACATGATGATCACGGAGCTCGCCAACAACCACAAGCTGGACGCCAAGATCGTTGGGGAAGCCATCTCCAAGCTCCAAGAGAAAATCGAGGACCTCCAAGCCCAGATCTATGACCTGCAAAACCAAAACTATGAGTATGAGTATAGATTCAAGATGAGTTTGGCTACAAATTGGAGGATCCCGGAGACTCGATCATCCTTGTACGATGGTGAGCCCATGCCTTGGAAGATGGATGACAAGCCTACATCATCAACAACTCCATCACCACCTCCGAAGAAAGAGATATAGTCATATGGTTATGGTCACTCCCCTTAGCAACTGCCAAGCTTTTGGGAGGTGCCCCGGTATCGTATCACCATCACACTCCTATCTTTAACGTTTTCCTTAGTTCGATCCTTTTGGTAATATCTTGATCTAGTAGAATGAAGTTAATATGATCTAGCTGTGAGCTTTTGCTTGTTGGTCTTTACCTTTGTAATCGAGTCCGGGAGCTATATAATAAAGATTAGTGTTGAGTCAAGGGCTTGATTATCTCGCTGTGGTCATGAGAGAATTAAAGAAAATATAAAAAGTATCAAAGAGATCATATTTATCTTATGAAAGGTAATGACTTCACATATAAAGAGTATGATGAATAAATGTTGTTGAGAATTGACAAACCTAGTTTTGGTCATCGTTGCAACTAATAAGAAGTAATAAAGAAAGAGAGGTTTTCACATACAAATATACTATCTTGGACATCTTTCATGATTGTGAGCACTCATTAAAATTGACATGCTAAAGATTTGATGTTGGACAAGGAAGACAACATAATGGGTTATGTTTTCTTATATCCAAAATAAAATATATTGGCATGGATCATCCAACATGTTGAGCTTGCCTTTCCCCTCATGCTAGCCAAAACTCCCTGCACCAAGTAGAGATACTACTTGTGCTTCCATACATCCTTAAACCGAGTTTTGCCATGAGAGTCCACCATACCTACCTATGGATTGAGTAAGATCCTTCAAGTAAGTTGTCATTGTTGCAACTCTCTAAAATATGTATGATATATTAGTGTGGAGAAAATAAGCTTTATACGATCTTGTGATATGGAAGTAATAAAAGCGACAGACTATATAATAAAGGTCCCTATCATAAGTGGCAATATAAAGTGACGCTCTTTTGCGCTAAGATTTTGTACATCCAACCATAAAAGCACATGACAACCTCAGCTTCCCTCTGTGAAGGGCCTATCTATTATTCTTGCCTTATAAGAGTCAAGGCGATTTCCACCTTTCCTTTTTACATTTTATACTTTGGAAAGCACATTGTGTTGGAAAGATCCTGGCATATATACCCAATTGGATGTAAGTTATCATCGTCCATTATTGTTGACATTACCCAAGAGGTAAAAGGTTGGGAGGCAATACCATAAGCCCCTATCTTTCTCTGTGTCCAATTAAAACTCCATACCCATAAGTATTGCATGAGTGTGAGCAATTGTGAAAGACTAGATGATAGTTGAGTATGTGGACTTGCTGCAAAGCTCTTATATTAACTCTTTCTGATGTTACGATAAATTGCAATTGCTTCAATTACCGAGATCATAGTTTGTTGGTTTTCAATGAAGTTTGTGATTCATACTTGACTTTGCGAATAGATTGTTACTTCAACATAAGAGTCATATGACAATATATATATGTGTGTTGCTGTTATAAGATTGATCATGATGCCCTCATGTCCGTATTTTATTTTTATTGACACCTCTATCTCTAAACATGTGGACATATTTTTCGGTATCGGCTTTCGCTTGAGGACAAGCGAGGTCTAATCTTGGGGGAATTGATACGTCCATTTTGCATCATGCTTTTATGTTGATATTTATTGAACTATGGGCTGTTATTACACGTTATGTCACAATACTTATGCCTTTTCTCTCTTATTTTACAAGGTTTACATGAAGAGGGAGAATGCCGAGAGCTGGAATTGTGGGCTGGAAAAGGAGCAAACATTGGAGACCTATTCTACACAACTCAAAAGGCTCCGAAACTCCACAAAACACCGTTTCAAAAAATATAAAAAATATCTAGAGAAAGAGATCTGCCTGGGGGGCCACCACCTATCCATGAGGGTGGGGGCGCGCCCCCCCTGGGCGCGCCCCCCTGCCTCGTGGGACAGCTGGTGACCCCGCGATTCCCATCTTCTCCTATATGAGGTGTTTTTACCTGGAAAAAATCATAGGGAGGCTTTCGGGACAAAATGCTGCCATCTCGAGGCGGAACCTTGGCGGAACCAATCTAGGGCTCCAGCGGAGCTGTTTTGTCGGGGATACTTCCCTCGGGGAGGGGCAAATTGTCACCGCCGCCATCACCAACAACTCTCCCATCTAGGGGAGGGTTATCTTCATCAACATCTTCACCAGCACCATCTCCTCTCATAACCTAGTTCATCTCTTGTATCGAATCTTTGTATCAAAACCTCAGATTGGTACCAGTAGGTTGCTAGTAGTGTTGATTACTCCTTGTAGTTGATGCTAGTTGGTTTAATTAGTGGAAGATCATCTGTTCAGATCCAATGTGTATTAATACCCCTCTGATCATGAACAATAATATGTCTTGTGAGTAGTTACATTTGTTCCTGAGGACATGGGAGAAGTCTTACTATAAGTAGTCATGTGAATTTGGTATTCGTTTGATATTTTGATGAGATGTATGTTGTCTTTCCTCTAGTGGTGGCATGTGAACGTCGACTACATGACACTTCACCATTTTTTGGGCCTAAAGGAAGGCATTGGGAAATAATAACTAGATGGTGGGTTGCTAGAGTGACAGAAGCTTAAACCCTAGTTTATGCGTTGCTTCGTAAGGGGCTGATTTGCATCCACAAGTTTCATGCTATGGTTAGGTTTACCTTAATACTTCTTTCGTTGTTGCAGACACTTGCAATAGAGGTTAATTATAAGTGGGATGCTTGTCCAAGTAAGGGCAGCACCCAAGGGTCCACCCACATACCAAATTATCAAAGTAACGAACGCAAATCATATGAACGTGATGAAAACTAGCTTGACGATAATTCCCATGTGTCCTCGGGAGCGCTTTCCCTCATATAATAGTTTTTCTAGGCTTGTCCTTTGCTACAAAAAGTATTGGGCCATCTTGCTGCAACTTATTTACTTTTACTATTTGTCACTTGTTACCAACTACCTTATCACAAAACTATATGTTACTAATAATTTCAGTGCTTGCAGAAAGTACCTTACTGAAAACTGCCTATCATTTCCTTCTGCTCGTCGTTGGGTTTGACACTCTTACTTATCGAAAGGACTATGATAGATCCCCTACACTTGTGGGTCATCAAGGAGCTGAAGGATTTGATCCTGCAACAAGCCCACGAAACTCCGTATTCCATCCACCCTAGAGGAACCAAGATGTATCAAGACATGAAGGAAAGATTTTGGTGGCACGAGATGAAAAGAGAGATTGCCACCTATATTTCCCTGTGTGATGTATGCCAAAGTTTCAAAGCGGAATATCAGCGACCTGCTGGATTGCTCCAACCACTCAAGATTCCTGAGTGGAAATGGGATGAAGTCGTAATGGATTTCTTCACTTGACTACCTACATCAAATAAGGGACATGACTCCATCTGGGTCAAAGTCGACCATTTGACCAAAGTAGCCCATTTCATTCCTGTCAAGACTACCTATGATGGCAACCAGCTCGCAACTCTGTACATCAACAAAATCGTAAGCCTACATGGTGTTCCCAAGGAGATTGTGTCAGATCGAGGAACCCAGTTTACCTCAAGGTTCTGGAAGAAGTTCCAAGAGGCCATGGGGACCAAGTTGTCCTTCGACACTTCTTTCCACTAGCAGACCGGAGGTTAGACAGAACGAGTGAATTAGATACTCGAAGACATGCTCCGAGCCTGTGTCTTAGCATATGGAACCAAGTGGTAAGATTGCCTCCCTTTTGCAGAGTTCTCCTACAACAACAGTTATCAGTCAAGCCTCTAGATGGAACCATTTGAGGTGTTGGACGGACGCAAATGGCGCACACCCCTCAATTGGCCGGAGACCGGAGAAGGGCTATTCTTTGGACCAGATGGTCTCCGTGAAGCAGAAGAGCAAGTGCAGCTAGTCAGAGAGCGTCTAAAGACCGCCAAGTCAAGACAAAAGAGCTATGTAGACACTCGTCGCCGACAAGTGAACTTCCAACTAGGATACCATGTGTACCTGCAGGTAACTCCTCTTAAGGGAACCCAGTGTTTCCACATTAAGGGAAAGCTTGCACCAAGATTTATTGCCCCCTTCAAGATCACTGCAAGACGATAAGAAGTAGCTTACCAGTTGGAGCAACCACACTGGAGCAGAAGCCACCTGGTAACGTGAAGACTACCTTAGATTTGAGTTTCCAGATCTCCTTAAAGCCTAGTTCAGGAATCTCGGGGACGAGATACTTGTAATGGGGTAGGTCTGTCACACCCTGCATTTTGTAACATGTCATTTGCATTAATAAAGCATGAAAATTTTGACCAACAAAAACTTTTGCATCATTTGGCTTTTATTTGGAGTTGGTTTTCTCTTTGTGTTTTTAAGTGCTCTTTAAGGTCAACATGGCTTCACCTTCGATACTTCATATCCTTGCACCAAACTTCTGCCCAATGATCATACCATGCGTATAGTGCAAAATAGTATTTTCTTACAAAATAATTTGGCCAAATAGTATTTTCTAAATTTAGTTTTCCAAAAACCCCTGAATTGAGGTTTGCACTCCAAGTACTTAATTTGGGGTGTGAAAAATCTTTCAAAGAGTAGATTTGAATCCTATTAAATATAGGACTACCATGAACAACTAAAATATAATTTTAAAAGTTAGTTTCCTATTTTATTTAAAGGCCTTTCCTTTAGACCAGAAATGATCTTTAATAGGTTAATTTTTTTAACTATTTCAAAAATATTTGAGAAAAATTACGGAAGCTCATAGGACATATATTGTCCATATATAAGAGTTTCAACACATGGTCATGTTCAAAATATTGGTCAAATCTCTCAAAACCCTTTCTGGATATTTCAAGCTTTTGAAATATTTATAAAGGAAATATTATCTAAAAATTCTAGCACGTCACATATGCATAATATGATGACCTTGAAAATTTTCAACTCAATCCAAATAGTTTTGGTTCACAAAAGTGCCCCAAAACCATCTCTGTTCCGATTTAAATTTGAACAACTTTACATTGCCAACTTATTCCTAATGCCACCAAACTTTGTGGAGATGCTCACAACCCCAAATGATGACACTACACCAAGTGGTACATCAAGGGGAATTGTTTTGCATGTCTAGATCTTGGTAAACTCAATTCTGTTGATTTCTAGGGTTTACAAAAGTTGCATTGGCAACTTTTCCCAAATGAGCTCAAAATTGGTGGAAGACCCCAAATATATGTGTCATTTCATCTTGTTGAGCCTCATCCCAAATGGGGTTATTTTTCTTGCCCACACCACCAACAAACACTTTTATCCATTTTTACAAATAGCTACTTTGACCTTTTCCACTAATCCAAATGGGCTCATCTTTTTACCACAGCCCCACCTAGTCCTCTTCTACCTCCAGTAACTTCCCCTGGACTTGGCTCAATGATTGAGGGGTGAAACCCCCTGATTTTCCCCTTTGGACAGCCACTGCACCCGTCTTCCTCACCTCCCTCTTCACTCCAGTGGCCATCCATGGCATCCAAGGCTCCACCCCCTTTCTTTACTACCTCCTAGATCTGCAAGACATTAGTGGCCATGCCCACCTAGCATCTAAAATGCCATGGCATGCCAAACGCATGCTGTGGAGTGCGCTCTAGTGTTGCCAGGCACTGTAGCCGCTCCATTCCATCCACCTCCGACCACCTCGGCCCTCCCTCGCGTGCCCAAGGAGGCGCCTCGACGTCCGCAGCACGCCAAGGCCCTGTCGCCCTCTTCCTTATCTCTCCTCTTGACCCAGCTAGCCCGCGCGCCGGCCGCCCGAGCGCACCAGTGAGGACGCTCACACGCGCAGCGCCTCTGACCCTCTCTGTCCTCTCTCTTCTCTCCCCTATCTCTGGACCGAGTGCACAAGAACCCCAGACACACCACGACGAGCCACCGTGATCCGTGACGACGCCAACACGATCGCCGATGCAGGCGTCTTCGGTGGACCACCACCCGCCTATAAAGAGGTTGCCCCGAGCCTGTCCTTCACCACCACTCTCCCCCACACTCCAAATCTAGGCCCTACACCCGCAGCTCACCTCCCAAAGCCCTCGAGCTCGAGATCGAGCTCAAGCTCCACCACGACGGCTTGTCGTTGTTCGTCCGGTATGAGCCATTCCCGCTACTGAAGGAAATATGCCCTAGAGGCAATAATAAAGTTATTATTTCCTTATATCATGATAAATGATTATTATTCATGCTAGAATTGTATTAACCGTAAACTTAGTACATGTGTGAATACATAGACAAAACAGAGTGTCCCTAGTATGCCTCTACTAGACTAGCTCATTGATCAAAGATGGTTATGTTTCCTAGCCATAGACCTGAGTTGTCATTTGATCAACCGGATCACATCATTAGGAGAATGATGTGATGGACAAGACCCATCCGTTAGCTTAGCACAATGATCGTTTAGTTTTACTGCTATTGCTTTCTTCATGACTTATACATGTTCCTATGACTATGAGATTATGCAACTCTCGAATACCGAAGGAACACCTTGTGTGCTATCAAACGTCACAACATAACAGGGTGATTATAAAGATGCTCTACATGTGTCTCCGAAGGTGTTCGTGGTGTTGGCATAGATCAAGAATAGGATTTGTCACTCCGAGTGTCGGAGAGGTATCTTTGGGCCCTCTCGGTAATACACATCATAATAAGCCTTGCAAGCAAATGACTAATGATTTAGTCACAAGATGATGTATTACGGAACGAGTAAAGAGACTTGCCGGTAACGAGATTAACTAGGTATGGTGATACCGACGATCGAATCTCGGACAAGTAACATATCGATGACAAAAGGAACAACGTAAGTTGTTATGCGGTTTGACCGATAAAGATCTTCGTAGAATATGTAGGAGCCAATATGAGCATCCAGGTTCCGCTATTGGTTATTGACCGGAGATGAGTCTCGGTCATGTCTACATAGTTCTCGAACCCATAGGGTCCGCACGCTTAAGGTTTGATGACGATCAGTATTATGAGTTTATGTGTTTTGATGTACCAAAGGTAGTTCGGAGTCCCGGATGAGATCGGAGACATGACGAGGAGTCTCGAAATGGTCGAGACGTAAAGATCGATATATTGGACGACTATATTCGGACATCAGAAAGGTTCTGAGTGATTCGGGTATTTTTCGGAGTACCGAAGAGTTACGGGAATTTGCCGGGGAGTACATGGGCCTTATTGGGCTTTAGGGGAAAGGGAGAGAGGAGGATGCGCCCCTCCCATGGCTTGGTCCGAATTGGACTAGGGAGAGGGGCTGCGCCCCCTCCTTCCTTCTCTTCTCTTTCCCTTTCCTTCTCTCCTACTCCTACTATTTGGAAGGGCTCCTAGTTCTACTAGGAAAGGGGGAATCCTACTCCCGGTGGGAGTAGGACTCCCCTAGGGCGCGCCATAGAGAGGGCCGGCCCTCCCTCTCCTCCACTCCTTTATATACGGGGGTAGAGGCACCCCATAGACACACAAGTTGACCAGTTGATCTCTCCCAACCGTGTGCGGCGCCCACCTCCACAGTAACACACCTCGGTCATATCGTTGCAGCGCTTAGGAGAAGCCCTGCGACGGTAACTTCATCATATCCGTCACCATGCCGACGTGCTGACGAAACTCTCCCGTGAAGCTCAACTGGATCAAGAGCTCGTGGGACGTCATCAAGCTGAACGTGTGCTGAACGCGGAGGTGTCGTACGTTCGGTACTTGATCGGTTGGATCACGAAGAAGTTTGACTACATCAACCACGTCACTAGACGCTTCCGCTTCCGGTCTACGGGGGTACATAGACACACTCTCCCCTCTCGTTGCTATACATCTGGTAGATAGATCTTGCGTGATCGTAGGAAATTTTTGAAATTACTACGTTTCCCAACAGTGGCATCATGAGCTAGGTCTATGCGTAGATGATATGCATGAGTAGAACACAATGGGTTGTGGACGATACTAGTCATACTGCGTACCAGCATGTCATACTTTGCTTTGGCGGTATTGTGAGATGAAGCAGCCCGGACCGACATTACGCGTCCGCTTACGCGAGACTGGTTTCACCGTTATGAGCACTCATTTCTTAAAGGTGACTGGCGGGTGTGTGTCTCTCTCACTTTAGCTGAATCATGTGTGACTACGCCCGGTCCTTGTGAAGGTTAAAACAACACATACTTGAAGAAACATCGTTGTGCTTTTCTATGCGTAGGTAAGAACGGTTCTTGCTAAGACCGTAGCAGCCACGTAAAACTTGCAACAACAAAGTAGAGGACGTCTAACTTGTTTTTGCAAGGCATGTTGTGATGTGATAAGGTCAAGACATGATGAGTTATACGGTTTTGTATGAGATGATCATGTTTTGTAAAGTTATCGGCAACTAGCAAGAGCCATATGGTTGTCGCTTTATTGTATGAAATGCAATCGCCATGTAATTGCTTTACTTTATCACTAAGCGGTAGCGATAGTCGTAGAAGCAATAGTTGGCGAGATGACAACGATGCTACGATGGAGATCAAGGTGTCGCGCCAGTGACGAAGGTGATCATGACGGTGCTTTGGAGATGGAGATCAAAAGCACAAGAAGTTGATGGCCATATCGTGTCACATATTTCGATTGCATGTGATGTTTATCTTATTATGCTTCTTATTTTGCTTAGTACGGCGGTAGCATTATAAGATGATCCCTTATAAAATTTCAAGGTATAAGTGTTCTCCCTGAGTATGCACCGTTGCGAAAGTTCGTCGTGCCGAGACACCACGTGATGATCGGGTGTGATAAGCTCTACGTTCAAATACAACGGGTGTAAGCCAGTTTTGCACACGCAGAATACTCGGGTTAAACTTGATGAGCCTAGCATATGCAGATATGGCCTCAGAACACTGGAGACCGAAAGGTCGAGCATGAATCATATAGTAGATATGATCAACATAAGATGTTCACCATTGACAACTACTCCATCTCACGTGATGATCGGACATGGTTTAGTTGATTTGGATCACCTGATCATTTAGATGACCAGAGGGATGTCTATCTAAGTGGGAGTTCTTCAAGTAATATGATTAATTGAACTTTAATTTATCATGAACTTAGTCCTGGTAGTATTAGCATATCTGTGTTGTAAATCAATAGCTCGCGTATAGCTCCCAGTTTATTTTATATGTTCCTAGAGAAATATAAGTTGAAAGATGTTAGTAGCAATGATGCGGACTAGGTCCGTGATCTGAGGATTATCCTCATTGCTGCACAGAAGTATTATGTCCTTGATGCACCGCTAGGTGACGAACCTATTGCAGGAGCAGATACAGATGTTATGAACGTTTGACAAGCTCGGTATGAGGACTACTTGATAGTTTAGTGCGCCATGCTTTACGGCTTATAATCGGGACTTCAAAAACGTATTGAACGCCATGGAGCATATGAGATGTTCCAAGAGTTGAAATTAGTATTTCATACTCATGCCCGTGTCGAGAGGTATAAGACCTCTGACAGTACATTGCCTACAAGATGGAGAAGAATAGCTCAACCAGTGAGCATGTGCTCAGATTGTCTGGGTACTACAATTGCTTGAATCAAGTGGGAGTTAATCTTCCAGATAAGATAGTAATTGAAAAAGTTCTCTAGACACTATCACCAAGTTAGTAGAACTTCGTGATGAACTATAATATGCAAGGGATGACAAAAGTAATTCCCGAGCTCTTCGCGATACTGAAATCGGCGAAGGTAGAAATCAAGAAAGAGCATCAAGTGTTGATGGTTAACAAGACCACTTGTTTCAAGTAAAGGGCAAAAGGGATAGAAGGGGAACTTCAAGAAGAATCACAAGCAAGTTGTCACTCCCGTGAAGAAACACAAAGCTAAACTCAAGCCTGAAACTAAGTGCTTCTACTGCAAAGGAAATGGTCACTTGAAGTGGAGATGCCCTAGATGCTTGGTGGATAAGAAGGATGGCAAAGTGAACAAAGGTATATTTGATATATAGATTATTGATGTGTACTTTACTAGTGTTCATAGCAGCCCCTGGGTATTTGATACCAGTTCAATTGCTAAAATTAGTAACTCGAAACAAGAGTTGCAGAATGAACAGAGACTAGTTAAAGGTGAAGTGACGATGTGTGTTGGAAGTGGTTCCAAGATTGATATGATCATCATCGCACACACCCTATACTTTCGGGATTAGTGTCGAACCTAAATAAATGTTATTTGGCATTTCCATTAAGCATGAATATGATTTGATCATGTTTGTTGCAATACGGTTATTCATTTAAAGTCATAGAATAATTGTTATTCTGTTTACATGAATAAAGCCTTCGATGGTCATACACCCAATGAAAATAGTTTGTTGGATCTCGATCGTAGTGATACACATATTCATAATATTGAAGCCAAAAGATGCAAGGCTAGTAATGATAGTGCAACTTATTTGTGGCACTGCCGTTTAGGTCATATTGGTGTAAAGCGCATGAAGAAACTCCATAGTGATGGACTTTTGGAATCACTTGATTATGAATCACTTGGTGCTTGCGAACCATGCATCATGGGCAAGATGACTAAAACTCCGTTCTCCGGAACAATGGAGCGAGCAACAGATTTGTTGGAAATCAAACATACTGATGTATGTGGACCGATGAGTGTTGAAGCTCGTGGTGAGTATCGTTATTTTCTGACCTTCACTGATGATTTGAGCAGATATGGGTATATATACTTGATGAAGCACAAGTCTGAAACATTTGAAAAGTTCAAAGAATTTCAGAGTGAAGTAGAGAACCATCGTAACAAGAAAATAAAGTTTCTATGATCTGATAGTGGAGGTGAATATTTGAGTTACGAGTTTGGTCTTCATTTGAAACAATGTGGAATAGTTTCACAACTCACGCCACCTGGAACACCACAACGTAATGGTGTGTCCGAACGTTGTAACCGTACTTTATTAGATATGGTGCGATGTATGATGTCTCTTAACGATTTACCACTATAGTTTTGGGTTATGCATTAAAGACAGCTGCATTCACGATAAATAGGGCACCATCTAAATCCGTTGAGACGACGCCTTATGAACTGTGGTTTGGCAAGAAACCAAGGTTGTCGTTTCTTAAAGTTTGGGGCTGCGATGCTTATGTGAAAAAGCTTCAACCTGAGAAGCTCGAACCCAAGTCGGAGAAATGTGTCTTCACAGGATACCCAAAGGAAACTGGTGGGTATATCTTCTATCACAGATCCGAAGGCAAGATATTCGTTGCTAAGAATGGATCCTTTCTAGAGAAGGAGTTTCTCTCGAAAGAAGTGAGCGGGAGGAAAGTGGAACTTGATGAGGTAATTGTACCTTCTCCCGAATTGGATAGTAGTACATCACAGAAACTAGTTCTAGTGATTCCTACACCAATTAGTGAGGAAGCTAATGATGATGATCATGAAACTTCAGATCAAGTTACTGTTGAATCTCGTAGGTCAACTAGAGTACGTTCCGCACCAGAGTGGTATGGTAACCTTATTCTGGAAGTCATGTTACTAGACCATGATGAACCTACGAACTATGCGGAAGCGATGATGAGCCCAAATTCCGCAAAATGGCTTGAGGCCATGAAATCTGAGATGGGATCCATGTATGAGAACATAGTGTGTACTTTGGTTGACTTGCCCGATTATCGGCAAGCCATTGAAAATAAATGGATCTTTAAGAGGAAGACTGACGCTGATGGTAATGTTACTGTCTACAAAGCTCGACTTGTTGCGGAAGGTTTTCGACAAGTTTAAGGTGTTGACTATGATGAGATTTTCTCACCCGTAGAGATGCTTAAGTCTGTCCGAGTCATGTTAGCAATTGCCACATTTTATGAAATTTGGCAAATGGATAACGAAACTGCGTTCTTTAATGGATTTATTAAAGAAGAGTTGTATATGATGCAACCAGAAGGTTTTGTCAATCCTAAAGGTGCTAGCAAATTGTGCAAGCTCCAGCGATCCATCTATGGACTGGTGCAAGCATCTCGGAGTTGGAATATACGCTTTGATAAGTTTATCAAAGCATATAGTTTTATACAGACTTGCGGTGAAGCCTGTATTTACAAGAAAGTGAGTGGGAGCACTACAGCCTTTCTGATAAGTATATGTGAATGACATATTGTCGATCGGAAATGATGTAGAATTTTCTTGAAAGCATGAAGGACTGTTTGAAAGGAGTTTTTCAAAGAAAGACCTCGGTGAAGCTGCTTACATATTGAGCATCACGATCTATAGATAGATCAAGACGCTTGGTAAGTTTTTTCAATGAGTACATACCTTGACAAGTTTTTGAAGTAGTTCAAAATTGATCAGTCATAGAAGTAGTTCTTGCCTGAGTTGTAAGGTATGAAGTTGAGTAAGACTCAAAGCCCGACCTCGGCAGAAGATAGAGAAATAATGAAAGTCATTCCCTATGCCTCAGCCATAGGTTCTATAAAGTATGCCATGCTGTGTACCAAACCTGTTGTGTACCTTACCATGGGTTTGGCAAGGAGGTACAAAAGTGATCCAGGAGTAGATCACTGGACAGCGGTCAAAATTATCCTTAGTTACTTGATAACTAAGGAAATGTTTTCTCGATTATGGAGGTGATAAAGAGTTCATTGTAAAGAGTTACACCGATGCAAGCTTTACACTAATCCAGATGACTCTAAGTATCAATTTGGATGCATATTGGAAGTGGGAGAAATTAGCTAGAGTAGCTCCATGCAGAGCATTGTAGACATAGAAATTTGCGAAATACATACGGATCTGAATGTGTCAGACCCGTCGACTAAACTTCTCTCACAAGCAAAACATGATCACACCTTACTACTCTTGGGTGTTAATCACATAGCGATGTGAACTAGACTATTGACTCTATTAAACCCTTTGGGTATTGGTCACATGGCGATGTGACCTATGGGTGTTATTCACATAACGATTTGAACTATCGGTATTAAATCACATGGAGATGTGAACTAGATTATTGACTCTAGTGCAAGTGGGAGACTGAAGGAAATATGCCCTAGAGGCAATAATAAAGTTATTATTTCCTTATATCATGATAAATGTTTATTATTCTTGCTAGAATTGTATTAACCGGAAACTTAGTACATGTGTGAATACATAGACAAAACAGAGTGTCCCTAGTATGCCTCTACTAGACTAGCTCATTGATCAAAGATGGTTATGTTTCCTAGCCATAGACCTGAGTTGTCATTTGATCAACCGGATCACATCATTAGGAGAATGATGTGATGGACAAGACCCATCCGTTAGCTTAGCACTATGATCGTTTAGTTTTACTGCTATTGCTTTCTTCATGACTTGTACATGTTCCTATGACTATGAGATTATGCAACTCCCGAATACCGGAGGAACACCTTGTGTGCTATTAAACATCACAACGTAACTGGGTGATTATAAAGATGCTCTACAGGTGTCTCCGAAGTTGTTCGTGCTGTTCGCATAGATCAAGAATAGGATTTGTCACTCCGAGTGTCGGAGAGGTATCTCTGGGCCCTCTCGATAATACACATCATAATAAGCTTTGCAAGCAAATGACTAATGATTTAGTCACGAGATGATGTATTACAGAACGAGTAAAGAGACTTACCGGTAACGATATTAACTAGGTATGGTGATACCGACGATCGAATCTCGGACAAGTAACATATCGATGACAAAAGGAACAATGTATGTTGTTATGCGGTTTGACCGATAAAGATCTTCGTAAAATATGTAGGAGTCAATATGAGCATCCAGGTTCGGCTATTGGTTATTGACCGGAGATGAGTCTCGGTCATGTCTACATAGTTCTCGAACCCGTAGGGTCCGCACGCTTAACGTTTGATGACGATCGGTATTATGAGTTTATGTGTTTTGATGTACCGAAGGTAGTTCGGAGTCCCGGATGAGATCGGGGACATGCCGAGGAGTCTCGAAATGGTCGAGACGTAAAGATCGATATATTGGACAACTATATTCAGACATCGGAAAGGTTCCGAGTGATTCGGGTATTTTTTGGAATACCGGAGAGTTACGGGAATTCGTCGGGGAGTATATGGGCCTTATTGGGCTTTAGGGGAAAGGGAGAGAGGAGGCTGCGCCCCTCCCATGGCTTGATCTGAATTGGACTAGGGAGAGGGGATGCGCCCCCTCCTTCCTTCTCTTATCTTTCCCTTTCCTTCTCTCCTACTACTACTACTTGGAAGGGCTCCTAGTTCTACTAGGAAAGCTGGAATCCTACTCCCGGTGGGAGTAGGACACCCCTAGGGCGCGCCATATTGAGGGCCGGCCCTCCCTCTCCTCCAGTCCTTTATATACAGGGGTAGAGGCACCCCATAGACACACAAGTTGACCAGTTGATCTCTCCCAACCGTGTGCGGTGCCCCCCTCCACAGTAACACACCTCGGTCATATCGTTGCAACGCTTAGGCGAAGCCCTGCGACTGTAACTTCATCATATCCATCACCACGCCGTCGTGCTGACGAAACTCTCCCATGAAGCTCAACTGGATCAAGAGCTCGTGGGATGTCACCAAGCTGAACGTGTGCTGAACGCGGAGGTGCCGTACGTTCGGTACTTGATCGGTTGGATCGCGAAGAAGTTCGACTACATCAACCGCGTCACTAGACGCTTCCGCTTCTGGTCTATGAGGGTACGTAGACACACTCTCCCCTCTCGTTGCTATGCATCTCGTAGATAGATCTTGCGTGATCGTAGGAAAATTTTGAAATTACTACGTTCCCCAACAGCTACTCCCCTGCTTTAATCTGGAACCACCTCGCCCCACTGACAATTTCCCCTTTTCTTCCTGCTTCATTTGCAGCCGGAATTGACCGGAATGGCCACCACCTGAAACTCCTCTGCCATGCCTCCTCGTCGCCGGTGAACCAGGTACCTCTGGCGACATCAACCACCACCACCTGAATGGCGACTCCATGCTGAGTCCACCGATGCCCTCAACATGACCCGCCGTGCCTTGCATCGGCGACAGTGAGCTCACCGGCCGTCTGGTCTCGAGGTCGAAGATGACATGCGGGCCCCGCCTATCAGCCTCTCCTCCCCCTTGCCTCTCTCTCTCTCTCACTGGCACCTGGGGCCCACACGTCAGGTTCAAACCTGGCTCGCGCGCGCCGCTGGCTCGCCCAGGCCGAATCCATTCTGGGCCTATGCACTGCGACTGTTCTAGCCCAGTTGCACAGTTCCATTTTTCTTATTCTTTTATGTCGGTTTTAAAATAATTCCACTTGATAAAATATTTATCCAAATTAAATAATTCCAACTCCACAAATCTTGTAATATTCCCACCTATTTAATAGTGTATCTTTCATGCACATCCATCAAACCTTTCTGTAATGTTCAAATTTAAATTTAAATTTGAGCAATAAAGTCCATGTTTGAAAATCCACTACTCTGTCCCTTTAGTTCCAAACCCAAAACTAAATTTTTAACCCTTCTTAGTTTTCTCCTAGTATTTTACAAAAATAAGTTGACATTTTTCTGAGCACTTTGACTTTTCTGTTTTTGTTATTGCCTTATTTTCCCATTGTTTCTTTTGCGACGAATATATCTCGTATTTTATGAAGTAGTTGGAGAAGAAGAAGGAGAAGGACTTGAAGACTTGGAAGACCAAGCCAATCAAGGCAAGCATCTCTTTGACCATGACAGCCTTCTTGTTGATCAGTACCCACTTTCCGATTGCATAATAAAGAATAGAGACGGTGATGAACTTATTGTGAATCACTAAAAGATGCATACCCATACTTATAGCCCTACCTTGTGCATGAAAATACAATGTCAAAACATTAGCTATTGATGCATATTGTTACATGTGTGCCACGAAATCTTCTAGGTTGCATTCTTTCGAAAACCGCATCGGGTGACCCTAATGCCCGTGGGAGATGTTGAACAAAGGTCACCACTCGAGAAAGAAGTGGTGTACCAGAACAAGCATTTTGTTTGTGTGTAAAATTATGGATTAGATTTATGTGTGATTACCGTCCGAACCAAAACATGTGGAACCACTCTACCCCTTATGGGACGGTGCATTACTGATTACTTAGGCTGATACAGCATGGTGCCCACATTACTAGTGACGAGGGTGACTTGAGGTCACTCTCGGGACGGGGTCGTGCTTGGATAGGCGGACATTACTGTTTTTACAGGACACTGAACAAACCATCGATCCCTTCGTGTATGTGTGATAATGTGAAAGGGCAGAGTCCCACGATCTTTTGCTTATACACGAGGGCCATGTATCAACTAGTGGACCCTATCTTAGTGTTGTCTAGGGAAACATAATGATCGGGTGCTTTCCCCGAGTACTTGAGGTACTGCGGGATCGTGGATGACATGAAAGCTTCCTGGATCTTGTGGGTGAAGTGCGCTACCTCTACAGAGTGTCAAACTATTTGAATAGCCGGTCCACAGTCATGGATAGTTGGGAGGTGCTACTTAAACTATGTCCAGAAATTTTACAAACTTGATGCATATGTGTGTGGAAGAGAAATATCTGAGTCAAGGCAGTGACTTGACATTTTGAATGAGCTAGCATCGATCCAAACTCTATTTATGTGGATATCTGTAACCTGTTCTCATGGTTACCCAAGTTCATTGATGCATACCTTACAAGATGATAGGACATTTCAACTAGCTTCAAGCTAGGTTGCTTACTTGTTGTTACACCATGCATTGTTACTTTGATCCAAAACATGGGTTGCTTGCGACTACATTCAAAGTACTCATTGGCTTGCAACTGGTTATTTAATTGGCCAGGCATGGAAGAGCAGGAATTTGAAGAAGAGTTCTTTGGAGACGAACACGCGAACTAGGACGCTTTCCCAGTCAGAATGTCCGTAGGTTTAAAGCAGATGGCATGGGTTCTACTTATCTACAAAGACTTCCACTACTTGAGTTTATTTGATGTTCAACCCTTGAGGCTTCATCTATGTAAGACTTGACCATAATAGTCATAATTTGTGTAAGACGATATGAATGGATGTAAGACTCTTGTTATTCAGCTTCTGTGTGTTAAGTGAGCATTGATCTCTGGGATCACTACACACGTGTAATCAGTCATCTTGACTTATGAGTCGGGGTCCCCACAAATAATCGACAAATTTTATCCACATATATCAAATGCATATGAAGATGCGCGGTTCCATCTCCTACATAAGGATTAGCTAGCAGTTGTTCTATCATACCCGAAGGAATTTCATATTTAGTATTTTCAGTAGGTGCAGTATGTTGAGGGGCAACAAATTGCAGTTCCGGTCAAGGTGAACATGCGTCGAACAAACCCCTCAAAGGATTATTCTCCATAGTAATAAGTGACAATAAATTTCAGTACATAGTATTAATATTTTCCTTGCCAATTTCCACTTACCAAGAGCACTTCACTCCCCGGCAATGGCGCCAGAAAAGAGTCTGGATGACCCACAAGTATAGGGGATCAATCATAGTCCTTTCGATAAGTAAAAGTGTCGAACCCAACGAGGAGCAGAAGGAAATGACAAGTGGTTTTCAGCAAGGTAATGTCTCCAAGCACTGAAATTGTAAGTAGCAGATAGTTTGGTAGCAAAACAATTTGTAGCGAGCACGTAACGGTAACGGCAAATAATATGCAGCAAGATAACCCAATCCTTGTGGCAAAGGGCAGGCCAAGCCCGTTTCTTATAATGAGCATAGTGTTCTTGAGGGCACACATGAATTTCATCTAGTCACTTTCACCATGTTGGCTTGATTCGTGTTCGCTACTTTGATAATTTGATATGTGGGTGGATTGGTGCTTAGGTGTTTTTCTTACTTGAACAAACCTCCTACTTATGATTAACCCCCTCACAAGCATCCGCAACTACGAGAAAAGTATTAAGATAAACTCTAACCATATCATTAAACTTTTGGATCCAATTCGGTCCCTTACGAAGTAGCGCATAAGCTAGGGTTTAAGTTTCTCTCACTCTGGCAACCCGTGATCTAATAACTATTCCACAATGCATTCCATTAGGCCCAAATATGGTGAAGTGTCATGTAGTCGCGATAACACCACTAAGGGAATCACAACATAAATATTATCAAAATATCAAAGACATATCAAGTTCACATGATTACTTGCAACATGATTTCTCCCGTGACCTCAAGAACAGAAGTAACTACTCACAACTGAAAAACATGTTCGTGATCAGAGGGATATTAAATGGCATAAGAAATTTGAACATATAATCTTCCACCAAATAACCATATAGTGATCAACTACAAGATGTAATCAACACTACTAGTTACCAACAAGCACCAATCTTAGGTTTTGGTACAAAGATTGAACACAAGAGATGAACTAGGGTTTGAGAGGAGATGGTAATGTTGAAGATGTTGATGGAGATTGCCCTCCCAAAGATGGGAGAGTTGTTGGTGATGATGATGACGATGATTTCCCCCTCCGGGAGGGAAGTTCCCCTAGCGGAATTGCTCAGCGAGAGGGCAAAAGAGCTCCTGCCCAAGTTCTGCCTCGAGGCATCGGTGTTCCATCCCGAAAGTCCTCTCCTTATTTATTTCTAGGTCAAAATGACTTATATACCAGAAGAGGCACACCAGAGGTGGGCTGAGGAGGCATAACCCAACAGGGCGCGCTTGGGGGCCCTGGCATGCCCAAGTGGGTTGTGCCCACCTGGTGGACACCCTCTGGTAGTTATTAGCTCCAGTATTTCATTTGTATTCAATAAAATATCCTCGTTAAGTTTCAGCCCATTTGTAGTTGTGCAGAATAGGTAGCCTAACATTGCTTTTTCTGGTCCAGATTTCCAGCTGCCGATATTCCCCCTCTTGATACAAAACTTGAATATTATGAGAGAAAAGACATTAAAATTACTCCAAAATGCATTATTATGCATGAAAACAATATAAATAACAATAGGAAAACATGATGCAAAATGGACATATCAGGCGGAGATAATGCTCCCAAACATGCAAGACTCTCACTAAATCATATAGTTATTTGTCATAGATGGGGTAGTTAAGTTACACTCCTGAAAGTTTTTCACTAAAATAAGCTATGGGGTGCTTCTCTTGCATTAACACACATCCTGTGCCATTACCACTAGCATCGCAATGTACCTCAAAAGGTTAGACAAAGTTGTGGAAAGCAACAAAGGGGCATGTGTAAGAAAATTCTTAAGCTCATTGAATACGGTATCTTGTTTGGGTCCCCAAACAAAAGGTGCGTTCTTCTTACTCAAGGCATGTAAAGGTGTAGAGATGGTGCGAAAATCCTTCACAAAGGGACAATAAAATCTAGTTAAACTACAAATTTGTTGCAAGTTTGTGGGTTGGGGCCAAGTTTTAATAGCTTTGATCCTGGTTTTGCCTACATGCACACCCTTAGAAGAGACAACAAATCCTAGGAAAAGAAGTTTGTCTACACCAATATTGCATTTGTCCATGTTAGAATATAGGCACTCTTTCCTAAGAGTTTGCAAAATGGCTCTTAGGTGATTGCCATGATCTTCTAGAGACGCGCTAAACACAAGAATGTCGTCATAGTAGACCACACGAAAGATGCCAATATAAGGTCGAAGTACATAATGCATGACTCTCATGAATGTACCGGGTGCTTCTGATAACCCCATAGGCATAACAAGCCATTCATATAGATCGAACTTGGTCTTAAATGAAGTTTTCCAATCATCACCCTCTTGTATGCAGATTTGGTAGTAGCCACTCTTAAGATGAATCTTATATACGACTGTGGCTCCGCTAAGCTCATCTAGCATGTCATCTAAGCGTGGGATAGGGTGACGGTATCTAACGGTGATAGAATTGATGGGGCGACAATCAGAACACATACGATATCTACCATCTATCTTGGGGACAAGGATTACCAGAATGGGACATGGGCTCAAGTTTTCTCATACATGGCCATTGTCAATGCGTTGTTGGACTTGCAATTGGATATCCTTGGTTTCTTCGGAGTTGACTTGGTAGGGTGCCTTGTTAGGAAGAGGTGCTTCGGGGATGAGGTCGATGCGGTGTTTGATGCCGCGAAGAGGAGGTGGACCCGAAGGTTGCTCATCGGGAAATACATCTTGGAATTCCTGCAACAAACGAGACAATGCTAGAGGTAGATGTGGTGAGGTGTTAAGTTGTTCCGCTTCACCTTTGCATAGGAGCACATAGTGAAGTACACTTGATGGGTTCTCACACACTTCTCTCATCTCTCTCTTGGTAGCCAATAGCATGAGATATTTCTTCTCATTCATTATGGAGGCACTCAATTTAGGCTTGTGGCTCTCGCTCTCCTTTAGGTGGGTCACCCTTTCACTATTATCTCCATGATAGGTGGATGCTTGCATGTCAGCGATCACTTGACTTGGAGACATAGGTCATAGCACGAACTCTTTGCCCTTCATCATGAAGCTATAGTGGTTGGTACGTCCATTGTGGATGACACCACGGTCATATTGCCATGGTCGTCCAAGAAGGAGGTTGCCAACGAACATAGCTACCACATCACACTCCACGGTGTCCTCATCTCCAGGTGCTTCATCTCGACCAAATGTAGCTTGTCGCATAGATCTACACATACCAAATTGTGCAAACTTCCTCTGTCGATGATGACCTTGACGGAACGTCCATTAATGCCCGCTTTTGTGTGAAAGATATAGCAATGTTGGTCCTCGTATTGTTTGCGTTGAAGCCTCAAGACCTTGGAGACAACGAGATTGGGGCTCATAGCATTGTCACAAAAGACTTGATTATCTTCATCCTCATTCACATGACGATGCATGGCCACGTGCTCCAGGTTTTCCATTTCTTCATTGATCATAGATTCATAGGTGCCATCATCGTTGATGATCATGGTTCGTCTTGTCTGACACTCATAGGACTTGTGGTCTCGTCCTTGGCATTTGAAGCATTTTACAGAGATCGTCTTGGAGGATGTAGGTGGTGAAGACCTCGTCTTGAAGTTGCTCGTAGTAGGAGGACGAATTGGCGATGTTGAATTCTTGTAAGTCAACTTGTCGCTGCTGCTTGTAGAAGGTTTGATTGAAGTAGGAGGCACCAATGTCGTTGGAGCTTGAGTGTTGGAGTCGTAGTCCTTGGAAGTATATTTGGAGTACTTGTAGTCCTCTTGTACTTGTCGCTCCACCTTTGTAGCTTGGTGCACTAGCTCAATGAGGTTGGAGTAGGGTTGGAAGTCGGGGATTTTCTTGATAGGATGGTTTAGAAATTCAAGAATCCTGCCATTGGTTGTTCTTCGTCTTCCGTGACATTTGACCAAATCATGGGAATCTCCATTACCTTATAACACTCTTCAGTGGACATGGTGCCTTGCTTGAGGAGTTGCAACTTATTGAATAAGTCGCGGTGATGGTGTGTTGGCACAAAGCGCGCTCGCATGACATCTTTCATTTGGTTCCAAGTGATGATGGGTGGCTGTCCTTTTGCTTCAAGTCTCTCAATGACTTGCTCCCACCAAATAAGGACATAATCTTGAAATTCAAGAGATGCCATTGCGATCATCATAGTTGTGTAAGCGAAAGATCTTGTGTTGGTGCAACAAACCCTAGGTCTGTTGTCGCAGACTGTTCATGGGCCCAAGGACAAGATTGCAACACCAGGATCAGATCAAGACATGAAGGGATTAGCTCTTTGATGAATCAGAGGGCTGGTCAAGGAGATGAAGTCAACCAAGACTAGCTGAAGAGATAAGATATCACCAGGAGCCTAGCTATGTTGGATCGCCCCGGAAACGAGCCTCCAAGACCGCCCCGGCAGGCCTGCCGGGGCTCGCGGAGGAAAACCACCTCATTGCACTACCTCACGGCGATGCACGTCGTCGATTAGTGAGGTGTCAAGCTCCTAAGTGGCTCAGTGGGAGCCCCCTGCCAAATGGCAGCCACTTCCTACAACAAAAACCTCCAAGTGACACACGTCCTGAGACGTGTCAAGCCAGCAGGCGCAAAACTGCCAAAACAGCCCAAAAGGGCCTACCGGGTGATCCATGATGTGACACTAAGCGGTGCATTTAATGCGCTCTATCAGCCTACAGAGTTAGGTATGATAGCATTGTTCGCTATCTAATCAATATGGAAAGACTAATTTGCCACTGTGGTCACCCGTTGATCTAGAAAAGGAGGCCCATGGCAAACATAGAAATGATTCGATCGATTCAGACCCTGACACATCCATACGTGCGTAGCCACTCTCGCCCCGAGGAAACCCTGCCAGGCAAGAGCAACGCGCTTTTTCCACCTCCCACCATCAATCCACCAAAGTAGGAGTAGGATTTTTCAACTCGCGGTGGTCCGAACCTAGGTAAAAACTGCCCGTGTGATCTCTGTCGTGCAGCGTTACGCTCCTCCGCACTTTGTGCAATGTGCCCATTCCTCTACCGAACCAAAAGGTGCTCATGGCCCCATAGGTGGTTGTGGTTTCCCATGACATCTTTGGCACGCCAGGTAGGGCGATCACTTGCGCGAACCAAAGAGCATGAGTAGCGCGTCATCTTCATCACCATCTCCATCATCAGCGGCTCCATCGACCATGGCGCCCATGAAGAAGTCTGGTGCCGCAGCTCAACCGTCCACCTCGAAGGCCTCGCTGCCCGCGGCCACCGACGCCGCGGGGAATGCGGAGATGCATGGGAATGCGGACACTGCAGGGGATGTGGTCGGTGCAGGAGGCGTTGTTACCACTTCCCCCGCGGCCGAAGCAGGAGCAGAAGGAACCGGAGAAGGTATAACATCCCAAATTTTGAATCCTTGATGTTAAGAATTAGATCATTCATGTGCATTGATAATTTGGTGTTGTTCTGGTTTTATTCGGTTGTTGATCCAAGAAAACCTTAAGCAACTCAAGGACCAATAGAGGTTGGGGGTTTTTGCATAAAATTCATCTTTGAATTTATTCAAATTTGAAAAGTGGATCAAATTTTATTTCAACAAATTCTTTCTAATTGTTTCAATAAAAAGAAATATTGGGAAAAGAAATTTGGAAGTCAAATTATTTTATTTGCATTTTATCTGGTTGAATTTTTTTAATTAGGGAAAATTTGCATTTTTGAAAAATTGCTTTTAGCCTAGAAAAATGATCACGTGGTCCCAAATATAAGGAGTTGATGGTGAAAATTATTTCTGGAATTTTTAGGATTTTATTTAATTTTATTTGGATTTTTTTCCTCGTGGCACTATTTAAAAAATAATAATAGGTTCGGACCGACTGGGTCGAAGCCCAGCCAGCCCAGCGAGCCCCACTGCCTCCCGCCCCATGCCTGGCTCAGACTCCCGCCGGAGTCCGGCAGCCGCACGCCTCCAGCCACCCCCTCGGCCAAAAATGCTCGGCCCGACCCCCTTCATAAGCCGCTCGACCGCCCCCCTCCTCGGCCTCCTCAACCCCGCCGCCGCACCGCCACATCGCTGTTGCAAGCCTCCGCCGCGTCGCCGCCGGCAAGCCGCCGCCGTCGCCCGCCGCCGCCGCTGCTGCCGCCCCGCCGTCACACCGTCTCCCCGCGTCACCAAGGCGCCACCGCCGCTTGCCGGAGCTACGCTGCCCGGAACCGACCCGCCGCTCCGACCCGACCCGCGACCCGCCGGTCAACTCGGTAAAACTGTCGGGTTTTTTTCTCGGTTTAGTTGGGGTCTTTTTTAAACCCTAGATCGGTTTTAGGTTTAGTTATTTACTGAACATTCACTGGTTAGTTTTAGAAAACGAACGTTCGTTATTTAGATTTTTCTTTTCTGTTAGTTTTAGTCAGGGACCTATCCATGATTATTTATTTCTTAGTTTAGCCCCTAGACTTCAATCTAGCATTACTATTTCCTCGTTAGTCAGAATTTGATGAAACCAACGCCAATCTCTTCGTTACGATCTCATCTATCTAGTAATCCAACTTCAACATAATTTTGAAATATTTAAATTTTTGTTCAAGCTGATTTGAATTTGAATCCTCATTTGATCGTAACTTGAGTTTCGTAGCTCTGTTTGAGTTGATTCTTTTTGCAAATCAAAGCTTTTGACCTAAACTTTGATAAGGCCAAATTCACTTAATTTTGGTAATGTTAGAAATTGATTTCAGTGGCAAGAGTTATTTGCTAGTTTTCGAAGTTTTTTCTGAGTTCTTTTCTTTGATTTTGTTGCATGATTGCATATGTATGCTATTGTTTGCTTGCGATAGAATTTCTAGAGTACGAAGCTTGCTAGTACGAGTCTATAGGTTTCAACGATCATCAGCAAGGCAAGTTACACCTTGATCATACTTTTCAATACCCAGTTTTTATTGCATTACTTATACCCTCAAAGATTTGCATGAGTAGGACTTGGTTACATGTGGAACTGCTGAGTAGTTCATGAGGTAGGGACCTATGACTTGAGATCAACCCCGGGAATATACGCTTTGTTACTTATTACTTAGCCATGCTCGTAGACGTAGATTGGTATGTGAGATTCATGAAAGTTGTGACTGTAATAACAACTAAGGGAAAGTTTAAGGTGGCAACTTTAATACACATCTGGGTGGATTGGTTGTAGGGCACCTGGAGAATCCAGTGTTGTCCTAGGATATCCCAGAGGAACCATGTGATCATCCTATGGAATGCCACCCAGGCTCAAAGGGATCATATATCATTCATGCCTAGAAATTTCCGTGTGCAACCACAAGCCATTATGGGCGCTGGCATAGTTGAGTATGTTGTGTGAACTCTTTTAGCGGTGGACTAGGAGATGTAGGGGAAAGTAGGTGTTCCTGTCTACCCAGGATAAAGAGGGAATGCTTCTGAAAGGCTATGTCTCGATCTTTCGATCATGGATGCGGTCGAGTCTTGTGGGGAAAGGTGCGCAAATGTCTGTAGAGTGTACAATCTATTCATGAGTAGCCGTGTCCCCGGTTATGGACATCTTGATTATCCTGGTATTTTAATTATGGACTGGTCTCATCACTCTATTAATTAACTTGTTGGGTTATTAATGACATTGTGGATTTGGGATTGAGATGGAGGAACCACCCTCAATATTGCTTAATTGAACTAAGTAGTAAACAAAAATTTATTCCTTTGTTGTAGGGAAAAACTAGCTTTATGCAAAAATAAACCTTACAGCCTCCACTAGCCAAATGTGCATATAGTTGTAGATATGTCACAACCCTAGCTCAACCCATGTTGTCTTTGCTTGATCATCATGGCATCATGTTTAAAATTCAAATGAATTTGAACTTGGGATGTTCAAACCCTAGCACTTTGAAATCCAAATTGGTCTAGCTTAAAAAAATGCATTCAATGAACCCAAAATGCCTTCATCGATGTTTGATAATTTTGGCAAGGCATTGAGACAAAACCAAAAATAGTGAACATTTTTGTTGAATATTTTGGGCACTGAAATTAAATCATATTGTATTTGAATTAGGGCATTTAAATGCTATAAATAATTTAAATGCTCCAATAATTCTGGAAACAATTGAGGGATGTTGGAAATAATTCACATAGCCCCACAGTAGTTTTTAGGAGTTTTAAGAATGGTTTGGTCTTTGAACTAAATCAAAACAAATAGAAAAATTAGGAAACAGAAAGAAATAGAAAAGAGAGAGAGAGAGAGAGAGAGAGAGAGAGAGAACCCCACCTGGGCCTTACCTGGAAGAAGAGGCCCAGCCCACCAGGGGCTGAGTGGTATTCTTCCTCCTGCTAGGAGGACAAGCAGGTGTGTGGTGAGCGCGCTGACGACGCCTTGCCACCTCCTGCTTCAGCCGCAAAACCTCGACCCCCCAGATGTGCCACGAAGACGCCCAGAACCCTCTGGTCCACTCCCCTCTCCCTATGGTCGCCCCTCCCCTCCTCTGCTCTCTTCCCGAGCACACCGGATATCACATCGCCGCCGCAACCGTAGCCACCACCTCCCCCTCGTTCCGTCGACATGCCCCAGAGCTCCGCCACGACCTCTTCTTTGTCTCCATCGAGCTACACGTCCCCGGGCGCCCAGCCTCGCCGTTACTGCCGTCGTCTTCAACCTCGGATGCCCGAGATCGACGACGCCCGTTCGTCATCTCCGTCTCCTCCCCGAGCCCATTGAGCTGCTCTGCGAGTCCGTCGTAAGCCACTTCCTCGTGCCCCCTCTCCCCTGCATCAACTGCGCCTCTAGCCGCCTCCTACACCGGAGCCGAGACGCTCCGCCGCAAGAGCTTGTCGCTGGCATTGCTCCGGCGAGCGTTTGGTCACGCCAGTGTGCCAAACACACATGCCACATCGCATAGTGCCTTGCCTGCGTTTTAGTTCGCGCAGTTGAACACTGCAGCCGCGCCCCTATGTACAGCCGAACTCCGGTGGCCGCAAGCATGGTCGCCAGGGACGTTCGTGGCCACCCCAACTTGCCCCGCTTGCCGTGCTAGATGCGCGCGAACCTGGGCTACGCTTAGGTGCCCTCTGCTGCAATTTTGGTCACCTGGGGCAGATTTTCGGTGCGCTCCGCCGCGTTCGGCCTCGCTGGCGACTTAACGCCGGCGGGATTAACCCAGTTTACCAGGGGTTTGGCCTCCCCTAGCTCAATGACATGTGGGGCCCATTCCCTGTTAACTTTTAGTTTAGTGAATTTAATCCCTACTTAATAATAGCCACTAACGTGTGGGACCACACTGTTAGGTTTGTCCTAGACCTCGTCAGTTGACCTGCTGCCCTCAGCATGACGTAATGCTGATGCAGTAAGCATTTTCTGGGATGTTAAATAAATCGGAAATGATTTATTTATTTCAGAAAATAGCTAAAACTTCTAAAAATCATAGAAAATAATATATAACTCCAATGAAATAAATTATATATGAAAAATGATCAGAAAAATATGAAGAATCTGTTTATGCTATTTTCATGCATGTTTGAACAATCTAAGGTTGTTGTATATGATAATTTGCATAAATGACATTTGAATGATCACATATGGAGTTTGAATTTGAATTTAGCATTCAAACCAACTCCATTTAAATCACTGCTAGCTCCATTAGCTCAAATCACAACATATTGCCATGTCACATTCATGCATCATATTGTTGCATTGCATTGATTGTGTTCCTTCTTATTTGTCGGTGATTGTTCCGTCTGCATACACGTGTTCCGACGATGAGTTCGATGACACCGATGAAGAACTATACTATCTTCAGAAGTGCCAGGCAAGCAAAACTTCCTTGTTCATTCTGATACAATCCCACTCTCCCGCTCTTACTCTCTTTAACTGCATTAGGACAACAACGCTTCAACTGTTACATGCTGCGGTAGTTGAACCCCTTTCCTCTGCATGACCTGTCATTGCCGCAGTAAATAGATGAAACCCACTAGCATGAGTAGGAGTTGTTTGAGCCCTGATGTGCCTACTCATTCATTCTTGTTTGTCATGCCTGCTATTGCTTAGAGTTGTGTCATGTCTGATTAATCGGGAATTAATTGGAATGAGGTGAACATGTCCTACTGTTGAGAGCTAAGTGTGTGAAAACATTTTGGTAAAGGTAGCGGTGAGAGGCCATGTAGGAGTACATGGTAATTTGTCTCATTGAAACCGTCCTCAGGAACTGAGTTCCATGTTTGTGATCCATGAACAGTTACTACCACACATTGGGTTCCGATAACTCGACCACTCTCGGCTTATTAATTGCCTCGATCTCTGTCCAGGAGTTGCAACTACTTTCTTGTGTTTGTAGGTAGTGTTAGTAGTCTACCAAGGGACACCCGGTACAGGTGGGATTGGGACAGACTAGGCACCATGGCATGGTGTACCAAGCGTAGATCCATCCGGCGAGGTGGGCTTGGGAACCCTGTTCACATTGTTTGGGACCGTGAGCGACACCCCGGCCGGATCTCCTTGCGGATGGAACCCGAATAGGCGATAAACCTGGACTAGAGACTTGCGTGGTTAGTCAGGTCGTGGCCGATTCCCTCGCCAGGCTTCCGCTTGAAGGTTGCCGAGATACACGACGTGTACATGGGGGTAAGTGGCGAGAGAGTGTGTGAAGAAGTACACCCCTGGAGGGTTAACATCATCTATTCGACTAGCCGCGTCCACGGTAAAGGACTTCTGGATTGCATGTACAGTTCATAGAAAAGTGAAAGTGGATACTCTAAAATGCTCAAGATAAGCGTGAGTGCTATGGATGGCCTTCTCGTAGGGAGACAGGAGCGGATCCATAGTGGTGTATTTATTTGGTGAATATGTGGACTCATGTGCGCCACCTCAAAAGAGTTACCAGCAGTCGTAGTATAGGATAGCCACTGAGTCAAAGCTGGCTTGCTACAGTTAAACTCCACCACCCCTTTGTTGATACTGATGCATATGTCGCTAGTTCTAATGTAAGTCTTGTTGAGTACCTTTGGACTCACGTTTGCTTAATTTATGTTTTTTGCAGGGGAGACTTCTGTCTCACTAGTAGTTCCACGTGGACTTCGACGCTTAGCTTGTTACCTCTGCTACGATCTTGTACCCTTGGGAGGGTCTTGTAGATAGTCAGGCTTCTCAGCCTTTTTGTCAGGCCTAAGATGCAATTCTATCCCGATCACGTGACACTTACGTGATTGGGGCATAACAGTATTTCGGGCGCTTAGCAAGATGGATATCATTACATCATACCATTACATACATACATGGGGGATACAACAATACATACAAGTCACATGAATACAACAACATCAATACAAGGCATCCAACTACGGATGCAAACATGAGAAGCACAACGACATCCATCTGCTATCCCAAGCTGCCGACCCGGAACCTAACCCAAGACTGAAGAAGAAGAAGAAGAAAGAACTCCAACACAATGATCATCGCTCTCACATCAAGACATCGGAAACCTACACCTGCAACTATTGTTGTAGTATCTGTGAGCCACGAGGACTCATCAATCCCATAACCATGGGTAACAAGACTATCAAAGCATAAAGGGGTAAGGAGAGGTAAAGTGGTGAGGTTGCAGCAGCGTCTAAGCAATATATGGTGGCTAACTTACGAGTACAAGAATAAGATGAGCATCTACACAAACGATCGCAAACTAGTAGTGATCGCTAAAGATCCTGAACTACCTACGAGTCAAACATAACCCCACCGTGTTCTCTTCTCAAAGTGAAAAGAGACAGTCACGGTTACTCACACAGTTGTGTGTTTTACTTCGGATCCTCTGTCAAGTTTTCTACAACCGGACATTAACAAATTCCAATCTGCCACATAGCCGCGAGCATGACTTTCGAAAGATCATAACCCTGCAGGGGTGTCCCAACTTAGCCCATCACAAGCTCTCACGATCAGCAGAAGTAATAATAATATTACCCCTTATCTTAGGGACAATCCGATCAGGCTCGGTATCCCAGTGCACAAGACATTTCGACAATGGTAAAACAAGTCCAGCAAGACCTCCCGGTGTGCCGACACCCTAATAGTAGCCGCGCGTATCTCGTCTCAGGCCACAACCGGATGGGAGAAGCTATGAGTAAAACCAGCCCTCGGGTTTCCCCCAGGTGGCCCCGCAGCACCCCTGTTTGGGACCAACACCATCAGCACTGGCCCCCCTGCTATGTAGAAAAGAATCTCGAGGGCGCGACCCCCTATGGAAATTTAATTATTTAATTAAGTTGTTATTATGAGGCAAATTAAAACCAATGTTGGGCCTTGCTGGAGGAGTTTTATTCAAAGACGAAGTGTCAAGGGGTCCCCATATACCCAACCGTGTAAGGAACGCAAAATCAAGGAACATAATGCCGGTTTATCGGCGCCTAAGGTGGCATGAGTGGAACAAAACACCGAGCAAAAGGCCAAGCCTTCCACCCATGCCCACTATATAGGTGTGTTAATAATAATAATAGATATTGTGATATTCCCAAAGCATCAAGATCCGACATGGATCAATCTTCATCTTTACCTACAACTAACAACGCTATAAGAGGGGCTGAGCAAGCGGGTAACATAGCCAAACAATGGTTTGCAAGGAAGGTGTCCAAAAGTTAGAGGTTTCATGGCAACAAGGAGAGGGGCTGACAATAAAGATGGGTAGCGCGACATATAACGATAGCATTCAGTCAACTAAGCATGGCAATGATAGTAAAGTTATCAAAGGTGATGGTCATCTTGCCTGAGATCCCGCAAGGAAGAAGAACAGATCCGTGAAGAAGACGAAGAAGAAGCCTTGAAGACGAACCACGTGTAGACGAACGAATCCTCACGATCGCAACGGAACAAGCGCTAACGAGAAGAAGCAAGCAATACGATAAACACACAACACAAGAACATGACAATATGCTCAACCAAGTATGATGCAAGACAAGTCTATATATGATGCAATACATGGAAAGGGATGAAGCACACAAGAACAACACAAACCAACAAGTTTAAATGAGGCCGGAATCAACATATAACAAATCCAGTAAGTCCTCATATGCATAATTTGAAATTAGTCCAGATCTGAATAAACCTTAAGTTAAAGTTGTTAAACAACAGGTTAACATGCACCATGATGATCTACTCGAAGTTCTAGTCAAGTTTCATATAAAGTTTGTTTAATACGGAGCTACGGCCTAGAAGATATGAGCAAAACAAGGCAAGCATGTCAACGATGCAAGATACACCCAAACAAGAAGCAAACACAGTCCAAACATGAAAACAATATGATATTATGCTTCTACATGCAAAATCACACAAGTTTCATATATAGCACGCTCAAAACAGTGCAGCGGTTCAACACATACACATGAAACAAGACATAACAACAAGCTGAAGTTAACAGCCACATAGCAACTTTGGAGCAAGAAATAATTATGCTACAGCAGTCAAACATGATGACAAGAAGCATGGACATGAAATAGACATGATACTTAACAAGTATGAACTTAGAACACACCCAAAATCCTACTGGAACACAATTAACCAAGCATGGCAAGTTGCAATAAAATTATCCAGACTTAAGTCAAAATCTGGGAAGGCAAAAACATCATTACGATGCTGCCTTCGGAGGCACAAAACAACAAGCATATCAACTGAACTATCTATATAAAGATCATGGACATGTAGTAGACACCACATACATCAAACAACTCCATTGGAGCAACTCCATAGGAGCCATGGATCAATAACAACAAGCTACACCAAATTGAACAAGCTGATAAAATCCTGACAGGTATAATTTATAGCAACTTGAGAGCAAGAAATAAATAATCTACAGCAGGCCATATGTGCAAGTAAGGGCATGAATGGATAGACAATAACATTGACAACAAGACATGATCATTGGCCACTCCAAAACAAGCATGGATTTGAGTGGGGCATCAAGCAAACATAGCATCAGGTTATAACTGATTCCAGACTTAGCAGTTTTTCACTAAGTATAAAATAGCAACAACGACATGGCATGTTTACAAGCTTGTTTAAGTCACCTCAAGGCATATCATGAAAAGTGGATTGCACCACAGAAAAGACCATAAGATTGTGATTCTAAAACATATAAACATGCGGCATGAAGACAAACACATCAATAGCAATGAGCAAGTGAAAACAGCATCTCATAACAAGTTTCAGCACTTAACAGCCACATGCACTTTTGCCACAGAGAATAAAATGGCAAGATGGCACCTAACATGAATGCTACAGCAACCGACATGTAGAGCACCTCACAATGAACATTTTGACATATCATATGCTCCATTTGGATAAACAAGCACCAAGTTATCACATCTCAAACATGGCATCAAATTAACAAGTAACATCAGTTTATAACAAGTAGCACTCTGGCAACAGAGATTAGAGCACCAAGATGAAGTCAAACAAGCATGGCACAATGGAACAAAGTGTAGAGCACATCACCACGATCATTTTGACATATCATTCACTAAATTTGGATAAACACACAAATAGTTACCAGCAGTCAAAGTATGCAACAAATTAAGGAAGAAAAGGACTTAGCAGTTTTTTAGGACTTAGGAAAAAAACAGGCGAGCGCTAGTTAGCTAAAAGATGCACTGGGCGGAGAACAGCAGGGCGCTCACTAGGTGGGCTGGCCCATGAAGAGGAGGGGAAGCAGGCCGGTCTGGAGCTAGGCCGCGGGAGAGGGGCCGGCTCTGGGCTGCGCCCACACGGCTATTGGACCACGACCCAGGTCGAAGGAGGAGGCCCGGCTGGGCCGGCGCGCTGGCAGGGCCCACGAGGCGAGGCGAGGCGCACGTCGGCCTCGCTGGAGGCGTCGTCCTCCTCCCGTGCTCCTCACGGGCAGGAGGCCATGGTGGCGGCGCGATTGGGGACCTCCGGTGGAGGCTGAGGGGAACGGGATCCGAGACGAATCCGAGCGGATTGGGCCACGGCGGACCCATTCCGGCTGGTGGCTAGGCCTACCGGCGACGGGAAGCAGCAAGGGTGGCGGCGGTAAGGAATTTTGGCGATGGCGGCGGGCTGGTGGAGATCCAACCGGATCCGGCGGCGGCGGGGTAGAGGGGGCCGACGGCGAGTGGTGGCCGGAGGTTGCTCCATCGAACGGGACCCCGGGGACGGCGGTGAGCAGGTCCAGCGCGGCGACGGGGCGCGCGCCGGCGACAGAGGCGAAGGGCGGCGGGCGCTCGTGTCAGGCGCGGAGGAGCTGCGGCTCGGGCCCGGGCGGGCCGGACGCGGGCTTCGCGGGCCGCGACGAGGTGGGAGGAGAGAGAGGGTGAGGTGGCGCGATGCCATTGGCTCAGAGCGGCGGCGGGGTGACGTGGCGGCACGTGATTGGCCAGGGTGAGGTGTCCGGCGGACATGTCCGGCTGCGCGAGAGGGAGGAGGTTAGGGATTTGCGTGCGATTTTGGACGGGGGAGACTAATATATAGGCATAGGGAGCTAGGAGTGTCCAAATGAGGAGCCGTTCGCGGCCGCGCGATCGTGATCGAACGGCCAAGAGCATGGAGGGGGTTAGAATGGGCTAGGTGGGCTGTGTGAAAGGGGTGCTAGGGCAAAAGAGAAAAGGTTTCCGGCGGTTAACACGTCTAACAGTTGGGCTATCAAACGAGCTCCGAATGCGATGAAACATGACAGACAGTCTACCTATGCTATAATAAGACCACACGCCAAGTTTCAGCACATTCCGAGAACATTTTCCGGCCACTCATAAAATAAATATTCGGAGGTGCCGCGGGCACGTGCAAGTGTGTCTGGGCTAAGAACGGACAACGGAAAGGACGGGCGGACTCGGGCGGATGCAAGTTTTGAAAACATGCTGATGCAATGCACACGATGACATGGCAAGATGCAATACGCAAGCAGATGACATGGCAACGACGACGAATAACTGGCTGACACCTGGCGGACCGGTCTCGGGTGTCACAACACTCCCCTACTAACAAGAGATCTCGTCCCGAGATCTTAGGAACGAGACGGAAGAGAAAAGGAACAACAAAGTTCTTCGAGGAAAAAAGAGTGAAACAAGGAACCTTGAGATGTTGAACAATTTGAAAGAAAGGATACAATGGAGATGAACGAAGTTGCAAAGAATTTGTTAAACAAGAGGAAGAAGGAATACGACGGGAATCAAGGAGTTTGAAAGGCACGAAACTAGAGCTGAAGGAACAAGAATGAATTCGCAACCACTCCGGTTAACAGAGATAGAAAAGAAATCTCCACAAAGGAATTCGGACAGCACTCCGGCTGAAACTGAAAGAATTAGCACGCCGGTTGAACATGAATGAAATGGAACAAGAACTTGATAAGATGAAATGATACTCAACGAGAGCAACAACACAATGCCTCCGGAAGAATTAAAATGATGGAATTAAAAGAATGGAGAAGAAGATGACAACTTTGAGCACGAGTGACATGACTTGAACGGAGTTGTTGAGAAAATCAACAACAAAAGAATAAGCTTGTTGTGGACTTATAGAAATCATCTCAAAACTTGAGGTGAAATACCCCACAACGAAAAGAAGGACTAGCTGAGAATGAAGAATTGCAAAATTCCACTTCAAAGGAATACGGAGAATTATTTGCACTTCGAGACAAAAAGAATAAAGCTTGTGCTTGATCCAAAAGAATTTGACGAGCACTCGAAGAATGATTTGAAACATGAGGAACCACCATGAGGAACTCTGGTAGCGAAAAGGATGATGATTTAGAAGTGAAGGATTCAAGAATAAGAATAAACCCTTGCGATGATTTCGAAGGGGTACCGATGAGATAGCCGAGAACTTTGAACTCCGGGGAAGAACAGATGAAAACACTTGGGACTAGAATTTATTCATCAAGAATAAACTCCGAAGGAAGGAATTAATCAACTCCACATTGATGAATAAGAATTATGGTATGCTTATCCTCCACCAATTAAATTGATGAGAATCAATGGATTCACATACTACTTATTCTTGTTGAAAAACGGTTAAAGAGGGACATATCGTGAACTCGAGATGGTCTTCTTGAACCACCGGTAGGATTGGAATGAACGAATGAATTGGTATGATAACACAGGAAAAGAACTCTTGAGAGAACCACCGTAAGGATTGAAGCCGAGCAAAGAAAAGAACGAACCACCGTGAAGAATTAAAATCGAATGATGAAAGAGAACGACCACCGTAAGGATTGAAATTGAGTGAAGACAAGAGAATGAATCACCGGGAAGAATAAGCACTTGAGGAACTTAGAATGACGAGAACGAAGAGATTGTGAACTGATTAAAGAATACTTGAAGGAAGCACCGGACGAATGTGAGACGAACGAAGAGGCGTCAATGAAGAATATTTAAAGGACGAAGTTGAAAACTGAGAACGAAGAAATCTTATGAAATGATGGCCTTCGGAGGAACACAATTAGAAGAATTGATGAAATACTTTGGAAGAATTTAAAGAGAAAGGTTGAACCAATGATGATATTGAAGAAGGCATATGACTGATGGAATCCATACTTACGTCACACTTGAAAGAATTTGGGAACACTCCGGGAAATAGAAGAGTCCGGCAAGATCCTAGAAAGTCCTGTGGGTTATGAGCCCACCGAAGAGAAAAACACCGTTGGAAGGATTTAAAAGGAGATAATGCACCGGAACGATTAAAAGCTTGAATGAGGTGACAACCTTGAATTAATTGGAACACGGAAAATTCTCTGAGAAGTCTTCAGAACTCCGGATAATTAAATGGCGAGAGTTAAATGAGCAAGGGGAATATCCGAGCCGAGGGAAAAGAATATGAACAACACCGAATACTTGAGTTGAATCCACCGGAAAAGAAGAAGAGGTGAAGAATATCAAATGAGAGAAGCACTCATCGGAGAAGAAAAGAGATGAAGGATGGCGAACTAGAAGAGGAATCACTGGTTGAAAGAATTGATGAAATGAAGCAAAGACTCACACAAGTAGAATGGATACTCGATTAAGGACTCCGGCTCCGAGAAGAAAAAGGGTGGGCGGGTGGGAAAAGAAAGAACACAACGGACGAGAAAAACACCGTTGGAAGGAAAAGAACTGAGGGTTGAACTTGCAAGAAGAAGAGATTCGAATCCATTTGACGAGAGATGCACCAGATGAAAGAACTGACAACGCAACAAATGAAAACTAACCGCATGATCCTAAAAAAATTGAAGGGGAAGAAGAGTAATTCAAAACACCTACGTCAAGATTCCTCACCAGAGCGACGAAAGGACTGAGGAGTAAAAAGAATTCCTACTCTCCGATATAACTAGACTCCGAAAAAGTTTTCTGCTAGACTCAACAACGGTCAAGCTACGATCAATCAAGGGGGCTCCTATGGTCGGTCGAGGCTCTGATACCAACTTCTCAGGCCCAAGATGCGATTCTATCCCGATCACGTGACACTTACGTGATTGGGGCAAAACCGCATTTTGGGCGCTTAGCAAGATGGATATCATTACATTGTACCATTACATACATACATGGGGGATACAACAATACATACATGTCACATGAATACAACAACATCAATACAGGGCATCCGACTACGGATGCAAACATGAGAAGCACAACGACATCCATCTGCTATCCCAGGCTGCCGACTCGGAACCTAACCCAAGACTGAAGAAGAAGAAGAAGAAGAAGAAATAACTCCAACACAATGATCATCGCTCTCACGTCAAGACATCGGAAACCTGCACCTGCAACTGTTGTTGTAGTATCTGTGAGCCACGAGGACTCAGCAATCCCATAACCATAGGTAACAACACTATCAAAGCTTAAAGGGGTAAGGAGAGGTAAAGTGGTGAGGTTGCAGCAGCGGCTAAGCAATATATGGTGGCTAACTTACGAGTACAAGAATAAGATGAGAATCTACGCAAACGGTCGCAAACTAGTAGTGATCGCTAAAGATCCTGAACTACCTACGAGTCAAACATCACTACTAGGAAAAAGCCTACTAATGGCGCACCTATTTTGGCCATTAATGGCGCATTAGTGGTGCGCCATTAATGGCGCATTAGTGGTGCGCCATTAGTATCTGGTATACTAATGGCGCACCTCAGATGCGCCATTAGTATATACCACAGTGCGCCATTAGTATGCCTCCCAGGGGGCCATATATACCCAGGTGCTTTGGCATACTAATGGCGCACTACTGCCAGATGCGCCATTAGTAACTTTGGCATACTAATGGCCCAGTGTTTAGTGATGCGCCATTAGTATCCTTGGGCATACTAATGACGCACTGTGGTTTGACGGGCCATTAGTATGAATATTAGGTTTTTTATTTATTTTTTAATTTTCTGTTTTTTGCACAGGTTACAAAATGTATTATTGGACAGAATATAGACTGCACACATCAAAAACAGATTCATCGAATACAATAGAATATTAGTCTCTGAATACAATTCATCATATTAGTCTCCGAATACAATTCATCATATTAGTCTCCGAATTGAAAAGACCGAACAAAGATAGAACATTATATTACAAGTCTCGAGACCGCGAGTAGCAAGTTTGTCTTCACATTACAAGTCGATATCGATCATCTAAACTACCATCACATAGAAGAGAGCTGCGGTCATCACGATGAGCATCATCACGATGAAACTCGTCTTCATCTGGTTCCTCCAACGCTCCCTCCCCTCTCCCGCTAGATAGCGGGTGTATCTAGATTCTGCCTCGGCCCTAGTGGTGTACCCTTTGTAACTGTTACCGCTGAATCGGTAAACCTGTCTCCGACACTCCTCCCAGTCGTCGTAGACTCCGGGAATCTTACCCTTGTACACGACATACGACGGCATCGCTATGCACTAGCCAAACTAAACGTTAGTACCAATTCACAGACAATACATAAGCAATATATAAGTATGCAACAGAACGATCGGAAGAGAAAAGCAAGACATTAATAGCATCGATTACATCTAAGTTGAACGACTCTCAAAACCAAAGAGACATACTACAAGTTGATTAAAGTTTAATTACAACATGAGCCAATCGATGTTTCAGAACTAGACACAACATCACTACTTTCGACTCGACTCAAGGGATCGGAGCGTGGATGAAGCGGCCGTCTATCGTGGGAGTCATGAAATCACGGGCGTTGTCAGCCTGCATTTGTAGCATTGTGTCGATGTCACTGTTGGACGGTTGATTTGTGAGGTAGAACTACTCCGAGGTATGAAGGACATCTTGATGGATGATTTCCGCAAACTCCGACTGGATGCGAAAGAATTCTTGTCTGATGTCCGCGTCCTGGATTGCCGACACACTCGCGGCCCAATCTTTGAGTTTACTCGGTAGCAGAAGTTGATGATGGTCCCGTACGATCGCCCGCATGTGATGGATGGCGTAGTAGGCACCCTTCTGACTGCCAGGCGGCTGCTTGACACAGCAGAACGTCGTATTGTGGGAGAACACGTGCTTGCCGTACTTACGAATAGGCCTGGTGAAGGTGCCTCCAGATTTGGCGTAACCGGGGAGAACATCATCAAGAACCTTCTTGACATTTGTGTAGTCTACGTTCGACTGACGGTCCGGGTCGAAATACGTGGCCATGGAATATTTGGGGCTTAGGAGGATGAGCGTGCAATGTGTGTCACCGCAGAAAACACGGAATGTTAAAAGAAAAACGATCGAAATCTAAGAATTCATATGTTTCCGGAATGACGCCTTCGAGGTAAGAACTCGCGACTTGCCGGTCCCCAGTGCTGCCCAAGATCTTGGCACGTATGTAGAAGGGGTCGACTATCACGATGTCCGGGGTCTTGTCGCGAATGATCCGCATCTCCATACTCAGCAAAAATAGCCGAACGAAGGTGTAGTGCAGCGGATGAAGGTTCAACATAGCGTAGATGTCATCAAACCATAGGACGATCGTACCCCTGATGGAGTTATCCACAAAGCCCTTGCCCTCTGGCACCTTGGCCGCGAAAACCGGGTATGCCACATCCTTCTCTCTGAGATGCCGCTTCTCCAAAGAAAGAACACTGTCATGCAGACTCCGCATAGCACCGGTTGCAGCATCGAGCATATTTCTCGGTAGCATCGGCCTACGCGCCACATGCACCCTCCTCATTACATCCTCAGGTGAAGGTGGCCCGTCCTGAGCACGGATCGTACTCGGTGCCGGCTGGCTCGCACCCTTGTTAGTCTTTCTTTTGCGTGCCTTCTTCTTCTCCTGTAATGGGACCGAGTTCTGCTCACAGACCGCCTTCTTGAGTGTGTTGGGGCTGATAATATTTTGCACCTCGCCTATCTGAGGCTCGGTGAAGTCGGCAGCTGGAGGCGTCTCCAGAGAGCTGAACGGCAGACGACGCCTGTTGCAACTTGGCTTCTCCGCGGTACCAGCTAGATCGCGCACGTCTTTTGTTGGGTTGGGTTCTTGAGAAGGAGGCCCCATGAAGTCACCACCGTACCCATGATCGGCAAAGTACTGATCGACGTTGGCAAATGCATCGTTGTCGTCGTCGTTCTGATCCTATGCCATATGCATGTTTGGATCCAGTGGCATAGGGATGTCCGGCACCGTTGCGGCGGTCTTTCCATGGGGCCGACTTGGCGCCGGCACGACTGGCGATGTTGTATTTGGGGTGGTGTCCCCCGCCCCCAAACGAATCTAGGTCTTCGGCCAAAGCAGGGGCCAGCTCAGGCAGGCGCTGAGGGTCATCACGTCATCATCGTCCGCCCCGATGGGTCGAATCAGAGGTAACAACTCGTCGCAGCCTGGCAGCACCCGAACCAGTTGAACCCTAAACAAGTTGGGTGGCATCTGGGTACCGTGGAACACGGGGTTGCCCGGTTGAACGATTTTGCCCTTGGCGACATCGAGCAACTCGTTGTTCACGAAGTGCAGGAGAGTGCACGGAACATCGGCGGCGCCCTACGAAAACATGTAGGGCGTCAGGGATGCCCAGTCAAAGGCAAGGAGATGAAGTCCTCGGCCGAGAGAGGCTTAATTAGTTACCGTGATGATGGCGTCGAGCTCGGCTAATGTCGAGGCACCGCCAACGGCGGGCGTGCAGTTGACGGAGGGGCCGCTTGCTGCAGAGGTGCCGGCCGGCGTACACCCGGGTGCATTAAGCTCCCGTGCCGGCGTCGGAGACACCTATGCCGCCTCCGCCGGAGACACCAATGGCCCCGCCATCGCCTTCTGCGAGTTGCTGGCCGTGAAGCTAGGAATCGAGGGTGGCCCATGTTGGCCGCCCGCAATCCACGCACTCAACCCCTCGATCAAGGTAGGCACAATGGTGGTGATCTTCGCTCCGAGTTGTTGTTGCACTTGCTCTTGGACAATCTTCGGAATCCGTGCCACCTGTGCCTTGAGTTCTTGAACCTCGCGCGCCTGGCTTTCCGAGTTGGTCTTTTTCTCCTTTCGCCCACCAGCGTTATAGTATGACGACCATTTTGTCGACAAGCCTTTGCCGGCCACACGACCAGCTGACGTTGGCTTACTGAGCTTATCCTTATTCTTCATTACATTCAACGCCCTATTTAGAATGGTGTCCCAAGGGTTGCTCTTAGTCGACCCCGCGCTACTGCTTTCAGTCGCCAACGGAAGGAATGTGAACCATTTAGAAATTTGGCTTCATTAATTAGAATGCAACCATATGGAGCTAATTACGCGGGGGTGTATTCCTGACCAGAACAAGCTCAAGCGCCCTGGTCTTCGGATCCGTGGTAAGCTCCTTTGTTTTTGGGTCCTTCTTGTACCGGGCCCTGACAAAGTTCCTGGTCTTCTTGTCACCGTATTTATCGAAGAGGGGCGGTAGGCCTTGCTCGGCACGGTCCGCCTCGTCCTTGTCCCATATAGGCTCCGCCACTCTGTAACCGCCAGGACCGAGTGTGTGTTCCCCCAAGTTCAGCTCCCGCATTTCTTTCCCCCACTGACTTGATTTGGAGTTTGCGGTGCTCGAGCAATTGATCTTGAAGTCATTGTAGTCATCTTCGGTGATCAAAGGATTTTTCTCCTTGATCTTCTCATAACTCTCACCTTTCTCGATCATTCTCTTCACCGTGCTTTTCCAAGTAGACATTGCCTTGCTCATCTTCGTGAGGGCAGCATTGTTCACTTTATTCCCTTTGAGGCTTGTGTTTTCAAATTCAGCGGGGAACTTGTATCGTTCGTGCAGCTTCATGAAGAGGAGGTTGCGCAAATTCCCTCGGTCAGGATGCCTCAGGTTCTCGGTGTTGATCGAGACAGTGCTCTGGAGAATGCACCCGAGCTGAAGCGAGTACCCCTTGACTATTCGTTCGGGCGCCGTTGGATTCCCTTCGGAGTCCACTTCAGTAAATTCCTCCTTGAGGGTGCGGAGCACGGTCGGGCGCCGGTCCTTCCGTTGCCTCTTCGGTTGGCTGCCATCTGTGCGTGCGCCGCCATCATCAGTGGTGGCATCCTCGGCGGCACCATCAGTGGTGGCATCCTCGGCGGCACCATCAGTGGGGTCATCCTCGGCGGTACCATCAGTGGTCTCAGGATCGGTGGGGAAGGCGGCGTCCTCATACAAGTGAGGTTGTTTCTTCATCTCCTGGGATAGCTCCCAGAATGCCTTGCCGCCTGAACCCCCGGCCTCATCGTTGTTGGCCATGTTTCTCTCTAAATAGGAAAAAAATTTGGTCAAAAATTTGGTTATTGTCAAGGAACAAGATCATGGTCTCATCATTTAGGGTTTGTCGACACCGAGGCATCCTAAAAGCTAAGCTTTTATCATTGAGGGTTTTTCGACGCCGAGGCACCCTAAAAGCCTAAGCTTTCATCATTTCGGTTTTTATCGACACCGAGGCACCCTAAAAGCCAAGGTTTTATAATTTATGGTTTGTCGATACCGAGGCATCCTAAAAGCTAAGCTGGGAAGGAGAATTCTAAGTTAGGCCTAATCACTTGGCTCTATTGCCGCCTATGGTTTAATGCAGCTAGAATAAAGGGGCACTTGATCCTACTTAATTAACTACTAAGATACCCCGCCCCATGGATTAGTCACAAGTACCCCATATGTCCTATTTTTAGCAAAGTCATGCTAAAATTCACGGAAAATTTTAGCATGACCTTTGCTGAAAATAGGACATATGGAGTACCCGAATTTGCCGGAACGGAAGTTAATCGACATTCCAGCAAACTCAAGGGCCTCTCGGGTGGACAAGGCAAAAAAGGCCTCCATCACAACATGGAAAATACATTGGTATGTGAAGAGGTGAAACAATATATGCATCTCCAAGCAGTATCATCCAACATTTTGGACAAACCACTACAAGCAATACTGGATCAGATACAAGAAGAATGTGAGAAAATGCAGACAAATACTAACAGATTGAGGTGTTTAACTTGTGGTGCTCTCTGTGCTATTAACATTTCAAGTCAAAACCTTTTCTGGTTAGTAAGTGTTTCTTGAGCATATGTATGTAGTAAGTGTTCCTGCTCTCAGTGTTTCAGAACACATATTTTAGCTACCTAGTACCAGTGCTATTACCCAGCAGTTAATTAGCTTTTGCTTTTGCTTTTCAATGCCAAATTCTAGCTAGTACCAGCAAATTAACATGTAGCAGCAATCATTTTCAAATATATATACACTAGACATTTTTATATTAACCTAAGGAAAAATGAATAGTTAGGTTAATTACCCACAGTTAATAACAGCACATATATAAGAGAAACAACTTGCAGACTGAATAAGGTGGATTTGTTAGAAAGATTTTGCTTCTGAATCTGAGGTACAACAAAACTTGCATTAGGGCTTCAGTTTTTGAAAAAAAAGACATTCAGTCTGATGCTTTGTTCTACACTTTGATGCAAATTAGTATATAGAAGAAGCTATTTACTAGCAGTACCATATATAAAAGACATTCAGTCTGATGCTATTTACTAGCAGTTATTTTTCTTCTTCATTAACTATATTGGCCATCAGACTGTATTGGCCATATATAAAAGACATTCAGTCTGATGCAATTTACTAGCAGTACTAGCAGTTTTTTTCTTCTTCATTAACTGTACTAGCAGTTTTTTTTCTTCATTAACGGTATTAGCTATTTACTAGTAGTACTAGCACTTGGATCATATGCTAATGCTAAATTGATACATCATCATGCTGGGTAATATTAAATAAACATTGGCCATACCAGAATTTCAGTAACTACGACCTGTAAAAAGACCTAATGACAAATCGAGTCAAATTAAGACCATAGGAAGAGTTGATTAATTCAGTAAGCTAGTATCACCACTTATTCTAATAAGTGGCGCAGGAAGTAAAGTTCACTCACTATTGCTTGGACGCACACTAGTATCATGCGTTCATTATGTAGAGCTCCAGCATACATGTGTACATTCTGCAGATCGGGGGGTATGTTACTGCATGTACCTTTTCTGTCGAGGGCGCTCCACTGGGGACTCCACAGCCGTGATGCAATGGCGGCTGTCCTCCCGGCTGATGCTGAGCGGACTATAGGAGGCGGCTCTACAATGTTATGGGAGAAATTGTTAGAATATACTGCCAAATCACAGCATAACCCTACCAAGAGAACAATGATGTAAACAGCACAACACATGAAAACAGAGTTTACTTACTCTGGTAACTGGAAAACTGGCTCAAAGCTATCAAACCACAGCACAAATCTGCACACAAAAACATGAAGTAAGTCAGCCAATAGTAGTATAAGTGGGAGTACAAAAGTAATATACTCTACAACTAATAAGTAAACTAACAAAGCGAGAGTTTGACAAATAACTTGAAATCAACGAAGACGGGCACAAAAAAGTTACCCTCCATGGAAACAGAGGTGATAAGCAACAAGTCACAAAAGAAGAGCAATGCTGGCACTACATCCTCAAGAAGTGTACCCAAATATATTAGCAATCAAACAGAATGCACATCATAAACCCTACTCAAGCCTTCCATCTCTACCAATATGGAAGGACTCCACTCAGAGCATAATTAATAAAACAATACAAGCGTGGTAGGTAACATAGGATACATCATTTGTAGTGTTGGAACCCAAATTGTCCCGAGTATGCACATAAACAAGTGAAGTAAGCCATCTAGCAACTATTGAAGTGTAGGAAGATATGAACCGTTCTTAAAATAAGTTTGCAGGAAGATCAAATCCACAAGGGACAGTCACACACACACACACACACACAATAAAATTACATGCCTTGAGGGGGAATTACATGCCTGAAGAGTTCGGTTTATTAAATTGAGCAAGATAACAAATAGGAAGAACAGACATACATGCAAGGGGGAATTACTAAAGACTTGAGTGTGCACACATCAACAGTTCTACTAATCCGTGTTAACAATTCATACACCGACAGCATATGTTTTTGTCCCATGATACTACAGTTGCAATCTAATAATAAGGCATGTAGGCACAGCCGTGGACAGCAAAATGTGGCTGACAAGTTACTGAAGCATTCAACAGCAATGACCAACCCATCACCACCATGAATCAACTGTTAACTCTACGAATTGATGATGATGCCAAATTACACTAAAAATGGGTACACTACTAGACATGCCAAAATCAGATTGTGCAATTTCTATGGCACTATGCAATTGGCACACTGAGCAAAATCTGAGGATGCACTAAACTGAGCATCACTGCACAAAAAACTATCAGCACAGATGGAGCAGAGAAAACCGGCATCCAACAGGACATGCAATCAATTCATAACACAATCATATATACAATTTGTTCATGCTCTTGTTCAGAGTACTAGTGACTGACTGACCACAAAATAGAGCATCACATCAAAGAACTTCACCAGGAGCCATGGCGCATCACACACATACATATCCTACCATCCCGAGATCTCAACTCTCACGGGAAGAAAGAAAGAAAGCAAGCAAGAAGAGATCCGGAGGAGGGAGGACGGCGAGCGGGCGTTACCCTGAGGTGCTCGGAGAGGACGGAGGGTGTGATCTGCTTGTACTTGGGCACCTCGGTGAGTAGCTTGTCGTAGGTGGCCTAGTCGAAGAGCACCGCGTTGTTCACCTTCTCCTTTTGCTTGCCGAGTAGGGTCGCCGACTTGGTGGGAGGTGGAGCGCGGCGGCGACGGGGGGAGGGAGAAGGGGATCGCGGGAGGAGGAGGAGGAGCCCCCGCCGAGGAGGGGGGGTGGCGGCGTCGGGGGCACGGGGGCAGCGGCGTCGGGGGCACGGGGGCGGCGGCGTCGGGGCAGCGGCGTCGGGAGAGGAGAGGGGAAGGGGATCGAGGGCGAGGGCGAGGGAGAGATAGGGAAATAGGGCCGGGGACGAAATATGGATGGGGCATCAATACTAATGGCGCACCCCCTGGTGCGCCATAAGTACATCCATACTAATGGCGCACCTCCCCCAGGTGCGCCATTAGTATTTTTTTTATGATTTCTATTCCAGCCAACAGGTTATCTTCCACCAAACCGCTTCCGCATCAAATCCCCTCTACTAGCTCGACTGGTCAGCACCCAGTTCTCACACCAGGAGGTCATGGGTTCGATTCCCAGGCTCCACAATTTTTTTTATGCATTTAAAATGTTGTTTGATACTTATTTGTGTTTAAATATGTTCAAACTTGTTTAAATCATAACAGTATTATTTTTTTATAAAATAGTAATAATTTTTAAAAAAATATCATCAAATTTGCTATTTGAATATATTTATGAATATGAAAAATATCATCAAATTTATTATTTGAAAATATCATGAGTTCATGGGTCGGCGACGGCGGCCGGTGGAGCGGGGGATGGTGCGGGGGGTCGGCGGCGGCGGTTGAGTAGGGGAGGGGTGCGGGGGGTCGGCGGCGGCGGCCGGTGAACCGGGGGGTGCTCGGCGGTGAGGGGGACTGGATCTGGCGAGGTGGGATAGCGATCGAGATGGAGGGGGATCGAGATCGAGTGTCCATGAAATTTAAAAATATTCATGATAGTTCAAAAAGTGCCCATGAAATACAATCGAGAAATGAAGGCTACGATTTAAATACAATCGATCTTAGCTAGCTATCTGTTCACAATCTTCTTGCCCTTCTTTTTCGCAAAAGGAGTTCTTCTGTGGAACGGACGTCCTTTAGGTAGGGTGGTCCTGCTTCTTCTTGTGGTGTATGCTGCTACTTCATCATCGTCGTCATGTTCGATCCTCGGGTCGCCGTACTTGTCGAAGTCTTGCTCATTGGCTACTCCATCCATTCCGATGATCTTCCTTTTGCCTCTCCTCACGACAACACGACTGGGCTTTGACGGGTCGGTAATGAAGAAGCATTGGTCAACTTGGGAAGCCAGTACCCATGGCTCATTTTTCGCGGTGACGTTTGCGCCCGCGGTCTTGGATTTGGCTTCGGGTATAACCATGGTGGTGAAATACCGGTCTTCTTTTAGGACGCTCTTGGCCCATCTGACACGAAACATCGGGACCTTCTCTCCAGCGTAGCTCAGCTCCCAGATCTCCTCGATCCTTCCGTAGTATCTGTCCTTGTCATTACCGGTGTAGGATTCCATCGTTACCCCGGAGTTCTGATAACCATCGCTCTTCATGTCCTTGGCCTCGGTGTAGAATGTGTAGCCGTTGATATCGTACGCCTCATAGGTCATCAGGTTGTGCTCGGCGCCCTGTGACAAGGCGAATATGAGTTGTTCTTCCGCGGAAGAATCCCCATGTAAAGGGCACGACAGAAGCTTCTGCTTGAATCAACGCATGAAACATGAGTTGTGCTCTTTGATTATATCTCCGTCCGTCCTCTGTTGCCCTCGGTCATTGTACATCTTCTCAATAAATGTTTTGTGCTCTACCACCCAAGAATCGACCACGTCTATGTGTTGTAGCGCGACTAGGTTTGCTCTTTCAAAGTCGGCGAGTCGACCCTCGAAGTCGACATGCATTTCGCGGTGACCCTCACGGTGACCCCATCCAGCGAGCCTGCCGAGGTGCCTGTTGACGGGCAGACCAACGGGGTTCTCGATGCCTAGATAATTCGTGCAGTAGGAGATGCACTCTTCGGTCAGAAAGCCCCTGGCTATGCTTCCCTCTGGACGTGACATTTGCGAACGTATCCTTTGATGACACCATTCATCCTTTTGAACGGCATCATGCTGTGCAGGAGCGTCGGCCCGAGTTGGATGATATCGTCCACGATATGGACCAGCAGATGCACCATAATGTCAAAGAATGCGGGCGGGAAGTACATCTCAAGCTCGCATAGTATCACCACGATCTCTTCCTGTAGCCTTCTGAGTTGCCTCACGCCAACAGACTTCCGAGAGATGACATCGAAAAAGTTGCATAGGCCAAATAGGGTTTCACGGACGTGCGCGTCCATGATCCCACGGATTGCAACTGGAAGTATCTGCGTCATCAGCACGTGACAGTCGTGAGACTTCATCCCGCTGAACTTCAGCTTCGCTGGGTCTAGGTATCTGCTTATCTTCCCCGCGTAACCGTAAGGAAGTTTTACTCCTACGAGGCAGGTGAAAAACTGCTCGATCTCCTCCTGACTTAGAGTGAAGCACGCGGGAGGGTAGTCATTTCCAGTCTTCTTGGCTTTTTTGCCTTTGCGACGACTTTCTGTGCCCTGCTTTGCCTCATCATCATCATCATATATAGCGTGAAGCTCCTGCCTGATGCCCATTGATTTCAAGTCTGCCCTTGCTTTCGGCCAATCTTTGGTCCTCTCTGGCATGTTGAGTAGGGTACCAAGCAGACTCTCGCACACGTTCTTCATGATATGCATTACATCAAGGCTGTGAGGCACACGGTGGATCTTCCAGTACGGCAAGTCCCAGAAAACAGACCTCGTTTTCCATACCTTCAGCAGCGGTTCTGGCGCCTTTCGCTTCTTTCCCGGCTCTGGCGCCTTTTGCTTCTTTCCCGGCAGTGGGCAATCTTTCCAATTTTTCAACAGCTCGTCTATTTCCTCGCCGCTCCTCGTACGCGGGCGTCCTCGGGGTTCGGTTTCACCATCGAACAGATCCTTGCGTTTTCTCCACAGGTCATCGTCGCGAAGCCACCTTCGATGTCCCATGAACACGGTTTTCGAAGACCCGGGATCTCTATCTAGCTGGTGATACGTTGTGTCATCCATGCACCTGACGCATCCAGAAAATCCGTGGACCACCTGCCCCACGACATATCCGTAACCGAGATAGTCGTGCACCGTCGTGAGCAGCGTGACTCTCATAGGGAAATATTCTTTCTCTGCGGCGTCCCACGTATTGGCTGGCGTTTTCCACAGCGTGTCAAGCTCCTCTTTCAGCAGCCCCAGATACAGATTGATGTCGTTCCCTGGTTGTTTCGGTCCTTCAATTAGCATACTCATGTGAATGTACTTCCTCTTCATGCACAACCAGGGGGGAAGGTTGTACATCCACACAAACACAGGCCAGGTGCTATGTGTGCTTCTCTGGCTGCCAAACGGATTGACTCCATCGGTGCTCACGCCCAGCACGATGTTCCTTGGATCGTTCCCAAATTCTAGGTCTTCGAAGTTCAACGCTTGCCACTGGCTCGCATCCTTAGGGTGACTCAGCATCTTGTCTTTTTTATCTATCTCCGGATCATTTGTGTCATCTTCTCGCTTCTTCTCCACCCTATCCGCGTGCCAACGCAGGAGCTTCGCTACCTTAGGGTCTGCGAAATACCGCTGCAGACGAGGAATGATCAGAAAGTACCACACCACTTTTCGAGGAGCTTTCTTCCTCTTCTTGTATCGAGTGACGCCGCACACCGGACATATGGTAGACTCCGCATGCTCGTCCCGATAAATGATGCAATTGTTCATGCACACATGGTATTTCACGTGCGGTAAATCCAGAGGACCCACGATTTTCTTCGCCTCTCGAAACTGGTCGGGCACTTGTTCCCCTTCGGAAGACGTTCGTGCCAGAATGACATGTTCTCGTCGAAGCATGCGTCGGTCATTTTGTGTTTTACCTTCATCTCCAGAGCCATGAGCGTTACTTTCAGGCGGGTATCCTCGGGCCTGCATTCTTCATACAATGGAGTAACCGCGTCTAACTCAAGTTGATCCATCTTGGCTTTCTCTCGGGCGGCAGCTCTTGCGTTATCCGTCTACTTGAGAAGCAGCTCTTGAATATGAGGGTCCTGCACCCAGCCCATTGATGGTCCAGCGTCGTCTGCTCCGCCGGCATCATCATCTTCATGATCATGCCCGTCGTCTACTCCGGCATCTTCCTCATCATCATGTCCTGCATCTTCTACATGATGACTGTGTACAAAATCACCGTCGTGATCATCTCACTACTAGGAAAAGGGCTATAGATGGAATTGATACTAATGGCGCACCAGACAAGCAGTGCGCAATTAGTATATAGTAATGGCACACCATCAACAGATACGCCATTAGAGTTCGAACTACTAATGGCGCACCAGGCCCAGAGTGCGCCATTAGTATCAAAAAGTTTTTTTTTTGAACTAGCGCGCCTGTCCAAACATACTAATGGCGCATCGAGACGAAGTGCGCCATTACTAGTTTAAACTAGTAATGGCGCAATGTGCGACAGTGCGCCATTAGTATGTTATTTTTTTTGCAAAACTAGTAATGGGGCACCTACTATAAATGCGCCATTAGTAACCTTGATTACTAATGGCGCATTTATAGTGGGTGCGCCATTAGTAAGGGGGCAGCAACAAGATATTTTGGACAGCCTCTCCTACCCACACTCACTTTCTCCCCCACTTCATTCTCTCCACCTCCTCTCCTCTTGGGTCCCTCCTCTTTTTCACCTCATTTCCACCATATATTCATTCAAATTAAGTGGTTAAATTACCTTGTTTTGATAGGTAAGTAAGGGGGAAGCTATATTTATGTTGTTCTCCATACAACAATGTGCACATGCACTTTTTATGGCCTAGCTAGATCTATGTATGTTCGTGGTGTTGCATATGTTTGTTGTGTTGCATATGTGTTTGTGTTTGGAGGTGTACCGGTATTTGAAATGCGATAGTTGCCAATATTTTCCCGGAATGTTGATTCATTTCCGTTTCGGTGAGAATTTTGGCATTAAGCATTCTTTTTTGTCCTATTTTTAGGGAAAGTCATGGCAAAAATTTTCTTGGTTCTAAAATATCGTTTTGCTCTACCCCGCAGGCGACCATGGTGCGCACGATGACCGAAGGCATCGTGAATAGGTTTTTGAGGTCCGCGAAGGCCGAGATACTTCAAAAAAACGAGACGGAGATAAGATGTGTGTGTCAAAGATGCAAGCTGAAGAGCCTTATTGCGGACCCAGATTCCGGGCAGGTGCGGGACCACCTGCTCTTGCGTGGTTTCATGGATGGCTATCGGTGGCAAGGTGATGAAGATGACTACGAAGTCGTCCATGGGGGCCGGGCAAGAAATGAGGAAGGGCAGCAAGACAACCACCGTGGCTCGGGCGGGCGAGAAGACGAAGAATCCCCAGGAGATGATCACGACGGTGATGCTGTACACAGTCATCATGTAGAAGATGCAGTACATGATGATGAGGAAGATGCCGGAGCAGACGACGGGCATGATCATGAAGATGATGATTCCGGCGGAGTAGACGACGCTGGACCATCGATGGGCTGGGTGCAGGACCCTCATATTCAAGAGCTGCTTCTCAAGCAGACCGACAACGCAAGAGCTGCCGCCCGAGAGAAAGCCAAGATGGATCAACTTGAGTTAGACGTGGTTACTCCATTGTATGAAGGATGCAGGCCCGAGGATACCCGCCTGAAAGTAACGCTCATGGCTCTGGAGATGAAGGTAAAACACAAAATGACCGACACATGCTTCGACGAGAACATGTCATTCTGGCACGAACGTCTTCCCAAGGGGAACAAGTGCCCCACCAGTTTGGAGGAGGCGAAGAAACTCGTGTGTCCTCTGGATTTACCGCACGTGAAATACCATGTGTGCATGAACAATTGCATCATTTATCGGGACGAGCACGCGGAGTCTACCATATGTCCGGTGTGCGGCGTCACTCAATACAAGAAGAGGAAGAAAGCTCCCTCGAAAAGTGGTGTGGTACTTTCCGATCACTCCTCGTCTGCAGCGGTATTTCGCGGACCCTAAGGTAGCAAAGCTCCTGCGTTGGCACGCGGATAGGGAGGAGAAGAAGCGAGAAGATGATGCAAATGATCCGGAGATAGATAAAAAAGACAAGATGCCGAGTCACCCTAAGGATGCGAGCCAGTGGCAAGCGTTGAACTTCGAAGACCTAGAATTTGGGAACGATCCAAGGAACATCGTGCTGGGCGCGAGCACCGATGGAGTCAATCCATTTGGCAGCCAGAGAAGCACACATAGCACCTGTCATGTGTTTGTGTGGATGTACAACCTTCCCCCCTGGTTGTGCATGAAGAGGAAGTACATTCACATGAGTATGCTAATTGAAGGACCGAAACAACCAGGGAACGACATCAATCTGTATCTGGGGCTACTGAAACAGGAGCTAGACACGCTGTGGAAAACGCCAGCCAATACATGGGACGCCGCGAAGAAAGAATATTTCCCTATGAGAGCCGCGCTGCTCACGACGGTGCACGACTATCTCGATTACGGATATGTCGCGGGGCAGGTGGTCCACGGATTTTCTGGATGCGTCAGGTGCATGGATGACACAACGTATCGCCAGCTAGATAGAGATCCCGGGTCTTCGAAAACCGTGTTCATGGGACATCGAAGGTGTCTTCGCGACGATGACCTGTGGAGAAAACGCAAGGATCTGTTCGATGGTGAAACCAAACCCCGAGGACGCCCACTGCCGGGAAAGAAGCAAAAAATTGGAAAGAAGCGAAAGGAGTTGTTGAAAAATTGACGAGCTGTTGAAAAATTGGAAAGATTGCCCACTGCCGGGAAAGATTGGAAAGATTGCCCACTGCCGGGAAAGAAGCAAAAGGCGCCAGAGCCGGGAAAGAAGCGAAAGGAGTTCTGCTCAAAATTAGCTAAACAAGTATGATTGTTTTAGTACTATTAATGTTCCTAGGCACTTCCTTTTCCAACAGAGCTTGCTGCTAGTTCCTCAAGGAGTTCTGCTCAAAATTAGCTCAACAAGTTGCTCTAATTATATGTAGTCAAGCTTGCAAATTGGATTTGCTGTAGTCAACCTATTAATATTTGTCAGTTTTGAAAATTCAGTTTATTCGGTTACTGAAAATTCAGTTAATTCTGTTAGGCACACAAATTTCAGAACTTTTGTGTGCCCTAGTACTTGGTGTTTGTAGAAAACCAGGAGTGTCAATGTGACTAGAATTCAGGAATTTATAGCCTAGCAAATTTGTACTGGTCTGCTGGGTCTGAAGCTTACACTGTCTCTTGTGCACCTTTGCTGAATTCCCATGAACCCTTGATGTTCACTTTTTTTGCTATCTAAATTGAGTGTCATTATTTTATTTGCACCTGTTTTTATATGGGTGAAACTTCACTTGTTTTTAGGCTAGACAGGGTGTTGCTTTATTCTGTCATCATTTGTAACTATGTCACAAATAAATTGTTCCTTCTTCTGTATTTGACAAGTAATTACTGTTGATAAGCTGAGGCATGTGGATTAAGCAGTTTCTTTGCTGTAACATACTGTATATCACTCCACAATGAAATACAGTACATATTGATGTGCTTGGTAAAACTTGTTCATGTACTGAACTACTAATGCCTTGTGATGCTCTGAATTACTTGTGATGCCTCTGAATTACTTGTGATCACATTGAGAAAGACTTGTAAAGATGATGATCATCTTTTACAGAAAACAATTTCTGTAAACACGTCAGTAACTTTGCTAGTTTGCTGGGTTTTGTCTCCGACATTCGTGTCGTGATAGTTTTGCAGGTACCCCGAGAGGCCCTTGAGTTTGCTGGAATGTCGATTAACTTCTGTTCTGGCAAATTCGGGTACTCCATATGTCCTATTTTCAGCAAAGGTCATGATGAAATTTTCCGTGAATTTTAGCATGACTTTGCTAAAAAATAGGACATATGGGGTACTTGTGACTAATGCATGGGCCGGGGTATCTTAGTAGTTAATTAAGTAGGATCAAGTGCCCCTTTATTCTAGCTGCATTAAACCATAGGCGGCAACAGAGCCAAGTGATTAGGCCCAACTTAGAATTATCCTTCCTAGCTTAGCTTTTAGGATGCCTCGGTGTCGACAAACCATAAATTATGAAACCTTGGCTTTTAGGGTGCCTCGGTGTCGATAAAAACCGAAATGATGAAAGCTTAGGCTTTTAGGGTGCCTCGGCGTCGAAAAACCCTCAATTATAAAAGCTTAGCTTTTAGGATGCCTCGGTGTCAACAAACCCTAAATGATGAGACCATGATCTTGTTCCTGGACAATAACCAACTTTTTGACCAAACTTTGTTCCTATTTAGAGAGAAACATGGCCAACAACGATGAGGCCGGCGGTTCGGGCGGGAAGGCATTCTGGGAGCTGTCCCAGGAGATGGAGGAACAACCTCACTTGTATGAGGACGCCGCCTTCCCCACCGATCCTGACACCACTGATGGTACCGCCGAGGATGACCCCACTGATGCCACCACTGATGGTGCCGCCGAGGATGCCACCACTGATGATGGCGGCGCACGCACAGATGGCAGCCAATCGAAGAGGCAACGGAAGGACTGGCGCCCGACCGTGCTCCGCACCCTCAAGGAGGAAGTTACTGAAGTGGACCCCGACGGGAATCCAACGGTGCCCGAACGAATAGTCAAGGGGTACTCGCTTCAGCTCGAGTGCATTCCTCCGGAGCACCGTCTCGATCAACACCGAGAACCTGAGGCATCCAGACCGAGGGAATTTGCGCAACCTACTCTTCACGAAGCTGCACGAACGATACAAGTTCCCCGCTCAATTTGATAACACAAGCCTCAAAGGGAATAAAGTGAACAGTGCTGCCATCACGAGGATGAGCAAGGCCCTGTCTACTTGGAAAACCAATGTGAAGAGAATGATCGAGAAAGGTGAGAGTTATGAGAAGATCAAGGAGAAAAATCCTTCGATCACCGAAGATGACTACAACGACTTCAAGATCAATTGCTCGAGCTCCGCACACTCCGAATCAAGTCAGTGGGGGAAAGAAATGCGGGAGCTCAACTTAGGGGAACACACACTCGGTCCCGGCGGTTACAGAGTGGCGGAGCCTATATGGGACAAGGAGGAGGTGGACCGTGCCGAGCAAGGCCTACCGCCCCTCTTCGATAAATACCGTGACAAGCAGACCAGGAACTTTGTTAGGGCCCGGTATAAGAAGGACCCGAAAACAAAGGAGCTTACCACGGATCCGAAGACCAGGGCGCTTGAGGCTGTTCTGGTAAGGAATACACCCCCGCGTAATTAGCTCCATATGGTTGCATTCTAATTAATGAAGCCAAATTTCTAAATGATTCACATTCCTTTCGCAGGCGACTGAAAGCAGTAGCGCGGGGTCGACTAAGAGCAGCCCTTGGGACACGACTCTAAATAGGGCGTTGAATGTAATGAAGAACAAGGATAAGCTCGAGAAGCCGACGTCAGCTGGTCGTGTGGCCGGCAAAGGCTTGTCGACAAAATGGTTGTCATACTATAACGCTGGTGGGCGAAAGGAGAAAAGACCAGCTCGGAAAGCCAGGCGCGCGAGGTTCAAGAACTCAAGGCACAGGTGGCGCGGATTCTGGAGATTGTCCAAGAGCAAGTGCAACAACAGCTCGGAACGACGATCACCGCCATTGTGCCTAGATTGATGGAGGGGTTGCAGGCGTGGATTGCGGGTGGCCAACAGGGGCCGCCCCCGATTCCCAGCTTCATGGCCAGCAACTCGCAGAACGCGATGGCGGGGCCATTGGTGTCCCCGGCGGAGGCGGCATTGGTGTCTCCGACGCCGGCACGGGAGCTTAATGCACCTGGGTGTACGCCGGCCGGCACCTCTGCAGCAAGCAGCCCCTCCGTCAACTGCACGCCCGCCGTTGGCGGTGCCTCGACATTAGCCAAGCTCGACGCCATCATCACGGTAACTAATTAAGCCTCTCTCGGCCGAGGACTTCATCTCCTTACCTTTGACTGGGCATCCCTGACGCCCTACATGTTTTCGCAGGGCGCCGTCGATGTTCCGTGCACTCTCCTGCACTTCGTGAACAACGAGTTGGTCGATGTCGCCAAGGGCAAAATCATTCAACCGGGCAACCCCTTGTTCCACGGTACCTAGATGCCACCCAACTTGTTTAGGGTTCAACTGGTTCGGGTGCTGCCAGACTGCGACGAGGTGTTACCTCCGATTCGACCCGTCGGGGCCACTGATGATGACGTGATGACCCTCAGCGCCTGCCTGAGCTGGCCCCTGCTTTGGCGGAAGAGCCAGATTCGTTTGGGGGCGGGGGACACCACCCCAAAGACAACACCGCCAGTCGTGCCGGCGCCAAGTCGTCCTCATGGCAAGACCGCCGCAACGGTGCCGGACATCCCTATGCCACTGGATCCAAACATGCATATGGCACAGGATTAGAACGATGACGACGACGATACATTTGCCAACGTCGATCAATACTTTGCCGATCATGGGTACGGTGACGACTTCATGGGGCCTCCTTCTCAAGAACCCAACCCAACAAAAGACGTGCGCGATCTAGCTGGTACCGCGGAGAAGCCAAGTTGCAACAGGCGTCGTCTGCCGTTCAGCTCTCAGGAGACGCCTCCAGCTGCCGACTTCACCGAGCCTCAGATAGGCGAGGTGCGAAATATTATCAGCCCCAACACACTCAAGAAGGCGGTCTCTGAGCAGAACTCGGTCCCAGTTCAGGAGTTCAAGAAGAAGGCACGCAAAAGAAAAACTAACAAGGGTGCGAGCCAGCCGGCACCGAGTAAGATCCGTGCTCAGGATGGGCCACCTTCACCTGAGGATGTAATGAGGAGGGTGCATGTGGCGGGTAGGCCGATGCTACCGACAAATATGCTCGATGCTGCAACCGGTGCTATGCAGAGTCTGCATGACAGTGTTCTTTCTTTTGAGAAGCGGCGTCTCAGAGAGAAGGATGTGGCATATCCGGTTTTCGCAGCCAAGGTGCCAGAGGGCAAGGGCTTTGTGGATAACTCCATCGAGGGTACGATCGTCCTGCGGTTTGATGACATCCACGCTATGTTGAACCTTCTTCCGCTGCACTACACCTTCGTTCGGCTATTTTCGCTGAGTATGGAGATGCGGATCATTCGCTACAAGACCCCGGACATCATGATAGTCGACCCCTTCTACATGCGTGCCAAGATCTTGGGCAGCGCTGGGGACCGGCAAGTCGCGAGTTCTTACCTCGAAGGCGTCATTCTGGCAAACCGAGATAAGGATAACTTCCTCGTGCCTTACTTTCCCGAGTAAGTCATCCGCCTCAACCGCCCCGTAACATATGAATTCTTAGATTTCGATCGTTCTTCTTTTAACATTCCGTGTTTTCTGCAGTGACACACAGTGCACGCTCATCCTCCTAAGCCCCAAATATTCCATGGCCACGTATTTCGACCCGGACCGTCAGTCGAAAGTAGACTACACAAATGTCAAGAAGGTTCTCGATGATGTTCTCCCCGGCTACGCCAAATCTGGAGGCACCTTCACCAGGCCTATTCGTAAGACCGGCAAGCACGTGTTCTCCCACAATACGACGTTCTGCTGCGTCAAGCAGCCGCCTGGCGGTCAGAAGGGTGCCTACTACGCCATCCATCAAATGCGGGCGATCATACGGGACCATCATCAACTTCTGCTACCGAGTAAACTCAAAGATTGGGCCGCGAGCGTGTCGGCAATCCAGGACGCGGACATCAGACAAGAATTCTTTCGCATCCAGTCGGAGTTTGCGGAAATCATCCATCAAGATGTCCTTCGTACCTCGGGGCAGTTCTACCTCAGAAATCAACCATCGAACAGTGACATCGACACAATGCTACAAATGCAGGCTGACAACGCCCGTGATTTCATGACTCCCACGATAGACGGCGGCTTCATCCACGCTCCGGTCCCTTGAGTCGAGTCGAAAGCAGTGATGCTGTGTCTAGTTCTGAAACATCGATTGGCTCATGTTGTAATTAAACTTTAATGAACTTGTAGTATGTCTCTTTGGTTTCGAGAGTCGTTCAACTTATATGTAATCGAGGCTATTAATGTCTTGCTTTTCTCTTTCGATCGTTCTGTTGCATACTTATATATTGCTTATGAATTGTCTGTGAATTGGTACTAACGTTTCGTTTGGCTAGTGCATAGCGATGCCATCGTATGTCGTGTACAAGGGTAAGGTTCCCGGAGTCTACGACGACTGGGAGGAGTGTCGGAGACAGGTTCACCGATTCAGCGATAACAGTTACAAAGGGTACACAACTAGGGCCGAGGCCGAATCTAGATACGGCCGCTATCTAGCGGGAGAGGGGAGGGAGCGTTGGAGGAACCGGATGAAGACGAGTTTCATCGTGATGATGCTCATCGTGATGACCGCAGGTCTCTTCTATGTGATGGTAGCTTAGATGATCGATATCGACTTGTAATGTGAAGACAAACTCGCTACTCGCGATCTCGAGACTTGTAATATATTGTTCTATCTTTGTTCGGTCTTTTCAATTCGGAGACTAATATGATGAATTGTATTCGGAGACTAATATGATGAATTGTATTCAGAGACTAATCTTCTATTGTATTCGATGAATTTGTTGTTGATGTGTGCTGTCTATATTCTGTGCAATTATACATTTTGTAATCTGTGCAAAAAAACAGAAAAATAATATTAAAAAAAACCTAATATTCATACTAATGGCGCATCACAACACAGTGCGCCATTAGTATGCCAAAGGATACTAATGGCGCATCACCAGCCAGTGCGCCATTACTATGCGGACATTACTAATGGCGCATCCTGCTGGAGTGCGCCATTAGTATGCCAAAGCACCTGGGTACACATGGCCCCTGGGAGGCATACTAATGGCGCACTACTATGCATACTAATGAAGCATCTGCGGTGCGCCATTAGTATACCAGATACTAATGGCGCACCAGAGGTGCGCCATTAGTAAAATATACTAATGGCGTGCTAGTAATGGCGCACCACTAATGCGCCATTAATGGCCAAATTAGGTGCGCCATTAGTAGGCCTTTTCCTAGTAGTGTCTCCTGGGGATTCTTCGTCTTCTCGCCCGCCCGAGCCGCGATGGTTGTCTTGCTGCCCTTCTCATTTCTTGCCCGGCCCCCATGGACGACTTCGTAGTCATCTTCATCACCTTGCCACCGATAGACATCCATGAAACCACGCAAGAGCAGGTGGTCCCGCACCTGCCCGGAATCCGGGTCCGCAATAAGGCTCTTCAGCTTGCATCTTTGACACGGACATCTTATCTCCGTGTCGTTCTTTTGAAGCATCTCGGCCTTCTCGGACCTCAAAAACCTATTCACGATGCCTTCGGTCTTCGTGCGGACCATGGTCACCTGCGGGTAGAGCAAAACGATATTTTAGAACCAAGAAAAAATTTGGTATGACTTTCCCTAAAAATAGGACCAAAAAAAATGCTTAATGCCAAAATTCTCGCCGAAACGGAAATGAATCAACATTCCGGGAAAATATTGGCAACTATCGCATTTGAAATACCGGTACACCTCCAAACACAAACACATATGCAACACCACAAACATATGCAACACCACGAACATACATAGATCTAGCTAGGCCATAAAAAGTGCATGTGCACATTGTTGTAGGGAGAACAACATAAATATAGCTTCCCCCCTTACTTACCTATCTAAACAAGGTAATTTAACCACTTAATTTGAATGAATCTATGGTGGAAATGAGGTGAAAAAGAGGAGGCACCCGAGACAAGGAGGAGGTGGAGAGAATGAAGTGGGGAGAAAGTGAGTGTGGGTAGGAGAGGTTGTCCAAAATATCTTGTTGGTGCCCACTTACTAATGGCGCACCAACTCTAAATGCGCCATTAGTAATCTAGGTTACTAATGGCGCACCTTCTGGTGGTGCGCCATTAGTAGTTTTGCGAAAAAAACATACTAATGGCGCACTGTTCCACAGTGTGCCATTACTAGTTTAAACTAGTAATGGCGCACTGTGGAACAGTGCGCCATTAGTAGTTTCGCAAAAAAAGAATAAAAAATATAATAAAAAAACAACATTAGTGGCGCACTTTCCGAAAGGTGCGCCATTACTAGTTACAACTAGTAATGGCGCACTGTGTCTGGATGCGCCATTAGTATGTTTGGACAGGCGCACTAGTGCAAAAAAAAATTTATACTAATGGCGCACCCTGGGCCAGGTGCGCCATTAGTAGTTTCAACACTAATGGCGTATCAGAAGATGGTGCGCCATTAGTATATACTAATGGCGCACCGCTTGTCTGGTGCACCATTAGTATCAATCCCATCTATAGCCCTTTTTCTAGTAGTAAATAACCCCACCGTGTTCTCTTCTCAAAGTGAAAAGAGACAGTCATGGTTACTCACACAGTTGTGTGTTTTACTTCGGATCCTTTATCAAGTTTTCTACAACCAGACATTAACAAATTCCAATCTGCCACATAACTGCGGGCACGGCTTTCAAAAGATCATAACCCTGCAGGGGTGTCCCAACTTAGCCCATCACAAGCTCTCACGATCAGCAGAAGTAATAATAATATTACCCCTTATCTTAGGGACAATCTGATCAGGCTCGGTATCCCGGTGCACAAGACATTTCGACAATGGTAAAACAAGTCCAGCAAGACCTCCCGGCGTGCCGACACCCTGATAGTAGCCGCGTGTATCTTGTCTCAGGCCACAATCGGATGGGAGAAGCTACGAGTAAAACCAGCCCTCGGCTTTCCCCCAGGTGGCCCTGCAGCACCCATGTTTGGGACCAACACCATCAGCACTGCCCCCCTGCTATGTAGAAAAGAATATCGAGGGCACGACCCCCTATGCAAATTTAATTATTTAATTAAGTTGTTATTATGAGGCAAATTAAAACCAATGTTGGGCCTTGCTGGAGGAGTTTTATTCAAAGACGAAGTGTCAAGGGGTCCCCATATACCCAACCGTGTAAGGAATGCAAAATCAAGGAACATAATGCCGGTTTATTGGCGCCTAAGGTGGCATGAGTGGAACAAAACACCGAGCAAAAGGCCAAGCCTTCCACCCATGCCCAGTATATAGGTGTGTTAAAAATAATAATAGATATTGTGATATTCCCAAAGCATCAAGATCCGACATGGATCAATCTTCATCTTCACCTGCAACTAACATCGCTATAAGAGGGGCTGAGCAAGCGGGTAACATAGTCAAAAAATGGTTTGCTAGGTAGGTATCAAAAAATTATAGGTTTCATGGCAACAAGGAGAGGGGCTGACAATAAAGATGGGTAGCGCGACATATAACGATAGCATCGAGTCAACTAAGCATGGCAATGATAGTAAAGGTATCCATGGTGATGGTCATCTTGCCTGAGATCCCGCAAGGAAGAAGAACGGATCCGTGAAGAAGACGAAGAAGAAGCCTTGAAGACGAACCACGTGTAGACGAACGAATCCTCACGATCACAACGGAACAAGCGCTAACGAGAAGAAGCAAGCAATACGGTAAACACACAACACAAGAACCTGACAATATGCTCAACCAAGTATGATGCAAGACAAGTCTATATATGATGCAATACAAGGCAAGGGATGAAGCACACAAGAACAACACAAACCAACAAGTTTAAATGAGGCCGGAATCAACATATAACAAATCCGGTAAGTCCTCATATGCATAATTTGAAATTAGTCCAGATCTGAACAAACCTTAAGTTAAAGTTTTTATACATCAGGTTAACATCCACCATGATTATCTACTCGAAATTCTAGTCAAGTTTCATATAAAGTTTGTTTAATTCGGAGTTACGGCCTAGAAGATATGAGCAAAACAAGGCAAGCATGTCAACGGTGCAAGATACACCCAAACATGAAGCAAACACACTCCAAACATGAAAACAATATGATGTTATGCTTCTACATACAAAATCACACAATTTCATATATAACACGCTCAAAACGGAGCAGCTGTTCAACACATACACATGAAACAAGATATAACAACAAGCTGAAGTTAACAGCCACATAGCAATTTTGGAGCAAGAAATAATTATGCTACATCACTCAAACCGGATGACAAGAAGCATGGACATGAAGTAGACATGATAATTAACAAGTATGAACTTAGAACACACCCAAAATCCTACTGGAATACAATTAGCCAAGCATGGCAAGTTGCAATAAAAATTATCCAGACTTAAGTCAAAATCTGGGAAGGCAAAAACATCATCACCATGCTGCCTTCGGAGGCACAAAACAACAAGCATATCAACTCAACTATGTATATAAATAACATGGACATGTAGTAGACACCACATACATCAAACTACTCCATTTAAGCAACTCCATAGGAGGCATGGATCAATAACAACAAGTTACACCAAATTGAACAAGCTGATAAAATCCTGACAGGTATAATTTATAGCAACTTGAGAGCAAGAAATAAATAAGCTACAGCAGGCCATATGTGCAAGTAAGGGCATGAATGGATAGACAATAACATGGACAACAATACATGATCATTGGCCACTGCAAAACAAGCATGTATTTGAGTGGGGCATCAAGCAAACATAGCATCAGGTTATAATAGGTTCCAGACTTAGCAGTTTTTTCACTAAGTATAAAACAGCAACAACGACATGGTATGTTTACAAGCTTGTTTAAGTCACCTCAAGGCATATCATGAAAAGTGGATTGCACCACAACAAAGACCATAAGATTGTGATTCTAAAACAGATAAACATGTGGCATGAAGAAAAACACATCAATAGCAATGACCAAGTGAAAACAACATCTCATAACAAGTTTCAGCACTTAACAACCACATGCACTTTTGCAACAGAGAATAAAATGGCAAGATGGCACCTAACATGAATGCTACAGCAACCAACATGTATAGCACCTCACAATGAACATTTTGACATATCATATGCTCCATTTGGATAAACATGCACCAAGTTATCACATCTCAAACATGGCATCAAATTAACAAGTAACATCAGTTTATAACAAGTAGCACTCTTGCAACAGAGATTAGAGCACCAAGATGAAGTCAAACAAGCATGGCACAATGGAACAAAGTGTAGAGCACATCACCACGATCATTTTGACATATCATTCACTCAATTTGGATAGACACACAAATAGTTACCAGCAGTCAAAGTATGCAACAAATTAAGACAGAAAAGGACTTAGCAGTTTTTTTAGGACTTAGGAAAAAAAACACAGGCGAGCGCTAGTTAGCTAAAAGACGCACTGGGCGGAGAACAGCAGGGCGCTTACCAGGTGAGCTGGTCCATGAAGAGGAGGGGAAGCATGCCGTTCTAGAGCTAGGCCGCGGGAAGCAGCAACGGTGGCGGCGGTAAGGAATTTCGGCGACAGCGACGGGCTGGTGGAGATCCAACCGGATCCGGCGGCGGCGGGGCAGAGGGGGCCGGCGGCGAGCGGTGGCCGGAGGTTGCTCCGGCGAGTGGGACCTAGGGGTCGGCGGCAAGCAGGTCCGCACGGTGGCGAGGCACGCGCCGGCGACGGAGGCGAAGGGCGGCCGGCGCTGGTGTCAGGCGCGGAGGAGCTGCGGCTCGGGCCCGGGGTGGCCGGACGCGGGCTCCGCGGGCCGCGGCGAGGTGGGAGGATTGAGGGGGCGAGGTGGCGCGACGCCATTGGCTCAGAGCGGCAGCGGGGTGACGTGGCTGCACGTGATTGGCCGGGGTGAGGTGTCCAGCGGACATGTCCGACGCGGATGGACATGTCCGGCGGCGTGAGAGGGAGGAGGTTAGGGATTTGCCTGCGATTTTGGACGGGGGAGACTAATATATAGGCATAGGGAGCTAGGAGTGTCCAAATGAGGAGCCGTTTGCGGCCACGCGATCGCGATCGAATGGCCAAGAGCATGGAGGGGGTTAGAATGGGCTAGGTGGGCTGTGTGAAAGGGGTGTTGGGCCAAAAGCGAAAAGGCTTTCAGCGGTTAACATGGTTAACCGTTGGGCTATCAAAGGAGCTCCGAATGCGACGAAACTTGACAGGCGGTCTACGTATGCTATAATAAGACCACACACCAAGTTTCAGCCCATTCCGAGAATACTTTCCAGCCACTCATAAAATAAATATTCGGAGGTGCCGCGGGCACGTGCAAGTGTGTCTGGGCTCAGAACGGACAACGGAAAGGACGGGCGGACTCGGGCAGATGCAAGTTTTGAAAACATGCTGATGCAATGCACACAATTACATGGCAAGATGCAACACGCAAGCAGATGACATGGAAATGACGACGAATAACTGGCTGACACCTGGCGCACCGGTCTCGGGTGTCACACTTTTTCATTTTTAATTGCGTGTACTCAGACATGTTATGCTTCCGTTTCTAGTATGCTCTGTATGTTGGGTCATGAGACCCATGTTTGTAATATCTGGCTCCTCGGAGCCTAATGAATAAATACTTTGTTTCATAGAGTTTTCTTGTGATGACATGTTGTATTTGCACATATCAAGCATATTGTGTGTATGTTATTGAAATGCTTGGTATGTGTGGGATCCGACACCTAGTTTTTTTTGACACCTGAAACAGTAGGAGAGCCTCCTACTGTGTAATTAAATTAATGAAATGGGGTGGAGTTACATATGGTTTTATACAAGACTTCTCCTTTGGGGAAGTTTGGAGGGAAGGACGGACTAAAGGGAAGCTACAAAAGAGTTAAGAAAGTGGGTGTGTTTTACCCCAACCCTATGAATTATGAGAGAGAGGTCCTCTTGGAGTCTTGAACTCCAGGATGCTTTCGTGGGTGTTATTCTTCTGAAGACCTTATTATTCCTTTCTTTCCACATGCTCCAAGCTGCTTGTAGGAAGATTGCCATGAACATTGGTTTGTTCCAAGTGATTTTAGCTGTGTTTATCCAATCCAGACGAGAGCCTTGGTAGCTCCCGTAGATGGCAATGTCAGACCAACAATCTTTGCTGAAGGAGCAAGCAAAGAAAACATGGTCAACTGTTTCTTCCATGTTGGTCTCGCATAGTGGACATGTATAGACATTGCCAATGTTGTAGTGTCTTCGCTTCAACATGTTTCTGGTGTTGAGCCTATCAGATATAAGGAACCAACCAAAAACCTTTATTTTCATTGTAACCTTAGATTTCCAACGCCAGGTGTATGCTTTGTGTGCCCGAACCTCCCGGAAGAAGAAATTATAGTATTTGCTGGCCGAGTACGATTGAGTCACCCAAGTACAGTTCCACTTGTCAGTCGCAGAGAGACTGTTTTGAAGTTGAATGCCGCGGACAAATCATTGAATATCCCTGGTCTCAGCATGTGCCTGGACTGAAAGTGGTAGATGGAACGTTTCACTTAATGTCGTGGTACCCAAGAAATCTTTGACAGAAATATCCTCCTGGATGGCAAATGAGAAAGCCAGTGGATATGTTTCTGATAGAATACCATCTGACCAATGATCTTTCCAAAAAAGAATGTTTTTCCCGTGTGTACTTGGGCTTTGGTAATCCCACGATAAATCAGCATTAGTTTCATCACATCTCTCCACCAAAAAGAACCGTAGGGATCAGCTGCATGGGGGATCTTGTGGTTATAGTACGTGTTCCATATGAGTTCCACCCAAGGGAGGTCCCATCGGTTGGAGAATTTGTGGAGGTATTTTAACGAAAGTGCATCACTTTGTACCTTGAGGTTAATGACACCAAGACCTCCGGAAATCTTTGGTTGGCAGACCGTGTCCCAAGCCGCAAGGGAGTTACAAGAATCCCCATTCTCGGTTTTCTTGGTCCGTAAGCACTTGCGTCTTATCTTATCCAGTAGTTCAATAATGCTTACAGGCAGCTTGAGAGTGCATAGCGCAAAGATGATTAGGGAGGTAATAACTGAGATGAGGAGGGAAAGTTTGCCCCCATAGGAGATCATGTTGAGTGTAGCAGATAGCCTTTTTTCCACCCTAAAAAATGAGAGAGAAAAGATCTTGCACTAATGGCCTGGTCGTGCCCATGGGTAGACCTAGGTAGGTGAATGGCATTTTGCCAATGACGCATCCAAAGATGGTTGCAAGGTGTTTGTATGTGTCTTCATGGCAGTTTATAGGGATCAAAGTGGACTTATGGAAATTTATTTTGATGCCAATCGAGGTTGCATAATCCGAGAGGATATCCTTGAGGATCATTGCTTGCGTTGGGCAGGCTGACATGGCCAGAATAGTGTCATCCGCGTATTGAATAACTTGGTAGTCTGTTTGGTTGGTCGAGGGGAAAGGTAACTCAATTGTTCCTCTAGAGTAGGCATCGCTAATTGCTGCTTGCAGGAGATCTGCTGCTAGGACAAACACCAGGGGTGAGAACGGGTCACCTTGTCGGACACCGCATTTGCAATGAAATTGGCGTCCAGGCACACCGTTCAAGAGTACTCTAGATTTACCCAACCCAAAAATGCATTGGACCCGTCCGAGCCATTTATCGTTGAAGCCCATATTTCTAATTATGATGAGCATGGCCTCGTGATCTATAGCGTCAAACGCTTTGGCAAAATCAAGCTTAAGTAGGACAATTTCTTTCTTGGAGGCTTGGCACTGGTAGATCTATTCAAATGCCTAAGCAAGGCAGTCTTGGATGGTGCGTCCTTTGATGAAGCCATGCTGGTTACGGTGAATGATTCGTAGGATGACTCGTTGTAGTCGGTTGGCCAGAAGCTTAGTTAGCACTTTGAGACAACAGTTGAGTAAGATGATCGAACGATAATCATTCACTGCTGATGGGGCATTATTTTTGGGGATTAACGTGATGAAACCATCATTTATGCTTTCGAGGTTAAGATTTCCCTCAAAGAATTGATTGCAGAGCTTGTAGAAGTCATGTTTGATGATGTGCCAGCAAGATTTGAGAAAAACTCCGTTGAAACCATCCGGGCCTGGTGCACGATCAGCTGGCATACACTTGATAATGTTATGTATCTCCTCTGAGTTGAATGGGACAGTAAGCTCCTCTAATCCATCAACTTGTTTAATGATTCTATCAAGGTTGAATTTCATTTCATGATGGGAGGAGGAGCCCAGTCTTTGTTTGAATGTATTGAAAATGATTGCCTCTTTGCCGGCATGATCCTCCACAATGGTGCTAGTATCAGTCATGAGGGAGGAAATGGTGTTAACTCTCATCCTTTCCGAGGCTGTTTCTTGTAAAAAATTTGAATTTTCGTTGCCGAACTTAACCCAACGTATAGTGCAACGTTTTTCCAATATTCCCGCTGATAAGATAGGAGACTTATAATATGTGCCTTGAGAATTCTCCTAAAGTTTGCTTTAGGTAATGAGAGGTGATGTTTGTTTTCCAATTCATCCAGTTCAAAAAGTGCCTTATTAGAATTTGCAATGGCAATAGATAGTCTAGATATTCCTTTACTCCAAACCTTGAGAGCATGTTGAAGAGCCTTGAGCTTTCTGCAAAGGACAGTGGCCATGTTATCTGACCTAAACTTTCTGCTCCAGACCTGTTGGACAATGTCTAAAAAGCCATGATGTTGCACCCAATAGGATTCGAAACGAAACACCTTTGATCTCGGTATGGAGGTCTCAATTGTCACAACACAAGGGATGTGATCCGAAACTGGTCGGCCAAGTGGTTTAACCATGGTCTAGGGGAAAGAAGTAGTCTAGTTAGAGCTAGTAAAGAACCAATCTAGTTGCGCTAAGAGAGGGTCCGTTTGCATATTACTCCACGTGAACGAGCGGCCTTTAATAGGTAGTTCAATGAGGGCTTGCGACCGGATGAAATCATTGAAGGTTATCATGTCATTAAGATTGCCACCTGGTTTATTTCGGTTGTCTGGGCTTCTGATGAAATTAAAATCACCGACTAGCAGCCAATCTTCACTGTCGGGGATGTTTAATTGAAAAAGCGATTGAATGAATGTTATTCTCTGCTCCCCCTAACAGGGTCCATAGACATTAACGAGAGCCCAACGATGAGCGGACTACATTGATTTGAATGTAATGACCTGAGCAAAATCTTCAGAAGAGACAATATCTGCATGGAAAATATAGCTATTCCAGATTGTAACAAGACCACTTGAGGCTCCCCGGGAGGGGACAAATGCAAATTTATCATAACGGCGCGAGAAGCAAGACTTAATGAACACATTATCAAAAGAGGCCATTTTGGTTTCCTGCAAGCAAATGATAGCACATCCACTAGAGATGATGGCATTCGAAAGCGCCAATTGCTTGGCATTGGAGTTTAGTCCTCGGACGTTCCAGCACAGAATGTTCCATTTAATTGATAGAACCATAATTAAGGATAGATAGAACACAGGTAAAAGAGTTAAGTAGAAGCCGAAGATGGCCTCTCTTCCTTCTCAGCAAGGAGCTCTTCCTTCGAAAGCTCTGCAACTGGGATGGCGCAAAGGTTGTGCCGATGTGCTGAATCACCTGGATTGGAGTTGGCGGTGGTGCTGCAGAAGGTGTTATGTCTTTAGTCTTGGCAGCATGCAGAAGAGAGGATACAGAGGGCACAGTCCGTGGCTTGACCTTAGATTTCTTACTGTGAGAGTTAGCGACATAGGGCACTTTGAAACCATCGTATTTGTTGGAGTGAGTACTCCTGTGCAGGGCAATGGAGCTTTCTGGAGCCACATTCTTTCCACGACGTCCAATCAAAGCAGAGCCGGAGGGTGCAGATATGTCATCCATTGGGGGCAAAGCAAGGATGGCCGGAGCATCATCAGATGGCTTTGTCGTGTTTAAATTAGCCCCCGTACTAGGTGAATCTTCAAGGACAAGGTCCAAGCCCACAAATTCAGAGGTAGCGACCACAGGGATAGGTGGCAGAGACATGTTTGGATCATTCTCCAGCATTGGCAGAGGAGAAGCAGCAGTGTCCTGTGCAGCAAGCATCCAAGCAGACAGATTGATACATCTCCAACGTATCTATAATTTTTTATTGTTCCATGCTATTATTTATGTAGTCTTGGATGTTTAATGGGCTTTATCATTCACTATTATATCATTTTGGGACTAACCTACTGACCCAAAGGCCCAGTCCAGATTGCTGTTTTTTTGCCTATTTCAGGGTTTTGTAGAAAAAGAATATCAAACGGAGTCCAAACGGAATGAAACCTTCGCGAGATATATTTTTGGAGAAAATCACACACGGGAAGCTTGAGAACCACGTTAGAGGATCGAGGAGCCGCCCTCGAGGGTGGGGGGCGCGCCCCCCTTCCCAGGGCGCACCCCCCTACCTCGAGGCCTCCTCGAGTGGCCCTCGGTGCCCTCCTTCTTCCTATATAAGTCCACGTACCCCAGAAACTCCGAGGACTGAGAGAAAACCCTAATTCCACCGCCCTACCTTCTGTTCCCGTGGAGATCCCATGTTGGAGCCTCTTCCGGAGCTCCATCGGAGGGAGATCCATCACGGAGGCCTTCATCATCATCATCGCCCTCACCATGAGTTGTGAGTAGTTTACCACAGACCTTCGGGTTCATAGCTAGTATCTAGATGGCTTCTTCTCTCTCTCCAGATCTCAATACAAAGTTCTCCTCGATCTTCGAGGAGATCTATTCGATGTAATCTCATTTTGCGGTGTGTTTGTCGAGATCCGATGAATTGTGAGTTTATGATCAAGGTTATCTATGAAAGATATTTGGTTCTTCTCTGAACATTTTATGTGTGCTCATAATATCCTTGCAAGTCTCTTCGAATTATTGGTTTGGCTTGGCCTACTAGATCTATAGTTCTTGCAATGGGAGAAGTGCTTGGCTTTGGGTTCAATCTTGCGGTGTCCTTTCCCAGTGACAGTAGGGGCAGCAAGGCACGTATTCTATTGTTGCCATCGAGGATAAAAAGATGGGGTTTATATCATATTGCTTGAGTTTATCCCGCTACATCATGTCATATTGCTTAAGTCTTTACTCTGTTCGTATGAACTCAATACACTAGATGCATGCTGGATAGCGGTCGATGTGTGGAGTAATAGTAGTAGATGCAGGCAGCAGTCGGTCTACTTGTCTCAGACGTGATGCCTATATACAATGATCATGCCAAGATAGTCTCATAATTATTCGCTTTTCTATCAATTGCTCCACAGTAATTGTTTACCCGTCATAGAATATCGCTATCATGAGAGAAGCCACTAGAGAAAACTATGGCCCCTGGGTCTATTCTCAACATATCAATCTACATCTACTTTACTTTTACCTCTTTTATTTGTTGTTTTATTAAACTAAAAATACCAAAAATATAAACTATCATCTCTATCAGATCTCACTTTCGTAAGTGACCGTAAAGGGATTGACAACCCCTTATCGCGTTGGCTGCGAAGTTCTTATTTGTTTGTGCAGGTGCGAGGGACTCGCGCGTGATCTCCTACTGGATTGATACCTTGGTTCTCAAATACTGATGGAAATACTTATGCTAATGTGTTGGATCTCCCTTTCCTCTTCTAGGGAATACAACGCGAGCTCAAGAGGTAGCAAGAAGAATTTCTGGCGCCGTTGCCAGGGAGGCTTACGCAAAAGTCATATACCAAGTACCTATCGCACACCCTTATCCTTCGCATTACATTTTTGCCTCTCGTTTTCCTCTCCCCCACTTCACCCTTGCCGTTTTATTTGCCCTTCTTCCGCCGTGTGTTTATCGTTCGCTTGCTTCTTGTTTGCTTGTGTGTGTTAGATTGCTTGCTTGTCACTATGGCTCAGAACAATACCAAATTGTGTGACTTCTCCAATACCAACAACAATGACTTTATTAGCACTCCGATTGCTCCTATTACCGATGCTGAATCTTGTGAGATCAATGCTGCTTTGTTGAATGTTGTCATGAAAGATCAATCTCCGGCCTTCCTAGTGAAGATGCCGCTACCCATCTAAACAATTTTGATGATTTGTGTGATATGCAAAAGAAAAGGAATACGGATAACGATATTCTTAAATTTAAGTTATTTCCGTTTTCACTTAGAGATCATGCTAAAACTTGGTTTTCCTCTTTGCCTAGAAATAGTATTGATTTGTGGAATAAGTGCAGAGATGCTTTTATCTCTAAGTATTTCCCTCCTGCTAAGATCATCTCTCTTAGAAACGATATTATGAATTTTAAGCAACTAGATCATGAGCATGTTGCACAAGCTTGGGAGAGAATGAAATTGATGATACGTAATTGCCCTACACATGGTTTGAATCTATGGATGATTATTCAGAACTTTTATGCTGGCTTGAATTTTGCTTCTAGAAATCTTTTAGATTCGGCCGCCAGAGGCACTTTCATGGAAACCACCTTAGGAGAAGCTACCAAATTCCTAGATAATATTATGGTTAATTATTCTCAATGGCACAACGAAAGATCTGCTAGTAAAAAAGTGCATGCTATCGAAGAAATTAGTGTTTTGAGTGGAAAGATGGATGAACTTATGAAATTGTTTGCTGCTAAGAGCGCTTCTTCTGATCCTAATGATATGCCTTTGTCCGCTTTGATTGAGAATAACAATGAATCTTTGGATGTGAATTTTGTTGGTAGGAATAATTTTCGTAACAATGCTTATAGAGGTAATTTTAATCCTAGGCCTTTTCCTAGTAATTCCTCTAATAATTATAGTAATTCCTACAACAACTCTTATGGAAAGATGCCTTCTAAATTTGAAACTAGTGTCAAAGAGTTTATGATCTCGCAAAAGAATTTCAATGCTATGCTTGAAGAGAAATTGCTTAAGGTTGCTGAATTGGCTAGAAGTGTGGATAGAATTACTCTTGATGTTGATTCTTTGAAACTTAGATCTATCCCACCTAAGCATGATATCAATGAGTCTCTCAAAGCCATGAGAATTTCCATTGATGAATGCAAAGAAAGAACCGCTAGAATGCGTGCTAAAAGAGAAGATTATATTAAATCGTGTTCTTGTAGTTATCATGAAAATAAAGATGAAGATCTGAAAGTTATTGATGTGTCTCCTATTAGATCCTTGTTTCCTAGTATTAATCTTGATGAGAAGAGGATTGGAGATGATTCTGCTTCTAGGTATCCCAATGATTCGGAGTTTTTAGATCTTGATGCTAAAATTGCTAAAAGTGGGAGTGAAGAGATTAAAACTTTGCATAGTGATGAACCCACTACTTTGGATTTCAAGTGATTCAATTATGATAATTGCTCTTTGATTGATTGTATTTCTTTGTTGCAATCCGTGCTAAATTCTCCGCATGCTTATAGTCAAAATAAAGCTTTCACTAAACATATAGTTGATGCTTTGATGCAATCTTATGAAGAAAAACTTGTGTTGGAAGTTTCTATACCTAGAAAGCTTTATGATGAGTGGGAACCTACTATAAAAATAAAGATAAAAGATCATTAATGTTATGCTTTGTGTGATTTGGGTGCTAATGTCTCCACTATCCCAAAAACTTTGTGTGATTTGCTAGTGTTCCATGAGCTTGATGATTGTTCTTTAAATTTGCATATTGCGGATTCCAATATTAAGAAACCTATGGGAAGAATTAATGATGTTCTTATTGTTACCAATAGGAATTAAGTGCCCGTAGATTTCATTGTTCTTGATATAGATTGCAATCCTTCATGTCCTATTATTCTTGGTAGACCTTTCCTTAGAACGATTGGTGCAATTATTGATATGAAGGAAGGAAATATTAGATTCCAATATCCATTAAGGAAAGGCATGGAACAATTTCCTAGAAAGAAAATCAAATTACCATATGAATCTATCATGAGAGCCACTTATGGATTGCCTTCCAAGGATGACAATACCTAGATCTATCTTGTATCGTGCCTAGCTAGGGGCGTAAAGCTATAGCGCTTGTTGGGAGGCGACCGAATTTTATGTTTTTGGTTTTTGTTGCTGTCAGGGAATAAATATTGCATCTAGCCTCTGATTAGATGTGGTTTCATGTTTTGTTTAGTGTTTGTGTCAAGTAGAACCTTTGGGAAGACTTGTGTGAAGTTTATATGATCTTGCTATGAAAAACAGAATCGTTAGCGCTCGCTAAAGTAGTCGTGGAATTTTACTGGGGCATGATTTTTAGTTGATTCTTTTTGCAGATGATTGGTAGACAAATTCCAAAAAATTACCAATTTAGTCTGAATTTTTTGGCGTCCAGAAGTAGGCTAAACCTGCAGGTTACTACAGATTGTTCTGTCTTTGACAGATTCTGTTTTTCGTGTGTTGTTTGCTTATTCCGATGCATCTATGAGTAGTATTGGAGGATATGAACCATATAGAAGTTGGAGTAAAGTAGGTTTAACACCAATATAAACAAATAATGAATTCATTACTGTACCTTTGAGTGGTGGTTTGCTTTCGTATACTAACGGAGCTCACGAGAATTTTTGTCTAAGTTTTGTGTTGTGAAGTTTTCAAGTTTTGAGTATTGCTTTGATGGACTATGGAACAAGGAGTAGCAAAGACCTAAGCTTGGGGATTCCCATGGCACCCCAAGTAAATTCAAGATAATCAAAATCCTAAGCTTGGGGATGCCCCGGGAAGGCATCCCCTCTTTAGTTTTCATCCATCGGTAACTATACTTGGAGCTATATTTTTAATCGCAACATGTTATGTGTTTTGCTTGGAGCGTCTTGTATAATTTGAGTCTTTGCTTGTTAGTTTGCCACAATCATCCTTGCTGGACACACCTATTTGAGAGATTTAAATATGGCCTATAAATTGTTAGAACACTCTATATGCTTCACTTATATCTTTTGAGTTGAATAATTTTTGCTCTAGTGCTTCACTTATATCTCGTAGAGCACGGTGGTGGTAATATTTTGTTGAAATTGTTGAACTCTCATGCTTCACTTATATCTGTTTGAGAGTCTATTAAAACAGCATGGTAATGTGTTTAGGCTAAAGAAACTAGTCTTCACATGATAAATGTCCAATGTCAATGTAGTAAAAAATTCCACACTAAGTGCATTGAATAGAATGAGATGTTGGATGCTTGATAACTTTTTTTGATATATGATGATAGTGATATTAGAGTCATGCTAGTGGAGTTATTATGAAATTGGGAAATACTTGTGTTAAGGTTAGTGATTCCCGTATCATGCACGTATGGTGAACCGCTATGTGACGAAGTTAGAGCATGAGGTATTTGTAGAGTGCCAACCTTTGTGTGGAGGTCGGGGGCGCACGATGGTTAACTCCTACCAACCTCCCCCTAGGAGCATGCGTTGATTGCTTTGTTTTGATGACTCGTAGAATTTTGCAATAAGTATATGAGTTCTTATGACTAATGTTGAGTCCATGGATTATATGCACTCTCACCCTTCCACCATTGCTAGCCTCTCTTGTACCGCGCAACTTTCGCCGGTGCCATAAACCCACTATATATCCTTCCTCAAAACAGCCACCATATTGTTCCTCAAAACAGCCACCATACCTACCTATCATGGCATTTCCATAGCCATTCCGAGATATATTGCCATGCAACTTTCCATCATTCCGTTCATATGACACGCATCATATTGTCATATCGTCATTGCATGATCATGTAGTTGACATCGTATTTGTGGCAAAGCCACCATGCATAATTTTTTAGACATGTCACTCTTGTTTCATTGCACATACCGGTACACCGCCGGAGGCATTCATATAGAGTCATACTTTGTGGTTGTAGTATCGAGTTGTAATATCGATTTGTAATGAAAGTGTGATGATCATCATTATTAGAGCATTGTCCCATGGGAGGAAAGGCTAAATCTATAAAGCCCCTCCGCAAAAAAAAGGAAAAAAAGAAAAGAAAAAAAGGCCAAAGAAAAAAAAGGGGGCCCAAAAAGAAGAAAAGAAAAGGGGATAATTGCTACTATCTTTTTCCACACTTGTGCTTCAAAGTAGCACCATGTTCTTCATAATAGAGAGTCTCATGTTTAGTCACTTTCATATACTACTGGGAATTTTCATTATAGAACTTGGCTTGTATATTCTAATGATGGGCTTCCTCAAATGCCCTAGGTCTTTGTGAGTAATAAAGTTGGATGCACACCCACTAGTTTGTTTTGTTGAGCTTTCATTCATATTTAGCTCTAGTGCATCCGTTGCGTGGCAATCCCTACTCACTCACATTGATATCTATTGATGTGCATCTCCATACCCCGTTGATACGCCTAGTCGATGTGAGACTATCTCCCTCCTTTTTGTCTTCTCCACAACCACCTCTATTCCATCCATAGTGCTATATCCATGGCTCACGCTCATGTATTGCGTGAAAGTTGAAAGGTTTCAAAAGATAGAGTATGAAAACAAATGCTTGGCTGGAATCAGGGTTGTGCATGATATGAATATTTTGTGTGATGAAGAGGGAGCATAGCCAGACTATATGATTTTGTAGGGATAACTTTCTTTAGCCATAGTATTTTGAGAAGACATGATTGCTTTGTTAGTATGCTTGAAGTATTGTTATTTCTTATGTCAATATAGACTTTTATCTTGAATCTTTCAGATCTGAACATTCATGCCACAATTAAGAGAATTACATTGAAAAACTATATTGGTTAGCATTCCAGATAAAAAATTCTTTCTTTATCATTTACCTACTCGAGGACGAGCAGGACTTGAGCTTGGGGATGCTTGATACGTCTCCAACGTATCTATAATTTTTTATTGTTCCATGCTATTATTTATGAAGTCTTGGATGTTTAATGGGCTTTATCATTAACTTTTATATCATTTTTGGGACTAACCTACTAACCCAAAGGCCCAGTCCAGATTGCTGTTTTTTGCCTATTTCAGGGTTTTGCAGAAAAAGAATATCAAACGAAGTCCAAACGGAATGAAAGCTTCGCGAGATATATTTTTGGAGAAAATCACGCACAGGCAGCTTGAGAACAACGCTAGAGGATCAAGAAGCCGCCCTCGAGGGTGGGGGCGCGCCCCCCTTCCCAGGGTGCGGCCCCCTGCCTCGAGGCCTCCTCGAGTGGCCCCCGGTGCCCTCCTTCTTCCTATATAAGTCCACGTACCCCAGAAACTCCGAGGATAGAGAGAAAACCCTAATTGCACCGTCGTACCTTCTGTTCCCGTGGAGATCCCATCTTGGAGCCTGTTACGGAGCTCCACCGGAGGGGGATCCATCACGGAGGCCATCATCATCATCGTCATCGCCCTCACCATGAGTTGTGAGTAGTTTGCCACAGACCTTCAGGTCCATAGCTAGTATCTAGATGGCTTCTCCTCTCTCTCCGGATCTCAATACAAAGTTCTCCTCGGTCTTCGAGGAGATCTATTTGATGTAATATCTTTTTGAGGTGTGTTTTTCGAGATCCGATGAATTGTGAGTTTATGATCTAGGTTATCTATGAAAGATATTTGGTTCTTATCGGAACTTTTTATGTGTGCACATAATATCCTTGCAAGTCTCTTCAAATTATTGGTTTGGTTTGGCCTACTAGATCTATAGTTCTTGCAATGGGAGAAGTGCTTGGCTTTGGGTTCAATCTTGCGGTGTCCTTTCCCAGTGACAGTAGGGGCAGCAAGGCACGTATTGTATTGTTGCCATCGAGGATAAAAAGATGGGGTTTATATCATATTGCTTGAGTTTATCCCTCTACATCATGTCATCTTGCTTAAGGCGTTACTCTGTTTGTATGAACTCAATACTCTAGATGGATGCTGGATAGCGGTCGACGTGTGGAGTAATAGTAGTAGATGCAGGCAGGAGTCGGTCTACTTGTCTCGGACGTAATGCCTATATACAATGATCATGGCTAGATAGTCTCATAATTATTCGCTTTTCTATCAATTGCTCGACCGTAATTTGTTTACCCGCCGTGGAATATCGCTATCATGAGAGAAGCCACTAGAGTAAACTATGGCCCCCGGGTCTATTCTCAACATATCAATCTACATCTACTTTACTTTTACCGCTTTTATTTGCTGTTTTATTAAACTAAAAATACCAAAAATATAAACTATCATCTCTATCAGATCTCACTTTCGTAAGTGACCGTAAAGGGATTGACAACCCCTTATCACGTTGGCTGCGAAGTTCAATTTTTTTTGTGCAGGTGCGAGGGACTCGCGCGTGGTCTCCTACTGGATTGATACCTTGGTTCTCAAAAACTGAGGGAAATACTTACACTACTATGCTGCATCTCCCTTTCCTCTTCGAGGGAATACAATGGAAGCTCAAAAGGTAGCACAGATCAGGTACCAGGTTGCTACAAGTGGCCAAGGAGTCATGGTAGGTTGTCATTGAAGCTTGAGAGATCTCAAAAGAGCCACTATTTTCAGTAAGAACCACTTGAATGTCAATGATATCATTTCTAAACCCAAGGTCAATGCTCCAAGGGCCATAACAAGCAATGATTGGCATGATAGTAGCTACGAGGAAAGAATTGATTCTGAAAAAAGGAATTCCAGAGTTCAGTAGCATGGAGGAGACAGTATCACCCTGAGACGACAGTTCAATATGCAAGTCGGCTGTGGAGAGGGACATATTAATTGCCAGAGAGCTAGAGTGTGTTGTGCCAACAACAGTACCCACAATATCTTCCTCAGTCCAAGGAGCAGCCAGTGAGCTCTCTCTAGGTAGCAGTGCATGAGCCGCACCAGAGCTAGTTCCTGCAACCATAGAGTGAAGAATGTTGGCTAGCAAAAGGACATAGCTGTGAGAAAGAGTCGCACTGGGGTCTGAACTAGTATAGGCAGAGATTGAATCATTCCAGGACATCCCAGGGTTATCTTGGAGATTATTGGCAGGCAGCATGCCATCCTGTACCTACAGACCTTCTGCTGCTAGCCATTCCTAGAAATTGTACAGAGCAGGTGGTGCCTGTGGAGGTGAAGGAGGCCACTCTCCCCAATTAACCTGAAAGTGAACATCATTGCCCTGAATCACACGTTGAGGTCCATGGTGCTGAGCATCATTATTTGCAGCATTTTGTGCCATCTAGTTATGCAGTTGTGCCTGATATAGCTGTTCGGCGGTGAGGCCCAGTCCATACAGGGGGTGCGGGATACGATCCTCGGTGGTGGATCCTCGCCAGCCGGCGGGACCTCAGGCAGATGGGCATTCCAATCACTACTTTGTAGCATAGTGACACACACAGTCCAGCTATGTCTATCTCCTCCCATCTAACGCATAACAAAGCTCTTTGGTACTAAACGTAAGCTAATCACACGGCACTTGATCAGCACAGTCTTTCTCTCAGTTCTCGGGCTATGCCAAGTGATCAATTCCCCAAACTTATCGACTGATTTATGAATATAATGAGAGGTCTGGTAATCATGAGGAAAACCAACAAAAATCAACCAAATCTGAGGTCCATACCTAGTCATGCGCATGTTTATGGCAGCATCATGAGGAACAAAAGAAACTACTGTGTTCATGTTATATTCGTCTTCATCAAGCTCAAAGGTAGTACCCACAACAACATCTCTAACCACAGAATCCACAAACCCAAAGATGCCAATGCCAAGCGGTTAATCATCTACCTCAGTTGGGAAGAAGTTGGACTCGTGGATCAAACGTCGATGGTATGACGCAGATCTGCCTTGCGGTGAAAAGGGACGAACCTGTTAACCTCAGCAATGGCCACGAAGTCGTTACACAGCGGTGGGTTGGTGCCGATCACCATGTCATCACGCACCTTCCAATCAGTGGGGCTGAGCTCAATGGTCATGCCCTGAGGGAGGTAGGGGACGACATTGACCGGATAGTTCACCATAGGTGGAGCAGAGGGAGGAGCTTGGAGCGGAACAGGGGAGGGGGCGGGCGATGGGGGAGGAGGGAATGCGTATTGGCAGCGGCCTTCGGAACCCAAACTCCTCTCTTTTTCTTTCGGTTGGCTGGGCAAGAGGTGACAACATGCCCAGGGTCACTCACAATGCACATCGAACGGTCAAGATTGGTCTTGCAACGCTAGGGGCAGGTTTGGCCAGGTAAATAAACTGTGGCTGATTGACTGGACTGCTAGTAGGTTTTCCCAATAATGACTCCTCAGTAAAGATACTGCCATCTCCAAGATGATAAGGATCTATACTAGCCAAATTCGAGTTAGTAAAAACCATAGGTGAATCAGATCCAGTAATTTCCTACCCATTGATGGAAATTTGTCCAAGAAAATAATAAGGTTGACAATTCCCTATAGTCTTGGGTTTCCAATGAGAGCAAGGGGCCGAACCGCAGGCCCAGGAGATGTGGCCCAGCCTCCCACAGGAAGAGCATTTATAATAAGACGGGCAGTAAAAAAAAGAGTGGTGTGGAGAGCCACAAGTGACACAGGCCCGGGCAGCAAAAATAATAGTGGGCTCACTAGGTATGACGGGCTCATGGGCCGTATTCAAATCCGAGATGTTGTGTTGCCCAGTAGCAGTTTCGGAACTAGAATTAGTATCCCATGGGCAGCTAGTAGCTAAGTGGCCCATCCATTGACATGTAGAACATTTATTAATTCTCCTGAAAATATATTCAAGTGGTGGGATGTGCTTTAAGGACCAGATGGTAGCAATGTGTTGTGTCGTATAACCAAATCGAAGTTGATCTAGAATATGAAGGATAATTAAAGTGGGAATTGAATTCCAGTAATTCATCTTAAAGTCAGTCCATTCAAAACACTGACAATCTCGATTCTTGTTGGACCAATTAAAGGAGAAGCTGCCAATTCGAATATTCTTCTGTGAGCATTGATGAGAAACATTAATGTCTTGATAGCCAGTTTGTTCCTCATTAAATATGAAATTCCCAAATTTGAGGCACGAAAATTCTCCATTACAATGAATGGGATTTACTAAGTTTCCAAGATTATCCATCTCCGGCTGGGTGGCAACATCGCTCACCGGAGTAGTGATCGCCGGCGAACGGCCAATTATAGGTGGCTGAAAGTTTAGATCCATAGAGTTCCTCCCTTGATCACCATCTAAAAATAATCCCTGGGTAGTGATGGCCATAGGAGAATGATGAACAACCTTAGAAATTGTCTCATCAGCATGCCAACATTCATCATCAACGGAGTAGTCAAGAACATGCGGCCGGAAAAGTTGAAAATGGCATACAAAGTCTAGCCATACTCGGTCCTTGAGGTGGTAGATGAAGTGACCAACCTTGTTAGAGGCCAAAGAGAACCGAAATCGTCGAACGCCCAATCGCACGACATTGAAACCAGAAGATAAACCACCAATATAGCATTGTAGAGCAATACTCACAGATTCTTTCGAGAGGATGAAGGAGGCAGAAGAGAAATAGATGACCAAGAAAATTTCCTTGGATCGAGCCGATGGAGAAAAGTGCACCATGGTGCCAAAGCGACGACGCACCTGAGCCGCGACCCTAAGGCCCGGGTTGAAGTCCCAATGAACAAGACCTTCCATGAGACGTCTAGATCAGAGGTCGCCATGGTTGCTTAGGTTTAGGTGGAGGTGTGGAGGTCGCCATGGTTGCTTAGGTTTAGGTGGAGGTGTGAAGATAGCCTGTGGAGGCCAATCCTTATCGGTAAGCAATCCAAACTTGATGAAAACAAATTAGTCTTGTTTGAATTGTGCATGTTGTAGCCATCCAACACCTAGTTGTTTACCCTTGGGAGCCTATCTTATGGGGAAATGCCTCCTAGTGCTTCCACTGAGCCTTGGTAGCTTGCTACTACTCCGGAACACATGGATTGACCGGCATGTGTCCTTCCTTGCTCCTGTGTCTGTTCCCTCTGGGGAAATGTCACACGGTGTATACCGGAGTCATGTTAGCTTGCTACAGCCCTGCAACACTCGCTGCTGACCAACACGTGCATTGTTGGGTCATGTATGCATGTCCTTCTAATTTAGTGTCACTTTTGGTTTATAACTAGCCATGTCGGCCCGGGTTCTCTGTCATATGGATGCTAGCGACACTATCATATACATGAGCCAAAATGCGCAAATGGTCCTAGGCCAGGTAAGGTGGCACCCGTGGGGATACCGTGCGTGAGGCCGCAAAGTGATATGATGTGTTACCTGCTAGACCTGTGTGACTTAGGATCGGGGTCCTGACAGCTTTGGTATCAGAGCCTGACTGCCTGTAGGATTACCAAGCCAAACTAGTCGAAGTCATGTCTAGAAATTCTTTAGTTATATAAGGGAATTGATGTGGAAGGGAACGTAAGGCTCTTTTTACTTCTTTACCCTATGCCCTTCTGATCTGAGTCGTCCTCTTCTTCTACGGGGATTAAGAACTAGGCTTCTCATCAATTTATTAGGATCACGTTAATGGTGGATTCAACTCCCAATTCAGTTTCTACTACTTCAGTGTGTTAAAAAGTTGGTCTCAAAGCCTTGACATTATGATGTTGATTGGTTATGCTACCTTTTTACATGAATCTCAATTTTTTTGAGCATTTATAGCCATTATGCTATCCGAGTCATCCCAGGTTTCTAAACAATATGATGCATTTGCAAATCCTTCCTCCCTGTTCCTGATATCCTTTTGGGCCAGACTATTCACACTAATCGGTGTGTTGAGGTACTCCATTGCCTTGACATATTTGTTGAAGCCATCAGGAAACTTGGACATCATAGATAGCCACCCAGTAAAAAAACCTTGTGTTATGTTCTCAGTGTGATGATTCTGGCCATTATTCTCGAAAGCATCTCCTGATGCCATTTAGATAGTAGGCATTCTATTTCTGTGTTCTTGAACCCGAGATTCACCCTACTTCATGTTGATAGTGTTTGCTAGTTCCTTTAAGATATTAGTAACCTTTGCGATAGTCCTCGAGGTCCGTGGTATTTTCCTCTTCCAAATACCATGAACTACTTATGGTAGAAGTTCCTCGTTGAACCGAAAGATCACAACCAGAGTGCTCTTGATGAGTTCTCGATTCCATGTTGTGACTCTACCAATTCTACCTTTCTCCATGGGTTATCCGGAAGAAAATATGTTGAACTCCTTCGACATGCTAATCCATGCATTCACAACTCAGAAAATTTTATGTTCCTTTGAGTTGTCCCTCTGTAGTTGTATTCTAACCTCCGTCTATCAATTGATAGTCAGGAGTAGTTGTGCATTAGAGTTCATCGATGCCTATTACTCCTATGGTCCATCAAGTATCCTATTTAGAATGACTAGGAGAAACAAACTCCAGTACCTTATCCATATCTAGGATTGGGTCAAAGCAGTTGTATTCCGTAGATCAAAATGCCAATCCAGCCTTTGTTCTATTCTAACTTGGGTTATTACCATCTTTATGTCAAGGATGTCATGAGAATTCCACAACCTCTTATGGATTCTTGATGTAGTGATACTTCTCGCCATTATTATTCATTGCTCGGTCTCTGTGTTACTGTTACAGGAATGCCGACAAGTGAACAGTGATGTGTGAAATCAATACTCATAGCAACCCTGTTGCTTGGTAGTTAATGGACAGTAATATCATTCTTAGCGTTTTGGTTATTGAATCATCATTCCAAGATTGATCATGCTACCTAGTCTATTTCCTGGTGCACTTGTCGATCAATGAGTTAGGGCTGTATCAATCTCTGGCTCTTTTGATCATATCATCTTGCCCTGAAAGAGATTGCTCTCGAGCTTAATAACATATCGGTGGATCGTGATTTTCGGAATATCTTCTCAGAAGTATTACCAGGTTGTCCCCTGACCGTTATGTCGAGCTCGTGATCGTGTTGGTTTTCTTATAAGCCACCCCTTTTCCAAGAGTACGTGTTGGATACCCTTGAGCTAGTTAGTTAAGCTAAACAACAACTTGGAGAGTTGGTAGATAAAATCTTTGCTTGATTTAGTTCATCCTAAAGGGATATCGTGTGTGTTTGTTGAAGAAGTATGACATCCTCATCGATTGATCCTCGTGACCAATTGTCGGTGCTATTGTCTCATCCAATCTTTGATTTGCGCATGGGCTATCGTCAAGTCAAATCAGAACCAACGATATTCGTAATGTTGTCTTACTCGTGGTTGATCCCTCGAGCATACACTGTTACATCTTTTGGTCTGACCAATACTATCACCTTGTTCACACAGTTGTGGAATTCCATCTTCATGGAAACATGGATGAATTGTTGTTGAGCCCATCGACAACATCCTTTTCTTCTCCATGATTTGGTTGGACATTAAGCTAGTGTTGGAAACTTTGTAAGCATTGCCTTTATGTTCCATTCACAAGGTATATGTTTGGATGAGATAAGTGACTTCCCCTAATTCACGTGTAACTGATGTATATTGCCACCATGAATTTGAGAAAGTTTGTTTTGTTTCCTATGGAAACATCCCAAGTCAATTAAGCATGTGCGAATGTATACTATGGTTAGGTAGATTAATTATCTCCACTCCATATATATCCCTAACACACCAAGCCATTGATTGATTTGTTCAAGGAGAAGAAGTTCCTTCATAAGAGCTAATCATATGACTGATGATGGTTCCCAACTAGAACTCGATAGTGTTTTGTTGTAAGACTACCATGTGGTCGTGTTTGTCTGGGACAACATGTTCACATGTTTGTAGCAGAACCTGCCCATGTTATGGAGCTTGCTATCGTAGTTCATTTCCTGGGAATCTCGCAACGTCATCTCGTTGGTTTGTGTTGCAAACTTTCTTTTCAGACATGTTGAGTCTGAAGTATCCTATCACCAATCAGATCTAAATCTCAGGCAGATATGATGGTTGGAACATTCCTAACATTTGCATTTTGTTTCCAGCTTGCACCCGCCTTTGTGCCATTTTACTATGGTCTGCCTTCTCAGTAATTGTCATCCAGGATCATCTTCAAAAGTGGACATACCATGGGTTCCACCCATTTCCGATGATAAGAAAAATCATCCATTGCGTTGTTTTCAAAAGGTAGTCCAGTACAAATCATCCATTCTAGTCCGAGTATGTCATTCTTTCAAACTCGAGTAAAATGCATGCACGGTCCTAATTCTTTTGCAGAAATGTCAAGTAAGTCCCAAATCTATGAAAATGCACATCGCGGTCCTAAATCTTATGTAAGTGGTGCATGGGAGGTCCTATTGACCTTTGATCCTGTTGACCGACTGGTGTGGCGCTTTGACCACTGCCATGTAAGCACTATTTTGCACAGAACCCCCCGCGAAGTCATATCTTCTAAGTTCATGGCCCTCTTCATGCAACTCGGCACTGTAGTACAGCAATCCATGCATGGAGCTCGCAGCGCTGCTCCTGCTTGTTCCCTTCGCCGGCCTTCTCTAACTCGATCGGGCTGTGAAAGAAGTACGGCGAAGACGACAGGGACTTGGCACGGCGCCTCTCCCTCCGGCTCCTCGGCCGGATCCCCGCGCTCTGCCAAGCTCATGTGCGTGCACGGCGCACTCGCCCAGTTTACGCAGGAGCAATTAGTGTCGGCCGCCGCGAGATACTGAGCCCGCCTGCAGCTTGACTGCGTGGTGCGTGCTCAAGTTCCATCGGCGATAACATCGCTAGCTAGCTACGTGGTGCGGCACGACATGAACCTGGTGACCAAGGTCACCAAGCTGGCTTTAAGCAGGCATGCAGGTGGATGGATTTTCAGGGAGCTAGCTCACGTACATACGTCGCAGCTTACACTCCTTCTAGCTCGATCGATCTGCGTCGGCTTCGGGGTCTCGCACATGCGCCCATGGCTGGCGGGATGGCATACGTGGCGTGGCATGGGTCCTCGGCGCACACACCTGGCCGGCAGCACGACACCTGGGGACGTCGGGGCATGCCTTAGAGTTTGGTACGCACCGTAGTGCGGGCTACTGCAGGTGCTTGCAACGAGGGGAGCATCTATCGCCGCCGCGGTGGACATGAGCAGGGCGTTTTACCGATTTATTGAAAGACGTGATCTACCAGGTGGTCTGATCTAAGAGGCTGTCGAGAGAGGAAGAGGGCGTCGGGGACTACTTCCCGGCGCTGGTGTGGGCAAACGTGATGCTGTCCAGCGGGTGAGTGAGGAGGTGCGTGGAGCTGCTGGAGAAAGTGGTCGTTGAACAAAAGGGGAAGAGGAGCGGGCAGGAGAGATGGCGGTGGCAGCCTAGCAGCACGGAGGAGGCCGGAGGTCCATGGCATTAGAGGATACATCTTCGCGGGGGTTTTGCGCAAAATATACTGCCTACATGGCGGTGGTCAAAGGGCCACGCCAGCCGGTCGACAAGGTCAGAGGTCAATAGGACCTCCAATGAACCACTCATGAAAGATTTGGGACTGAGATGTGCATTTTCATAGATTTAGGACCCACCTGACATTTCTGCAAAAGTATTAGGACCACGCATGCATTTTACTCTTCAAACTCCTTCAAATGATCGATTGTGGTTTGCCTTAGGCTGCTATTGAGAGTCTCATTGATCTCTGTATCAAAAGTAATTCTTTTTGCCACTTAAGGGAATACTCCTACGAGTCACCTTCTCTAAGGTGCCCCGTCTGGTGACATCGTTCACCATCTTCTTTAATTGTGGAATTATTGCCTACCAAATAGAACCTTCGTCGTCTATTATTTTGCATCCCTCACAATGCATGTTTTTTGTCTCAATTCAAGAGGTGTTCTTACGACTCACCCCATGAGTTGATCTTGAGTTGCTCGATCTTAGAGAAGATAGTTTCCTATAGAGTTTGTTTATGTTGTCATCTTGTTGGATGAAGATCTTGCAAGCAAGGCTGCCAAGATCAATATGATGCAATGAATCAACAACTTCGAGAAGGGCAGTCGGATCGAGAAGATTGTAATAGTTTTGCGTCCCCTCTTCCTCTTACCCTACGTCTTGAATCTCGGGACGAGATTCTTGTTTAGTGTGGGTGAGTTGTCACAGCTCTAGCTCAACCCATGTTGTCATCATGTTTAAAATTCAAATGAATTTGAACTGGGGGTGTTCAAGCCATAGCACTTTGAAATCCAAATAGGTCCATCTTAAAAAAATGCATCAATGAACCCAAAATGCCTTCATCAATGTTTGATAATTTTGGCAAGGCTTTGAGACCAAACCAAAAATAGTGAACATTTTTGTGGAATATTTTGGGCACTGAAATTAAATCATATTGTATTTGAATTAGGGCATTTAAATGCTATAAATAATTTAATTGCTCCAATAATTCTAGAAACAGTTGAGGGATATTCGAAATAATTCTCATAGCCCCACAATTGTTTTCAGGAGTTTTAAAAATGGTTTGGTCATTGAACTAAATCAAAACAAATAGCAAAATTAGGCAACAGAAAGAAATAGAAGAAAGAGAGAGAGGGGGGGGGAGAGAGAGAGAAAACCCCACCTGGGCCTTACCTGGGAAAAGAGGCCCAGCCCACTAGGGTTTGAGTGGTCTTCTTCCTCCTGCCAGGAGGACAGACTAGTGCGTGCCGACGACGCCTTGCCACCTCCTGCTTCAGCCGCGCAACCTCGAGCCCCCCAGACGTGCCATGGAGACGCCCAGAACCCTCTCTTCCACTCCCCTCTCCCTCTGGTCGCCCCTCCCCTCCTCTACTCTCTTCCCGAGCGCATCGGAGATCACAGCGCCGCCGCAACCGTAGCCATCGCGTCCCCCTCGTTCCCTCGACATGCCCCCGAGCTCCGCCACAACCTCTTTTTCGTCTCCATCGAGCTACACGTCGCCGGGCGCCCTGCCTCGTTGTCACTGTCATCGTCTTCAACTTCGGATTCCCGAGATCGTCGGCGCCCGTTCGTCATCTCCGACTCCTCCCGAGCCCATTGAGCTACTCTGCGAGTCCGCCGTGAGCCACTTCCCCGTGCCCCCTCTCCCGTGCCTCAACTGCACCTCTAGCGTTCTCCTCCACCGGAGCCGAGACGCTACGCTGCAAGAGCTTGTCGTCAGCGTTGCTCCGACGACCATTTGGTCACGCTAGTGTGCGAAACACGCCGCCGCACCGTGTAGTGCCTCGCACGCGCTTTAGTTCTCGCGGTTGAACGCTGCAGCCGCGCACCCGTGCATAGCCGAACTCCGGCGGCCGCAAGTGTGGTCGCCGGCGACGTTCGCGGCCACCCCAACTTGCCTCGCTTGCCGCGCTGGATGCGCCCGAACCTGGGCTATGCATAGGTGCCCTCCGCCGTGATTTTGGTCACCTGGGGCGGATTTCTGGCACGCTCCGCCGCGTTCGGCCTCGTCGGTGGCTTAACGCCGACGGGATTAGCCCAGTTGACCAGGGGTTTGACCTCCTAGCTCAATCACATGTGGGGCCCAGTCCCTGTTAACTTTAATTTTAGTTAATTTAATCCTAGTTAAAATAATAGCCACTCACGTGTGGGACCGCACTATCAGGTTTGACCTTGACCTGGTCAGTTGACCTGCTGACCTCAGCATGATGTAATGCTGACGCAGTAAGCATTTTCTGGGATTTTAAATAAATCAGAAATGATTTATTTATTTCAGAAAATAGCTAAAACTTCTAAAAATCATAGCAAATAATCTGTAACTCCAAAGAAATAAATTATATATGAAAAATGATCAGAAAAACATGAAGAATATGTTTATGCTATTTTCATGCATGTTTGAACAACCTAAGATTGATGTATGTGACAATTTGCATAAATGACATTTGACTGATCACATATGGAGTTTGAATTTGAATTTAGCATTCAAACCAACTCCATTTAAATCACTGCTAGCTTCATTAGCTCAAATCACAGCATATTGCCATGTCACCTTCATGCATCATATTGTTGCATTGCATTGATTGTGTTCCATCTTATTTGCCGGTGGTTGTTCCCTCTCGATAGACGTGTTCCGACGATGAGTTCGATGACACCGATGAAGATCTATACTATCCTCAAAAGTGCCATGTAAGCAAAACCCCCTTGTTCATTCCGATACAATCCCACTCTCTCGCTCCTGCTCTCTTTTACTGCATTAGGACAACAACGTTTCAACTGTTACACGCTGCGGTAGTTGAAAACCTTTCCTCTGCATGACCTATCATTGCCACAGTAAATAGATGAAACACACTAGCATGAGTAGGAGTTGTTTGAGTGCCTACTCATTCATGCTTGATTGTCATGCCTGCTATTGCTTAGAGTTGTGTCAGGTCTGATTCATCGCGGATGAATTGGAATGTGGTGAACATGTCCTACTGTTGAGAGCTAAGTGTGTGAACATGTTTTGGTAAAGGTAGCGGTGAGAGGCCATGTAGGAGTACATGGTGGGTTGTCTCATTGGAACCGTCCTTAAGAACTGAGTTCTGTGTAAGTTTTCCAATGACTAGCTACTACCACACATTGGGTTCCGGTAACTCGACCCCTCTCGACTTATTAATCAACTAGATCTCTGTCCAGGAGTTGCAACTAGTTTCTGGTGTTTGTAGGTAGTGCTAGTAGTCTACCAAGTGGCACCCGGTACATGTGGGCTTGGGACAGACTAGGTGCAGTGGCCTGGTGTACCAAGTGCCACCCGGATGGTGGGCTTGGGAACCCTGCTCACATCGTTTGGGGCCGTGAGCGACACCCCTGGTCACCAGTAGTCTGGTGTTTGCAATTAATCATGATTTTACTTGCTTCATTAAAACTGTGGGTGAACACGTTTTGATAAAGGTAGAGGTGAGAGGCTATGTAGGAGTACATGGTGGGTTGTCTCATTGAAACTGTCCTCAGGAACTGAGTTCTGTGTTTGTGATCCATGAACAGTTACTACCACACATTGCGTTCCGGTAACTTGACCCCTCTCGGCTTATTAATCGCCTCGATCTCTATCCAGGAGTTGCAACTAGTTTCTGGTGTTTGTAGGTAGTGTTAGTAGTCTACCAAGTGGCACCCGGTATAGGTGGGCTTGGGAAAGACTAGGCACCGTGGCATGGTGTACCAAGCGTAGATCCATCCGGCGAGGTGGGCTTGGGAACCTTGTTCACATCATTTGGGGCCGTCAGCGACACCCCGGTCGGATCTCCTTGCGGATGGAACTCGAATAGGCGATAAACCTATACTAGAGACTTGCGTGGTTAGTCAGGTCATGGCCGACTCCCTCGCCAGGCTTCCGCTTTAAGGTTACCAAGATACACGACGTGTACATGGTGGTAAGTGGCAAGAGCGTGTGTGAAGAAGTACACCCCTGCAGGGTTAACATCATCTATTCGAACAGCCGCGTCCGCGGTAAAGAAATTTTGGGTTGCCTGTATAGTTCATAGACAAGTGAAAATGGATACTCTAAAATGCGCAAGAGATGCGTGAGTGCTATGGATGGCCTTCTCGTAGGGAGACGGGAGCGGATCCATAGTGGTGTATTGATTTGCTGAATATGTGGGCTCATGTGCGCCACTTCAAAAGAGTTATCAGCAGTTGTAGTATAGGATAGCCACTGAGTCAAAGTTGGCTTGTTGCAGTTAAACTCCACCACCCCTTTGTTGATACTGATTTATATGTAGCTAGTTCTGATGTAAGTCTTGCTGAGTACCTTTGTACTCACGTTTCCTTAATTTATGGTTTTTGCAGAGGAGACTTCAATCTCACTAGTAGTTCTGCGTGGACTTCGACGTTTAGCTTATTACCTCAGCTACAATCTTCTACCCTTGGGAGGGTCTTGTAGATAGTCAGGCCTCTTAGCCTTTTTCATTTCTAGTTGTGTGTACTCAGACATGTTGTGCTTCTGTTGCCTGTATGCTCTGTATGTTGGGTCATGAGACCCATGTTTGTAATATCTGGCTCCTACGAGCCTAAAGAATAAATACTTTGTTTCATAGAGTTTTGTTGTGATGCCATGTAGTATTTGCACATATCGAGCATATTGTGTGTATGTTATTGAAATGCTTGGTATGTGTGGGATCCGACACCTAGTTGTTTACCCTTGGTAGCCTATCTTATGGGGAAATGCCTCCTAGTGCTTCCACTGAGCCTTGGTAGCTTGCTACTACTTCGGAACACATGGATTGACTGGCATGTGTCCTTCCTTGCTCCTGTCTCTGTCCCCTCCCGGGAAATGTCACGCGGTGTATACCATAGTCCTGTTAGCTTGCTACAGCCCGGCAACACTCGTTGTTGACCGACACGTGCATTGTTGGATCATGTATGCCTATCCCTGGATTTTGGTGCCACTTTTGGTTTTTAACTAGTCATGTCGGCCCGAGTTCTCTGTCATATGGATGCTAGCGACACTATCATATACGTGAGACAAAATGTGCAAACGGTCCCGGGCTAGGTAAGGTGGCACCCGTGGGGATACCGTGTGTGAGGCTGCAAAGTGATATGATGTGTTACATGCTAGACCAGTGTGACTTAGGATCGGGGTCCCGACAAGATACTTGTTCATCATTATTGCTACAGTGTGATCTTACCATCATATTCAATGTGCTTACCTACATGGCTACAATGTCTCATGTTGTAGAGTTTTCCGACGAAGATTAAGGTGCGATAGGTCGTTCTCATGCACTCAGTGTTTGTCGTGGAATTGGATGGACTCAACTTATCTTCGATGCTTCCACGGTTTAATTATTATTAGATGGCCTTCAGCCATATTTTTGTAATAAGACTCTTTATGAGGATTCTCGATGTAATAAGTGTGTGATTGAAACTCTATTATAAATCCTTAAGTACTGTGTGTGTCAGCATACCGATCCAAGGATAACACTTAAGCAAAGAGACTCTGGTCCATTGGGATCGTGGTCTCTATAGAAGGACAGGATCAGCAGCACCCCAACGGTGACACTTTGTGAGGTACGAGTAAAGAGATTGTTCCTTCTGCACCTCTTCGCCCAGCCGAAGAGCACAGCCTTAGCGGTGTCGCTCTTTCTGGGGCGAACCGCAACTCTCCGGCCGTTCCCGTTGCGAGCGCGACTGCAGGGCATGCGCCACTCTGGGGCCGAGCTAACCTAGCCAATGTGCCCAATAGAGCCGCTAGTCCTCAAGTGCCTCCACCTTGTCACCACGCCATCCAAGCGGCTGGCTTGCAGCGACGAGAGCATGGCGCTCTCACCAACGGCACCATCAGGAGCGGGGCGACGCTGCGATCCACATCATCGTCACCTATGCCAAGCACCGCCTCGAAGGCTATGGCACGGGCCCAACTGCTGCTGAGATATTCGTCGGCAATCGATATGATGGATGAGTGACGAGCACCATCCAAAGTCTGATTGGTTTCGCCAAGGCGGGAAGATCACAATGAAATGGCCCACCACAGCCTCCCTAGGCAATGACAAAGGCCCATGCTGTTGGCCATACTGAAGGGGCCACCCCCACGATGTAGTCCCCGCCATGGCAGCCAGTGTGTGAGCCACGCAACCAGGAACCTGACAACGTCTCAATGGCCTCATCGGACCCTCGAGTGCATCAAGGCTAACAGCGAGCCTAGAGGGCAGATAGAGGGAGCACATGTGTCACCATCGAGCGACGCCGCGACGACCATTGCCAGCCTGACAGGCGCGATGGCCCCAACGTCGATGATCCTACGCTCGATGGAGGCAGGCGCCTACCTTTCGAGGTAGGGTGCCCTGCCTTCACCGGTGAGCTACGGTAAGTCCGTTGGCCGTCCGCTCCCACGTTCAAGCCAAAGATTCCAGAGCAGTACGATGGGAGGCTAAACCCAGCAGAGGTATTGAGAATCTACACCATCGCTGTTCAAGCTATCAGGGGAAGGGATGAGAAGGTATTCGCCAACTACTTCCCCTTGGCACTTAAGCCAAATGTGAGGTCTTGGCCGATGCACCTGCCGGAGACCTCCATTTCGACCTGGGATGACCTGTGCCATGAGTTCGTTGGCGCCTTCAAGGGCGGCCACCAAGAACCAGGGCGGCCCAACGATTTGCAGCTTCTCCCGCAGAAGCAAGCTGAGAATCTACAAAAGTACATGCAAAGGTTTAGCCGAGTCCACACAAATATTCTAGACATCTACCCGGCAATAGTGATAGTAGTATTCCAATCCAACGTGCGCAATCGTCGAATACATTCCAAGAAGAACATTCGATTACCCAAGATTATGAAGGAGCTTTACACCATGGTGGACAAGTGTGCTCGGGTGGAGGAGGGGAGAAAACTCCTTGGGGAAAAGAATGGCGTCGACGTCGACTCAGAAGATGATGACGATGCCATCAGTCAAAAGAAGAACAACAAGAAGTGCATCAAAAAGCATAAGGATAAGGTAGTGATGACCATTGAGGAATCGAGCACACCTAGTACCGGCTAGAAGGCTAAGGCTGAAGCTCCCGGCAAGGAGGTTGTCGCATGCAACTATTGCCTGGAGGCTGCGGCTGCCGAGAAGGTTGGCAAGAGTGATGGCCTGTACTGCAAGATCTATTGAACCAAGGGCCACTATCTTCAGGAGTGTCATCAGGTTGAGCAGCTCGTCAAGAAGCAGAGGGCTGAATATGGGAAGCGAGATAAGGAAAAAGGTCAGAATGTTGTTGGCGGGAAGGGCCGGGGTGGTGAAGCAAATCGCCCCGGCAAGGCTTCTAGGAATTAATGAAAACCCGCTAGGGGCCGTGAGAAGGAGGATTGCAATGAAGAGAGTGATGGAGAGGATGAAGAGGAAGCCGGTGAGCAGGAATTACAGAAGGCTAGTGATGCCCTGTGCATTGACGGGGTGCATCTCTGCATTCCTCTCACCGCCAGCTTAAATAGTGAGCACGTGAAGACAATGTCGTGGAGCCAGCAACAGAGTTTCGCAAGCCGTTCAAATGGTCTCACATGCTGATACGTCCAAAACATATCTATAATTTCTGCTTGCTCCATGCCAATTTTGGGTGATATTGCTATGATATTCATACACTTCCATACACTTTTGATCATATTTGGACTAACTTACTAATCCAGTGCACCCCAGTGCCAGTTTCTGTTTTCGGCTGTTTTTGTATTTCAGGTATTCACGTTTCGAGAACTGCCCAGAAAAATCCAGAAAAATTATATAAAAAATCAGCGATCCGGAAACAACACTGCGTCCGAAGGGCAGCCTGGGGGGGGGGCACCAGGGCTCCAGGCGCCCTGGCGGCGCCCCCCCCCCCCTGGGCCGCGCCGGGGGGGCGCCTGGGCCTCCCGAAGCCCGTCCGGTGCCCCCCTTTGGCATATATTTAGAGGGACCTCCTAAACCCTTAGAACAAGAACTCTTTTCGCGATCCCATCTCTGTTCCGCCGCCGCCGCCGCTTCCAAGATCGGGAGCACCAGGAGAACTCTTCCCGGCACCCTGCCGGAGGGGAGGATCACCACCGGGAGCTTCTCCACCACCATGGACGCCTCCCGGATGACTCGTGAGTAGTCTCCCTTGGACCATGAGTCCAAGACCAGTAGCTATGTGATGTTCTCCTCCCGTTCTTGTGCTTCACTAATTAGTCCTCGTGAGCTGCCCTACATGATCGAGGCACCTATGTAATCCGTATGCTGTTGCTATGTTGAGTTTGTTGGGATCCGATGGATTATGAGATTATGTTCAGATTGATCTTGAGTAATATATTTGATTCACCTCTTTTATATTTTAGTTCATAAGTAATTCTTGCATGTTCTCCGTTGTTACTTATTGCTTTGGCCGAGTAGTAGGTAGTGACTCCAAGAGGGAACGTTATGCTCGATTGTGGGTTCATGCCCCTCGATGACTAGCTTGAGTGACAGAAACATGAGTCTAGAGGATGTGCTGTTGCCACAAGGGGGAAACAACGGTGCTTGTGCCCGCGGGTGCAAGGATTGTTTACTTCACGCAAAGTTCTTTTAATGCAGTTGTCTGTTGCATTGAGTTTACACTATGGGTGGGACTCGCAACTTAATACCAGCGAGATGTTCTGGATAGATATCTCAAGGTGGATGATTAGTAGTAGATATTGATGGATTTCGGTCTACTTACTTTGGCGTACCGCCCATGCTTTGAACCTCAACCTTTCTTGCAATGTAGTCAGCATTGGTTTGCGTTTGTGGTCCTGTCAATTGCCCAGCTGTAATTTGTTACCTCACATAGTTGTTTTATCGCCTTTTGGGAGAGAGACATCACTAGTGAACATCATGAGACTCCGGTCCATATTACCATCATTGATCACATCCGCTATTTACTTTCCGCTATTTATTTACTATTGCAAAAACTATCTATCACTACTATCATTGCTTTTAACCCTTTGTGAACTACAAGGCCGGAGGGATTGACAACCTCTCTGTACTCGTTGGGAGCAAAGTTATTTGTATCTGTGTGCAGGTCCACGTTGATTGCTACTAATCTGGCACCATAGCAATTGACACCTACTTGTTGAACCTAGGAGTCTCTGGGGAATCGATCCTTGGCATCTTTGCTAGGGGAAAACACTTCTACTTACTGCATCTTACACCTTCCACTTGGGGTAACCAACGAGGGGTTCGAGGCCCATCAAGGAGTATTTTCTGGCACCGTTGCCGGGGACTCCACTCTTCAGGATAGGGGAGTTGCATGCTATGTTTTACCTTTGCTTTTTAGTCTTGTTAGTTTACCTTTCATTTTTGCTTTAGTACCTTTTTATCAAAAATCACAAAAAGAAATTATTTGTCTTTTTATTAGTAGTCCTTTCTGTTTAGCCAAACATGTTAGGATTTGGTGCTTTGAGGGAATCAGAAGTTTTAGATTTCCATCAAAGGGATGGAGAAAATATGAAGAAGGCATGGGACAGAATTTCTGATGCACATAGGAGAATTATGCCTTGGATACCTATAAAAATTGTGCTTAGGAATTTTTACCATGGTCTTTTTAAATGGTGTAAACACTCCCTTGACATTATAGCTAAGGGAGATTTCTTAGAATGTGATGAAGCTAGAGCTCTTGAGATTATACATGGTCTATCTAGTTACTTTGTTTATGATCATAACTTTGATACTATCATAGATAGACTTGCTACTATTGAGAAAAGAATGGATACTCTAGACTTAATGAAGGTAGAGAAACCCAAACCCAATAAGAGAGATATTTTGGAAATAGATAATGACTGGGAACCTCTTGTTAGGATTAGCATCTCTAATCAAGACTTCCTTGCTTATTGTGATATTGGAGCTATGGTTTCTACTATGCCAAAAATTGTTCATGATTCTTTTAAAATTTAACATGGATAGATTACCATCTTATCATGAACACACTAATGGAGATATTTCTGAAATCCAGGGAAAAATAAAAGACGTACCGGTTAAATTCCTTAAAGGGATTGCAATGATTGATTTCTTCATCGTGGAACCAAACCAAGGAAATATAGTGCTTGGAAGGGACTTCCTCCGAGCAGTTAAAGGCTTCATCGATATAGGTAAGGGACAAATCCGCTTACGCGGGAAGGCAAAAGGTGTGTACCCCTTTCCTAGAAGGAACAAGAATGAACTTATTGAGGAACCATTTGAAACAATTTATAACTCCGATTATTATGATGATTATTGATTCCTCTATGCATTATGCCTAGCTTAAAGGCATAAAAGAAAGCGCTTTTGGGAGGCAGCCCACATGAATAATTTTTTTGCTTTTGTTGTGTCTTGATGTTGTTTACTGCTGTAGCATCATCATTGTATCTTTGCTTTTCATATTTGTGCCAAGTATAGCCTCCGATTGCTAGAAAGTTCAAAAGTTGTGAGGTGCTGTCCAGGAAACAGATTCTGTCCTTGGATAGAAAAATTTGTATAAAATCACCAGATCATCTTTTTGGTCTGAATTTTTTTGACAGCGTTCTCTATATAATTGTCTTTCGTGCGTCAGTTCTGAGTTTTTTTATTTGAGTTGCAGAAGTATCCCGAACAGATCAATTACTGCCTGCTGTTCTGTTTTTCACAGATTCTATCCTGTTTTGCCTTACCTCCACTTTGCTAATTAAGAACTTGCTTTTTCTTTGCAAAAACCTTTTGGCAATCTTGAGAAACAGTAGAACTTCAAGAATATCCTTATTTCCAGCAAGGTATAATTATTTTATTAAGGGTAGTAACCTCGCTAATCAGATTATGATGAGTTGTGTATGAAGGGAGTTTTCAAGTGTGCGAGGGAAGATGATAAAAAGATTCAGGAGTGTCAAGCGCTCAAGCTTGGGGATGCCCCCGTGCACCCCCAAGAAATATTCAAGGAGACTCAAGTGTCTAAGCTTGGGGATGCCCCCGTGCATCCCCTTCTCCATCAACATTATCGGTTCGTCTTTCGTTTCGCTATATTTTTATCACTTCATGTGTTATGTGCTATGCTTGGAGCGTCTTGCTTTTAGTTTTCTTTTTAGTTTTTCATAACGAGTCGGAACTCAGCATTCCTTTATGTGGGAGAGAAACACGCTCCACCTCTACCTAGAACATTACATAGAATTTTCATGTCTATCTATGATGTGTGTGTTCTTTGTCTTTTAATAGCTACTATCATACTCTGCTCTTAGTATTCATGCTTATCTTTTCAAGAGCTTTTATTTAGTTGGTTGCTTGAACTCTCTTTAATTACCATGCTCACCTTATTAAGAGAGTTTGCTTCCGTTGCATGGGTTAATGTGTCTATGATAAAGATGCTACTTTCATGATGGTGCTTAGTAGTTCAGGTTTTCTTATGGTTAATCTCAAATAGCAGGGGGGTTCCCAATGTGTTATTGGAGTACCAACTTGGTTTGTTTGCCTATGATGTGGTATGGTTTAGTAATGTCTTCCTTCAAGAATTTATTTTGATTGACTTGGCGTATGCTCACGCATATTCAAGACTGTAAAGAAAGTCTGTCAAGCCTTGATGATCTTTTATTTCTGAGTAGCGATATGACTACCATGCCTGATTCAATATTGCTTTGTCGCTCTGCATGATTATGACCGTCATTGCTCTTTTAGTTGGTCGCTCCCAGTCTTTTGCTAACCTCCACCTGTACTAAGCAAACTAACCATGCAATACATAGCTCATGGGAAAGTAGCCTAAAAACTATTGTGGTAAAGAATATGTTGCTTATGTATCTTATTTCTTATAAGTTGCTTGCTGAGCGGTAACCATGTTTCTGGGGACGCCATCAACTGTCACACTTTTGTTGAAAATCATGTGAGTTGCTATGCATGTTTGTCTTGTCTGAAGTAAGGGTGATTTACCGTGGGTTGAATAACTATGCATATTGTTAGAGAAGAACATTGGGCCTCCAACCAAAGCCATGCATCATGGTGGAAGTTTTAGCTTGGACCTTAATCCTCAATCTCTCATGAGAATATGCTTATGCATTAAAGAGGAGTCCATCATCTATTTTCTATGTTGTCCCGGTATGGATGTCCTCAAGTTGAGATCTATCAAAAACGAGAAATCAAATGCGATCTATCTCCTTGGACCTTTGTACAGGTGGCATAGAGGTACCCCTTTGTGACACTTGGTTAAAACATATGTAATGCAATGATAACCCATGGGGATCCGAGCTAATTAGGACAAGGAGCGAGCACTATTGGTATTCGATGCATGAGGCTTGCAACTTATAGGATGTTTTAAGCATGACACATATGAAGTACTACTACCGTTGACACAATTGTTTCCATGTTTTCAAAATAAAAAAGCTCTAGCACTTAACCTTTCTTTTACCTTTATGTTGAAGCACCAACTACTGAGAGCATGATTGTCATTCTGAGTGTAATGTGCATTGTCCCAAAGTAGCATTGTCTTTTGCATGATTGTGATATCGTTTATTCTGAAATGATTGTATCAAGTCATCACTTAAACCTTGAAGGTGCCCCTGCATTTATGTTTTGCATCACTAAAGGGGGCAAGCTAGATATCACTTTATCATATTTGCACATCATGTTCATTGCAAATCTTTTTGATGTTTCAGTTTCATGTTGTAAAAATTTCAGTCATTTGTGATTTTCTCTTGAGGCAGCTTAATTACTTTAGAATCATTGTCTCAGTAAGCTTTTGTCATATGACTATGAGAAAGTCCTATATGGTTAATAGCATGTCACCACAGAAATTATTCTTGTTATCATTTACCTACTCGAGGACGAGCAGGAATTAAGCTTGGGGATGTTGATACGTCCAAAACGTATCTATAATTTCTGCTTGCTCCATGCCACTTTTGGGTGATATTGCTATGATATTCATACACTTCCATACACTTTTGATCATATTTGGACTAACTTACTAATCCAGTGCACCCCAGTGCCAGTTTCTGTTTTCGGCTATTTTTGTATTTCAGGTTTTCACGTTTCGAGAACTGCCCAGAAAAATCCAAAAAAATTATATAAAAAATCAGCGATCCGGAAACAACACTGCGTCCGAAGGGCAGCCTAGGGGGAGGGGCACCAGGGCTCCAGGCGCCCTGGCGGCGCCCCCCCCCTGGGCCACGCCGGGGGGGCGCCTGGGCCCCCCGAAGCCCGTCCGGTGCCCCCCTTTGGCATATATTTAGAGGGACCTCCGAAACCCTCAGAACAAGAACTCTTTTCGCGATCCCATCTCTGTTTCGCCGCCGCCGCCGCTTCCAAGATCGGGAGCACCAGGAGAACTCTTCCCGGCACCCTGCCGGAGGGGAGGATCACCACCGGGAGCTTCTCCACCACCATGGACGCCTCCCGGATGACTCGTGAGTAGTCTCCCTTGGACCATGAGTCCATGACCAGTAGCTATGTGATGTTCTCCTCCCGTTCTTGTGCTTCACTAATTAGTCCTCGTGAGCTGCCCTACATGATCGAGGCACCTATGTAATCCTTATGTTGTTGCTATGTTGAGTTTGCTGGGATCCGATGGATTATGAGATTATGTTCAGATTGATCTTGAGTAATATATTTGATTCACCTCTTTTATATTTTAGTTCATAAGTAATTCTTGCATGTTCTCCGTTGTTACTTATTGCTTTGGCCGAGTAGTAGGTAGTGACTCCAAGAGGGAACGTTATGCTCGATTGTGGGTTCATGCCCCTCGATGACTAGCTTGAGTGACAGAAACATGAGTCTAGGGGATGTGCTGTTGCCACAAGGGGGAAAACAACGGTGCTTGTGCCCGCGGGTGCAAGGATTGTTTACTTCATGCAAAGTTCTTTTAATGCAGTTGTCTGTTGCATTGAGTTTACACTATGGGTGGGACTCGCAACTTAATACCAGCGAGATGTTCTGGATAGATATCTCAAGGTGGATGATTAGTAGTAGATATTGATGGATTTCGGTCTACTTACTTTGGCGTACCGCCCATGCTTTGAACCACAACCTTTCTTGCAATGTAGTCAGCATTGGTTTGCGTTCGTGGTCCTGTCAATTGCCCAGCTGTACTTTGTTACCTCACATAGCTGTTTTATCGTCTTTTGGGAGAGAGACATCACTAGTGAACATCATGAGACTCCGGTCCATATTACCATCATTGATCACATCCGCTATTTACTTTCCGCTATTTATTTACTATTGCAAAAACTATCTATCACTACTATCATTGCTTTTAACCCTTTGTGAACTACAAGGCCGGAGGGATTGACAATCTCTCTGTACTCGTTGGGAGCAAAGTTATTTGTATCTTTGTGCAGGTCCACGTTGATTGACACTAATCTGGCGCCGTAGCAATTGACACCTACTTGTTGAACCTAGGAGTCTCTGGGGAATCGATCCTTGGCATCTTTGCTAGGGGAAAACACTTCTACTTACTGCATCTTACACCTTCCACTTGGGGTAACCAACGAGGGGTTTGAGGCCCATCACATGCCCATCATCTTTGATGAAGTGGACCACCCTGACCGCATCACCGCGATAGGGTGCTTACAGTTGTTGGTATCACCAACAATCCACAACCTCAAGGTCATAAAGATGTTGGTTGACGGTGGGGCCGGGTTGAATATGATATCCCCAAAGGTCATCAGCTGAATCTAGATAGGAGAGGAAGAACTTGACGTTACAGTCATGTTTCAAGGAGTTAATCATGGCAGGAGCCATCCTAAGGGAAAGATCACGTTGCCGGTGACGTTTGGGGGAGAATTGAATTACCGGAATTAGAAGGTTGTGTTTGATGTGGTCGATGTCCCCCTGCCGTAAAATGGAATCCTTGGCGCCCAGCTCTGGCCAAATTCATGGTGGCATCCCACTATGCTTATAACACCTTGAAGATGCCAGGACTAGTGGGGGTTATTTCCATTCCATCAGACGAGCAGGACGCAATCATTTGCATGTACAAGATGTACCGGGATGGAGTTGCGGCAGAGGCTGCAAAAATCGTCATTCCTGCCAAGGAGAATAAGAAAAAGAAGAGGGTTGTTAAGAGCTTTGGTGAGGAACCCAGGAACCGCGCCTCTCTGAGGTGCGCTACACCTGTTGATGACTTACCGGAGAGCTCCAATAGCAAGAGATCCAAAGTTGTTGTGCCTGCTATGAAGAAGGTCCCAGTAGTGCTGGCTGGCGCTGATGGTATCTTTACTATCAGTGCCACCCTTGACGACAAAAAGGAAAGTGCGCCCGTTGCCTTCCTGTGGGTGAATGTTAATGTGTTTGCATGGCAACCATCTAACATCCATGGTGTTCCAAGGGAGCTAATCCAGCACCACCTTGCTGTCTGCCCACATGCCCGGCCCGTCAAACAGAAGGTCCGAAAGCGAGCTTTGGAGCGGCAGTAGTTCATTGCCAAGGAAATCAAGAAACTTGAGGCAACTGATCTAGACAGAGGAGTAATGCATCCAACATGCTTAGCAAACCCAGTGGTCGTACGCAAGACTAATGGAAAGTGGAGGCTATGCATAGATTTCACTGATCTGAACAAGGCCTGCCCAAAGGACCCATTTCCCTTTGTAGGATCGAAAGTAAGTCTAGAGGGGGGGTGATTAGACTACTTGACAAAATAAAAAATCTGCCTTTAGATAATGCAATGTTTTTGGCAGTTTCACAATTAAGATCAATTCAAGTAACACCCTACACATGCAATTCTAGAGTATATGCAGCGGAAAGTAAATTGCACATGTAAAAGAGAGGTGGAGAAGATCAAACGCAGTTTGGTGACACGGAGATTTTTGTCGTGGTTCCGATAGGTGGTGCTATCGTACATCCACGTTGATGGAGACTTCAACCCACGGAGGGTAACGGCTGCGCGAGTCCACGGAGGGCTCCACCCACGAAGGGTCCACGAAGAAGCAACCTTGTCTATTCCATCACGGCCTACGCCCACGGAGGACTAGCCTTACTCGGGGTAGATCTTCACGAAGTAGGCGATCTCCTTGCCCTTACAAACTTCTTGGTTCAACTCCACATCATCAAGACGGAGGCTCCCAAGTGACACCTAACCAATCTAGGAGGCACCACCCCCCAAAAGGTAATAGACGGTGTTGATGGTGATGAACTCCTTGCTCTTGTGCTTCAGATGATAAACTCCCCAACACTCAACTCTCCTCACTGATATGGCTGTGGTGGAAGAAAGATTTGAGTGGAAAGCAACTTGGGAAGGCTAGAGATCAAGTTTCATATGGTAGGAATGGAATGGCTTGATCTCAACACAAGGGTAGGTGGTTCACTTCTCAGAAAGTGTATGGTAGAAGTGGTGGTACTTTCTGATGGCTCTCCTCACGAATGAGGAGGGGGTGGAGGGGTATATATAGCCTCCACACAAAATCCAACCGTTACACACACATTTGACCAATCTCGGTCAGACCGAAGTGAAAACTCGGTTAGACCGAAAGTTCAAATATAGTGAACGTTGGGATTTTCGGTGGGACCGAAAATACCATCTCGGTGAGACCGAAGAGAGTCAAAGGTTAGGGTTTGCCATCTCGGTGAGACCGAAAATATAAACTCGGATATTCCGAATTTATGTCAACTGACCACAGAAGGTTGGCAGCCCTTTTTCGGTGGGACCGAAACTCAGAATCGGTTTGACCGAGAAGCTAGGGTTTGGAGAAACAACTGAAGTGGTTCATCTCGGTGGGACTGAGTTGGAGAAATCGGTGTGACCGAGATGTTAGGGTTTGTAGAAATAACTTCATCTCGGTGGGACTGAGTTGGTTTGACCGAGATTACTTATGGGTGTGTGTTAAGTAGTGAATAGTGCTGATAGTTGAGGGAGTTAGATCACCAAGCACTTGAGCAACAAGAACATTAACACAACCTCATCCCCGTTTAATAGTATTGGCTTTTCCTATGGACTCAATGTGATCTTTGATCACTAAACCATAAATAGAGTCTTGAGCTTTTGCCAATGCTTGTCTTAGCATTTTGAGGGGTCCACTTCTTCAGACATTTCCATACCCACATCATCGAACTTTTCTGAAATGATTCTCAAGAGAATATTAGTTCAATGATATATATGTTGTTATTAATTACCAAAACCACCCGGGGATTAGTTGCACTTTCAATCTCCCCCTTTTTGGTAATTGATGACAACATATAGATCAAAGCTTCGACAAAAGATATAATCAATGAATAATATCGTCGCTTTGAGAAGTATGTGATAAACAAGAGCTCCCCCTAAATTTGTGCATTATTTAAAATTTGCGTTTGAATGCAAATGCACAATCGATTAGGATTATGGGTCACTCTTCCATGTCACATACATCTTGGTGGAGCGCACAAAATGATAAGAATGAATAACATGCACTTAATCACCAAGACAAAAGTAAATAGCCATACAAAAAAGGAATAGCACATGATAAGCAATAAGCACACATTAAAGCATAGTATGACTAAGCACTCATTAAGGTAGCATCAAACGTAGTAGCAAGCACACTTAAAGTATCTGGAACCAAAAGAAACCAAAGTATCTCAAGGAAAACCGGCAAAAGAACGAAAAGACGAAAGAGCACTCTCTCTCTCGAAGCCCTATGTTCTATAACAATTTCTCCCCCTTTGGCAACAAGTTACCAAAAAGTTCGAAAAGGTATAGAGCTAAACGTCACTGCGGGCTCGGCTGGCGGCTCCCGTCTGGGTCGATGTCGGTGTAGAGATGGCTGCATCGGCGAAGACTTCTGCTGATGTCTGCGCTGGAGGAGTGGATGCTGGAGCTGAAGGAACTGCTGGAGCTGTAGCTGGTGCTGAAGTGGTAGCCCTGGAGTCTGTCACTGGGATAGCTGCAGACCTGGATCCTCTGGGAACCGGAGCAGTCTGGCGATGAGAGTCCTGGACTAGATCATCCTGCATAAGCTCTGCTCTCTCCTGCCTAGTCTCCTCCATGTCTGCCTCAAGCTTGTTGACAGACACCTGAATCTCAGTCAGCTTCACGTCCAGAGCGTGGATCTTGTCCTCGACAATCCTCTCAAGGCTCTCCTGAGATTGCTCAATGCTGGCCAGGCGTTGTTCAATTCTCCGGGTTGCTTCAAGAATCTGATCTCCGAAGCTCTTTGGCTTAGCTGCTGCTGCTGCTGCCTCTTTGTCAGCTTTGGCTTTCTTCGCAGCTTCAATCTTGGCTTGCCCTTCAACTGAGGTAGGATCCTCTTCATCCATCACAACTACGTTGTCCTCATGCTCTGGCTGCAGTGGCAAGTGCTTCCTATCCAACATGAATTTGCCCATGCCAAACTTGGCGTTGATAAGCATCTGTATCTGCGGTGCAAACCCACATGACCTCTTCTGGTCAGCTGCAGTCCTCTTGATGGTCTCTACCATCAAGTCCATCACCTTAAAAGGTGCCTTCTCATCGAGAATGTGCAGCATGTTGATAGAATAGCCTCGTATCATCCGGTGGTCACCTGACTTAGGCATCAAAGTATGCCTCAGGATAGTGTTAGTGGTGGTCAGACCTGCCTGGAGATAATACACTGAGCCGAGTTTCCATCCCTCCAAATCAGCAGCTGGGATCTCCTTGTACATATTCTTCATGGAATCATGACTCTTCTTAGGAATCCCATAGACATCAATGTCGTCCTCTCTCTGCACTGGAGCGTTCAGAAGTTCTGCCCATTCTGCAACAGTTGAAGAAAACCTTTGACCTTCAGTCATCCAGGTGATCTTGCCATCAGGATAGAAATGGGCTGTGGCATAGAACTGCATGATCATCTCGTCATTCCAGGCTGTCAGTTCTTGACCCACAAAGTCAGCAACTCCACATGCAGTAAAGCTCTCATGCACATGGGGAAAGAAGTCCCGATGCTCTCTGCTGTCAATATACTTCCAGTCGACATACCTGGTGTCAACAACAATGGGCTTCTTATCCATTAGCACGGTCTCATAGAAATCCTGCTGCTCTCTGGTGTGGAATCTGGGGTCCACAGCAGTCCTTCTTCTTACGGCATATGGATCAGATTGTCTCCATAGCCTGAGACCTTTGTCCTTTCTTGCCTTCATATCCTCAGCTTGAGGATGAGCATCATTGTGGAGTGGCAACTTGGGACGGAGCTTGAGCAACACATGCTCTTCATCTGACTCAGAAGGTGGCATCTCACCTTTGTTCTTCTCAGAAGCTGGAATGCTTCTGGTTGTTCTCTTGGGCTTGGCTGGAGCTGTCTTAGCTTGAGCAGGCTTCTTGGGCTTGGAGGAGGCTTGAGCCCGAATAGCATCACCCATGAACTTAGCTTTCTGAGGAGGAGGCTGGGGTGCATCTTCTTCTTCTTCTTCTTCTGTAGCAACCTCTTGAGGTTCAGCATATACAACTCTCTTCCTTTTGGAAGTCTTCTTCACCTTGCTTGGAGCTGGCTCTTCCAAGTTGAGCTTCTTAGCAACTGCAGACTGCTTCACTTTGCTTGTGCCTTTCTTTGGCTGCTGCCCTTGGAGCTCTTTGGCAACCACTTGCCTCTTTGGCTTGGAGGTAACTTCCTCAGCAACAAAGTCGGAATCCTCATCATCAGACGTTCTCTTCTTCCTGGTTCTCGTAGCAGCAGGAGGCAGACCACTAGGGGTACTCCTCTCACCATCATCACTAGAGCTGCTAGCCTCAGGACTTGTACCTGCCTCTGGAATCTCAGCAAACGGTGATTCGGACCTGTTCTGGCTGTCACTGACATCTGACATGGCTGAAAGACCTGTGAATAGATAAAGTGTAGGCAGAGTAGAAGAGTTATCACAACTGCAGAAGTTTTTGCAAAAAAAAATGAGTTCAAAAACTTAGTTTTGAGTTTTCACAGAATGTATTTCGGTCAAACCGATTTCAAGTTTCGGTGTAACCGAAGTGTTCAACAGAACCTACACACCACTTTCGGTCAGACCGAAATGGGTTTCGGTCCTACCGAAAACTTAGGGTTTCACAGAAACTTTAATTCGGACATTCCGATTTTCACAACTCGGTCAGACCGAACTATGTAGTGCAATGGTCAGAGACCAAATCGGTCAGTCCGAGTTTCAGGAATCGGCTTCACCGAGATGCATTCCGTGGAAACCTAAACCTAAGAATTTTCCTCGAAACTAAACGATCTGAACAATGTATTGGGATCATATCAAACGTGGATTGAATCAGGGCAGTCCTATCATGCAAGAATCAGAAGTGGAGCATGAAAGGGATCGGGACACACCCTAACTTGGTGGTGTCCCTCTACGGCAGCAACGGCGGAGAAGATTACCGTTGACGGCGGCGGAGACTTGCGGCGAGGGCGCACAGGCGACGAAGGCGACGATCCTTAGATCAGGGCGACGGCAGCAGGGGTCTTGGAGGGCGAACGGTTTGAAAGGAATAGATCGCGCGCAGCCCTCAGTATATATAACCCCGTGCTGTCGGTGGGACCGAGTTGAAAAACTCGGTGTCACCGAGATGCATAATTGCAGTGCAGTTACGCATATCGGTCAGACCGAGATTTTGAACTCGGTTTCACCGAGATGAAACCTAGATCAATCTAAGTGTTTTGGTTGGACCGGGATTGAGAAACCGGTCAGACCGAAATGGACTTAGAAGGTTTTGGAAGTCAGCCTTAGACGAATCGGTGGTTCCGAGTGCTCCTCACTCGGACTGTCCGAAAAAGACTTGTTCAAAGTTGTGATATGAGCATGAAAAGAATTTTTGAGACAAGAAAGCATAGATAGCTAGGGAAGGTGCTTAGGCATTCTTGTCCATCCATTTGGCCAGAAGAAGAAACCAAAACAATCAAAACCACAAATGGATGTCCTTGAATGGATAAAATCATGCATTCAACATGCTCACACAATAAGATAGCAAATGAAATATGTGTCAAACATGCACAACCAATCACTCTAGCTACTAGCACACAATTTGTCGATGACTAGGTCATCTATATATGAGTATGTTGACTTAGGAGTCAAATGAGAACATTTGATCATAGGTCATACTCATCGTTTAAGCACAAGTGGGGTTACCACTTTTACATAAAGCATTTATGTGTTCACATCATTAGAAGATGCTTTAGCTCATTTTTTTTTAGAGCAAAGCTCCCCCTAGATGTGAGAACCCCTTTTAAAGGGTCAAACTAACCTTGGGTTGTCGTAGAAGACTTCATGTAGATGTTGAAGACGTGGATGCTCAATGTTGATGTAGATCATCATGAGTTAGGAGCAATCCTTTGAATTAGGGCACTTTCAATACCTACATGGGTTAGTCCCACAAGGAACAAACAAGAATATCCATAGACATAGAGTGAAGTACACAAAAGATGATGTCCATGAAAGCAATGATTACCTTGTCCCTTGACTTACCAACAAGAGGGTTTGTGACTCCATGAACTAGTGCATGATGTGGAAGTTGATTGCACAAGTTCTTGCCAAAATGAATATGAGTGAAGTATGTTGGCGGAGTCACCCTCAAGAACCTTCTAGTTCTTCTTCTTTGGGATCCACATCATCTTGATGGGAATCCTTGGTGTTGTAGTTGAGCTTGACGAAGTAGAACTTGATGTGTCCTTGGGAACCCACTTGACCATGGCTTGAGGTGCTTCAATGAATGCATCAATCTCCTCTTGAAGCTTGTCCTTGGCCTTTAGCTTGTGGTCTTGTGGTGGAAGGTCATCTTGAGCTTGTTCCACATTGGAAGAAGTAGGATCATACTTCTCCTTTTGTGAAACAAACTGTGGAGTAGGGTATTGACCTTCTTCCCACTCAACACCTTCGGCGTTGAACTTCCGCTCAAAACCAATCCCTTGATTCTTCCGGTGTCTTCCTTGTTTGCGAACAATCTCCTCAAAGTTCTTGCTTCCGGCAAGACTCTTGTAGACACCTTTCTCTATGATTTCCTTCAATAAGCTATTTTCTTGCTCAAGTGTAACTTGGCTTGAAACATTGTTAGTGAAATCAAGAGAACTACTAGAAGCAACAATATTGGATTTAACATTGTTATTATTACTACTAGAGGAAGAATTTTTCTTATGCTTGTCATGCTTAGTCTTAATAGGTGGCAAGAAATTAGACAAGAGAAGTCGTTTGGCAAGATATGAAGAACTCTTCTTTCGAAGATCGTCATTGATCGCTTTTAGAAACTCATGTTCTTGCTCTAGAGTGAGCTTCTCGAAGCGTAGCTTCTCATGAGATCTTAGGAGCTCTCTATGATCTTCTTGAGTTGTTTCATGAGCTAACTTAAGAGTGTTTAGTTCTTTAGTTAGACGCTCAATCTCCTTCATAGCATTGTCATTCGACTCTTCTCGACTATAAAGACTACTAGCATTTTCATCATTACTAAGCTCACTAGATTTATCATGCAAGAGCTCATCTTCACCAAGTAAGTCATCCTCATCACTATCAAAGTCAATGAATTCAGGGTGTGTTACCTTGGGGCCTTTAGCCATGAAGCATCTTCCAATTCCCTCATTTGGTGAATCAAATAAGTCGTAGGAGTTGGAGTTGGAGGATACGAGTGCAAGTCCGGCAACACCTTCATCTTGACTATAGTCGGAGTCGGAGTGATAGCTTCCATCGGATTGACTGTCAGAGTCGGAGTCGGAGACCCATTCACCAACATGAGCTTGATGTCTTCTTCTTGTGTAGCTCCTTGATGACTTGTCTTTCCTCTCCGAATCCTTGCTTCTCCGAGAAGGTCTTCGTTCATAACGATCATCTCTACTCCTTCTCTCTCTCCGAGGTGACTCATCTCTTGCTCTTCTTCTTGGAGATTCTTCTCTTCTCTTGTGGGGAGCCGTACACTCATTTGAGAAGTGTTCGGGTCGTCCACAATTGTAGCAGTTTCGATCACGACTAGAAGATCTCTTTCCATCATATGATCTAGACTTTGAGCTTCTTTCTTTGCCTCTATTCTTGTAGAACTTGTTGAAGTTCTTGACCATTAGGCGTATGTCTTCATTGGAAATTTGCTTGTCACTTGAGGTAGTAGGAGCATCACTTGTAGCTTTGTAAGCACCACTTGACTTGTTGTGAAGCTCTTCCTTATCCTTAAGTGTCATCTCATGAGCAACAATCCTTCCAATGACTTCAGTTGGCTTGAGAGTCTTGTAGTTTGGCATCATTTGGATCAAAGTGCACACGGTGTCATACTTTCCATCCAAAGCTCTGAGAATCTTCTTAATGATGAATCGGTCGGTCATTTCTTCGCTTCCTAAGCCTGCAATCTCATTTGTGATGAGAGCAAGCCTAGAGTACATTTCAGCGACTCCTTCACCATCCTTCATCTTGAACTTGTCAAGTTGACCTTGAAGAATATCTAGCTTTGATTCCTTAACAGATTCAGTACCCTCGTGCATTTCAACCAAAGTATCCCAAATCTCTTTAGCATTCTCAAGACGGCTGATTTTGTTGAACTCTTCGGGACACAAGGCATTGAAGAGAATGTCACAAGCTTGAGCATTGTTTTGCAACATCTTCAATTCTTCGGGTGTAGCTTCGCGATCCGGAACTTTTCCATCTTCAAAGAAGTCACCTTGCATACCAACACAAATAATGCCCCATGCGGCTGGGTTATGACCAAGAATATGCATTTTCATTTTATGCTTCCAACTAGCAAAATTTGTACCATCAAAGTAAGGACCTCTACGATAATTACCCTCACTAGACGCCATACTCTCCTAGGTTGTGAAACCAAGCTTATGGAGTCCAAAGCTCTGATACCACTTGTAGGATCGAAAGTAAGTCTAGAGGGGGGGGGGATTAGACTACTTGACAAAATAAAAAATCTGCCTTTAGATCATGCAATGTTTTTGGCAGTTTCACAATTAAGATCAATTCAAGTAACACCCTACACATGCAATTCTAGAGTATATGCAGCGGAAAGTAAATTGCACATGTAAAAGAGAGGTGGAGAAGATCAAACGCAGTTTGGTGACACGGAGATTTTTGTCGTGGTTCCGATAGGTGGTGCTATCGTACATCCACGTTGATGGAGACTTCAACCCACGGAGGGTAACGGCTGCGCGAGTCCACGGAGGGCTCCACCCACGAAGGGTCCACGAAGAAGCAACCTTGTCTATTCCATCACGGCCTACGCCCACGGAGGACTAGCCTTACTCGGGGTAGATCTTCACGAAGTAGGCGATCTCCTTGCCCTTACAAACATCTTGGTTCAACTCCACATCATCAAGACGGAGGCTCCCAAGCGACACCTAACCAATCTAGGAGGCACCACCCCCAAAAGGTAATAGACGGTGTTGATGATGATGAACTCCTTGCTCTTGTGCTTCAAGTGATAAACTCCCCAACACTCAACTCTCCTCACTGATATGGCTGTGGTGGAAGAAAGATTTGAGTGGAAAGCAACTTGGGAAGGCTAGAGATCAAGTTTCATATGGTAGGAATGGAATGGCTTGATCTCAACACAAGGGTAGGTGGTTCACTTCTCAGAAAGTGTATGGTAGAAGTGGTGGTACTTTCTGATGGCTCTCCTCACGAATGAGGAGGGGGTGGAGGGGTATATATAGCCTCCACACAAAATCCAACCGTTACACACACATTTGACCAATCTCGGTCAGACCGAAGTGAAAACTCGGTTAGACCGAAAGTTCAAATATAGTGAACGTTGGGATTTTCGGTGGGACCGAAAATACCATCTCGGTGAGACCGAAGAGAGGCAAAGGTTAGGGTTTGCCATCTCGGTGAGACCGAAAATATAAACTCGGATATTCCGAATTTATGTCAACTGACCACAGAAGGTTGGCAGCCCTTTTTCGGTGGGACCGAAACTCAGAATCGGTTTGACCGAGAAGCTAGGGTTTGGAGAAACAACTGAAGTGGTTCATCTCGGTGGGACTGAGTTGGAGAAATCGGTGTGACCGAGATGTTAGGGTTTGTAGAAATAACTTCATCTCGGTGGGACTGAGTTGGTTTGACCGAGATTACTTATGGGTGTGTGTTAAGTAGTGAATAGTGCTGATAGTTGAGGGAGTTAGATCACCAAGCACTTGAGCAACAAGAACATTAACACAACCTCATCCCCTTTTAATAGTATTGGCTTTTCCTATGGACTCAATGTGATCTTTGATCACTAAACCATAAATAGAGTCTTGAGCTTTTGCCAATGCTTGTCTTAGCATTTTGAGGGGTCCACTTCTTCAGACATTTCCATACCCACATCATCGAACTTTTCTGAAATGATTCTCAAGAGAATATTAGTTCAATGATATATATGTTGTTATTAATTACCAAAACCACCCGGGGATTAGTTGCACTTTCACCCTTGCCACACATGGACCAGATCATGGACTCCACTTCAGGTTGTGATTTTCTCTCTTTCTTGGATGCATACTCTGGGTACCATCAGATTTTTATGTCCAAGGAAGATGAAGAGAAGACCTCATTCATCACCTCATGTGGCACATACTGCTTCGTGCGCATGCCTTTCGGGTTGAAGAGTACCGGGTCCACTTCTGCATGAGCAGTCTAGATTGGTTCGGAATCACAGTTGCACATGATCATTGAAGCTTACTTGGATGATTTTGTGGTCAAGACCAAGGACAAGTCAACCATCATCCAGGATTTAGAAGAGCCGTTTGCTAATCTGCGCAAGATCAACTTGAAGCTGAATTCGGAGAAGTGCGTGTTTGGCGTTCCCTCCGACAAGCTACTTGGTTTATTTCTGTCTCATCAAGGGATAGAGGCCAACCCCAATAAGATCAAGGCTATCGAGAAGATTCAGGCACCAAAGACAGTTAAGGATGGCAGGCGTTTGACAGGGTGCGTTGCCGCACTTAGCAGATTCATTTCCAAGTCTGCCGAGCGGGCCTTGCCGTTCTTCAAAATCTTCAAGAAGGAAGGACCCAGGAAGTGGACCCTGGAAGTAGATACAACACTACAGGATTTGAAGACCTACTTGTCCTCTGTGCCCACGATGGTTGATCCAAAAGCACAAGAGTCATTGTTGTTATATCTAGCATCAACTAATCAAGTGGTTAGGGCAGCATTGGTGGCGCAGCGAGAAGTGGAGGAAACAACAACCTCAGCTAGTATCCCTGTCGGGGAGGAGAATACGAACAACTCGGCAAGGTCAGATATGGATCAGGACAAAGAACAGCACGACAGTGGAAACAACCCCAAGAACGCGGCAAGGAAGAAAGTGGTGCAATGCCCAGTGTACTTTGTCAGCTCCCTATTGCAGGGGGCTAGATCCAGGTACTCTAGCGTGAAAAAATTGATTTTTGGCCTAGTTATGCCCTCAAGGAAACTGCACCACCACTCTCAAGGCCAGTAGATCATGGTTGCCACATGCTTCCCATTGCAAAGGATACTCCGAAACCCAGAGGCTACCGGTAGAATAGTGTAGGGGGCATTGGAGTTGTCCAGCTTTGGACTGATGTTTGAAAGCACATCAATGATTCAGAGCAGGGCATGACAGAGTTTATTGCAGAATGGACGCCAACCCCTGATGAAGAAGTGCTGGAAACAGTTATTCCTGGCAAGGAATCGCCCCAAGAATGGATTATGTATTTTGATGGCGCCTTCTCCCTCCAAGTTGCAGGGGCTGGTGTGCTTCTCGTTGCTCACACTGGAGAGCATTTGAAGTACGTCATCCAGATGCATTTTCCCTGGGAGGAGGCTACCAACAATATAGCAGAGTATGAAGGGCTCCTTGACGGGATCAGGATTGCCACTGAATTGGGATTCAAGAAGTTGATCATTCGAGGAGATTCACAACTAGTGGTGAGACAAGTCAACCAGGATTAGCAAAGCCCATTGATGGAGGCATACATTGAGGAAGTGAGAAGACTGGATGAACACTTTGACGGATTGCAAATAGAGCACGTACCCCGTGCAGAAAATAGCATTCTTGATCATATATCAAAGTGTGTTGCGCAAAAGCTTCCTATCGGACCAGGAACTTTTGTTCTCCACCTTACTCAGCCATCCGTATACTCGATAACAATGGCCCGAAATAGGAGGAAACTGGACTCCGGTAAGCCTCTCTCGGTAGAGACCTCCGGGGCACCTGGCAGGGACCCTGCCGTAAACAACTCCAATTCGATTATCGGGCTTCACCCTCCTGCCAGGCCCCTGGTCCCCGCGGTCTAGGAACGCGCCCCCACAAATTCGGAGGTGCCGCTAGCCCTCATTGCCGAGCCCCAGGCTCCAACTTGGGGAAGGCACATAGTCCACTTCCTCCAAACCGGAGAATTTCCCAAAGAGCAAGAAGAAGATGAAAGAGTAGCCTAGAGAGCCAGTATGTATCAGTTTGTCGATGACACTCTATACAGAAGAAGGCCCAATGGTGTGAAATTGAAGTGCATTTGCCGGGAAGGAGGAAAGGAACTAATGGAAGAAATATACAAAGGCATGTGCGGCTCCCACATTGCATCAAGGGCATTAGTTGGGAAAGCATTTTGGCAAGGATTCTATTGGCCCATGGCCCTCCAAGATGCGGTCGAGCTAGTCATCAAATGTGAAGCCTGCCAATTCTATTCCAAGAACATCCACCTGCCTCCTCAAGCTCTTCAGACAATCCCTTTATCATGGTCGTTTTCGGTCTGGGGGCTCAATATCCTCGCCCCTTTCCCCTGAGCTGTCGGGGTCCTTGAATTCTTGTTCGTTGCCATTGACATGTTTACAAAGTGGCCAGAAGTAGAAGCCATGAGAAAGGTGACTGCTCAGTCAGCTATCAAGTTCTTGAAAGGATTGGTGTGCCGTTTCGGTGTCCCTGCCTAGATCATCACTCACAATGGCACCCAATTCACAGGCTATGCCTTCGTGCAATATGTTCATGCCCTCGGAAGCAAGATCTCATTTGCCTCTATTGCACATCCAGAAGAAATTGACAAGTTGAGAGGGCGAACGATGAAGTGTTGCGGGGACTCAAGACAAGAACATTTGATAAACTGCAGGAGTGCGGTAGGCGATGGATCGATGAGCTGCCGGTGGTTCTCTAGTCCATCAAAACGACACCAAATCGAGCTACCGGGCAGAATCCCTCTCCCTAGTCTACGGGGCAGAAGCAGTTATCGACACTTAAGGCATTTATGGGTCCCCTCGAGTTCTTGCCTATGATGAAGTAGTGCAGGATCAGCACCGGCATGATGACGTTGTGCTTCTCGAGGAGAACCGTCTCCAGGCTGCTACGCATGCCGCACGCTACCAGCAAGCCATGCGTCGCTATCACAGCCGCATGGCTCATGCCTGGTGTTTTGAGGAAGGCGACCTTGTCCTCAGGCGCGTTCAGTCCGCCAATGGTGCAAACAAGTTAACGATGAAGTGGGAAGGCCCTTACCGGGTGGTGCGAGTAACCAGACCTAGCGCAGTCCGTGTGGAGACCGGAGATGTCATTCAATTGAAAAACTCATGGAACATTGAGCATCTCCGCATGTACTACCCGTAAGGCGCGGCTGTCGGACCCTGCCCGGACGACACCCTTTTCTATAGGCCTTGACTTACTTGCATGTAACCCCTTGTACAAAGCCAGGCGCAGACCCTGAGCAACAGAGAAATAAATGAAGCGTTGGGGCCCCCCTGACAAGTTGCATGCATGCACAAGCATATCATGAGCATCTCATGTTCATGTAGATAAGATTGCATCTGGCATCATTTTCATCTGCATAAACAACAAATTCCTGCCATGGACTTGGTTCCCCAAGGAGAGATGAAAACAGAAGCCAACACTGTAGTCCTCGGCAAGCCAAATAGGTAAGTTCTTTCTATTATCCATACATGTTATGTAAGGACTTGTCCAAAAGAAAACCCCGCTGCCTTTCGAAAATTAGGTGCTCCCATCCTTCAACCCGAACGTTGCTTCGGTGTGGGGACCCCGACTTAAGAGTCGAGATCACCGAATGCACTTGTATAGTGATCCCAGAGATCAATGCTCACTGAACACAAAGAAGCTGAATAACAAGAGTCTTACATACATACATACCGTCTTACACAAATTATGGCCATTATGGCCAAGTCTTACATAGATAAAGCCTCAAGGGCTGAATAGCAAATAACTCGAATAGCGGAAGTCTTCGAAGATAAGTAGAACCCATGCCATCTGCCTTAACCCTACAGGCATTCTAACTGGGATAGCGTCCTAGTTCGCATGTTCGTCTCCATAGAATTCTTCTTCATATTCCTGCTCCTCCATGCCTGGCCAATTAAATAACGAGTGGCAAGCCAATGAGTACTTTGAATGTACTCGCAAGCAACCCATGATTTGCTTCAAGGTAACAATGCAATTGTACAACAATGAGCAATCTAGCTACGAGCTAGAATAAATATTCTACCAACAAGAATATGCATCAATAAATTCACGTAACCCCGAGGACAGGTTACCGATATCAACATGAATAGGATTCAACTCAACGAGTCAAGTCACCACCTTGACTCATCACACACACATACTTTCACTGATATAGTAAAATTCTGGACATAGTTTAAGTAGCACCACCCAACTGTCCATGACCGTGGACACGGCTATTCGAATAATTTTACACTCTGCAGAGGTTGCTCACTTTACCCACAAGATCCGGGAAGCTTTCGTGTCACCCACGATCCCGCAGTACCTCAAGTACTCGGGGGAAGCACCCGGCCATTATCTTTCCCTAGACGACACTAACATAGGGTCCACTCATTGGTGCACAACCCTCGAGTACAAACAATAGATCATGGGACTTGCCCTATTTTCAATGTCACGCGTACACGAAGGGACCAACGGTGTGTCCGGTGCCCTGGGAAAATAGTCATGGTCGCCTATCCGAGCACGACCCCGTCCCGGAAAAGACCTCAAGTCTTCCCGTCACTAGTAATGTGGGCACTATGCTAGTATCGGCCTAAGTAATCCATAATGCCCCGTCCCATAAGGGGTAGAGTGGTTGCACATGTTTGGTTGGGACGGTAGTCACACATAAATCTAATCAATCATTTCACCCATGCACAAGTTCTTTATTGGCACATCACTTCTTCCTCAAGTGATGACCTAACTCAACATCACCCTCGGGCATTAGGGGCACCCGACCGGATTTTTTTGAAAAGAATGCAACCACGAAGGTTTCATGGCACACATGCATCACTAAGCATCACTACTAATCATTTGCATTGCATCTAGAACATAGAAAGATCATGAGTAAAGCATGCATCATGTGGTGGTTCTTAACTAGGTCACCACCGTCACTCTTATCATCATGCATTCGGAAATAAATGGGTTCCGAAGAACACAAGGGTATCATGGTCAAAGGGCTGCTTGCCTGGATTGGCTTGGTCTTCAAAATCTTCAAATCCTTCCCCTCCTTCTTCTTCAGCAAACTCGTCAAATGCAGTATCTAATCGTCGCAATAAACAACGGGAAAATAAGACCATAATAAAAACAGAAAAATCAAAGTGCTCAGAAAAATGTCAACTTATTTTTATTAAATACTAGAGGGAAAACTAAGATGGCAAAAATTCTTAGTTTGAGTTTTGGAGTGGCAGAATGGGGTACATGAATATTTGAACAGAAGTTTTAATGTTCAAATATGAATTTAAATTTGAACAGAACAGAAAAGGTCCACGGACATGTGTGAAAGTGACATCATTAAATAGGTTGGATTTTTACAAGTTTTTGGGAACTGGAATTAATTCATTTGGATAAATATTTAATTCTGTGGAATTATTGAAAAATCCATAGAAAAGAAAAATGAAAAAGGGCTTTGTGCCACTGGGCCAGAACGGCCACAGTGCAACGGCCCAGGGCGAAAACAGTCGACCGCACGGCGCCAGCGCGCGCCAGGGATTTTCAAACCTGACGGGCGGGGCCCGGCGTCAGTGAGAGGATAGAGGAGCGAGGGCGAGGGGAGGCTGACAGGCGGGGCCCGCTTGTCATCCCTAACCCTCCGGCAGAGAGCCGGCGAGCTCACCGGCGACGTTTTCGGGCACGGAGGGGCGAGCTAAGGGCAGGGATGGACTCAGCGAGATGTCGCCGTTCTGGTGGTGGTGGTGCGGGCCGCTGGAGGGGCCTGGTTCGTCGGCGGCGAGGTCACGCGGCGGAGGAGCTTCAGGTGGATGCTGCTCCGGTCGATTCCGGCAGCTGCAGAGAGGGGGAAGAGGGGGAATCGAGTCAGTGACGTGCTGTGGTGCTAGATCAAGTGAGAGGATAGGCTGGGGCGGCCTGTACCGAGCAGGCGACGGGCAGCCGCCGCGGCGGAGCTCAAGCTTGATCTCAAGCTCGGGCTGGTCTGAAGTGGGGCGAGTGGCTCTGGGGGGGACTGAGAGAGGGAGAGTGTGACTAGTGATGAGAGGAGGGGCTCGGGGGGCCTATTTATAGGCGGATGACGAGGTGCCGTGGACCTGTGCGCCGGCGAGCCTCTGCTCGTTGCCGCAGGGCACGGGAGGCGCTGGGGAAGGGTCTGCGTGGTTGCTGGACGAGGTCCAGGGCAGAGGAGAGGAAGAGAGGGAGCGGGGGAAGCTTCTGGTGCTGCGCGCGTGTGAAGTCGACGACTCGAGCTCGCGGGTAGCCGGCGCGCGTGCGTGGACGTCCACTGGAGGGAGAAGGAGGAGGGGGACAGCGCCGGGGGGCGTTGCAAACGCCGAGGCGCATCGAACGACGCGAGGAGGAAGCACGAGGTGGTCGGGGGCGACGGATTGGGCAAGGCTACAGTGCGGGTGCGCACTGTAGCGCGCTCTGGAGCGTGCCTTCTGCATGCCACGGCATGCCGTTGGCTAGCTGGGCGCGTCCGCCGTGTCTGGGGGGTCCAGCATGGAGTAAACAATCTGGCTGTGGCCTTGGATGCCTTGGTTGTCCAGTGAGAGAGGAGGGAAGCTGGGAGATGGTAAGAACTGGGCTGTCCCGCAAGGTAAATTGGGGTTTTCACCCATCAATCATTGAGCTCTGGTCCTGGGGAAGTTACTGCGGGTAGAAGGTGACTAGGTGAGGCTGTGGTAGAAAGTTGAAGCAAAAGTGAATAGTAAAAGAGGTCAAGACAGTGGTTTTGGTAAAATGGCAGAAGGTGTTTGATTAAGTTTTGGTCAAGCAAATGATCTCCACTAGCCATGACACTTAACAGGATTAAATGGCATATGGAAATAGGGTGTTTCACCAAATTTGGGCTTGTTTGAAGAAACTTGCCAATGTAACTTTGGTGAACCCTAAGAATCAACAGAAATGGTTTCACCATGTTTAAGTCAAGCTAATCATCTCCCCTTGATGCACCACTTGGTGTAGTGTCATCATTTGGGGTTATGATCATGCCCACAAAGTTTGAAGCCCCAGGTAAAAAGTTGGTAATGTAAAGTTGTTCAAATTTGGATTTGAACAGAGATGGTTTTGGGGTACTCTGATCAAGTTACCCTTCTCCAAAGCTTGTGCCATTTGGTCTAGATGCTTTATTAGACCATTCTAGCATGTGCACCAAGTTTGAGAGCATTTGGATAAGTTTGGCAATGTAAAGTTGCTCAAACTTCAGATATGGACAGAATGGTTTTGAAGGGTTTTGATGATGTTTTCTTGCTTCCCAAGGCATGGGGCTTGGCAAGATCATCAAATATGTCATATATGACAAGATAGAATTTCCCTGGAAGTTTTAGAGAATATTTCCTTTGTAAATATTTCAAAAGCTTGAAATATCCAGAAAGGGTTTATGAGGGATTAGCCCATTATTTTGAACATGACCAAGTGTTGAAACTCTTATATATGGACAATATATGTCCTATGAGTCTCCCTCAATTTTGGCAAATATTTTTGAAATAATTAAATATTTTTTCCCTATTAAAGACTATTTCTGGCCTTAAGAAAAAGCTTTTAAATAAAATAGGAAAATAACTTTTAAAATTATACTTTTGTGGTTTCTGGGAGTCCTATATCTACTAGGTTTCAAATATACTTTTTGAAATAATTTTCTCACCCTAAATCAAGCACTTGCAGTGCAAACCTCAATTCAGGGGTTTTTGCAATACTAATCTTTGAAAATACATTTTGGCCAAATTAATTTTATAAGAAAATACTATATTGCTATAAACACTTGGTATGATCATTGGGCAGAAGTTTTGGGTAAGGAGATGAATTCTACAAGAGGTAGTAGTTGACTTTAATGAGCACTTGAAAACACAGGGAGAAAAACTCAATTCCAAATAAAAGCCAAATGATGCCAAAAAAAATTACTGGTCCAATTTTTCATGCTTTATTGATGCAAATGACATGTTACAAAATGCAGGGTGTGACAGACCTACCCCCCTTACAAGAATCTCGTCTCCGAGATTCCTAAACTAGGTCTTAAAAGAGATCGGGATACTCGGATCTCAGATAGTCTTCACGTTCCCAGGTTGCTTCTGCTTCTGTGTGGTTGCTCCACTGGACCTTGAAGTACTTGATGGTGCGGCTTCGCGTCCGTCGTTCTGCCTCATCCAGAATGCGAATGGGCTTCTCGCGGTAGGTCAAATCAGGCTGGAGATCAATGGCTTGGTGATCCACATCCTTGTAGAGATCAGGCTTGTTCGGAACTTGGAGACATTTCCGGAGTTGTGACACGTGGAATACGTTGTGCACATCGGATAGCTTAGGTGGTTGTTCCAACTGGTAAGCCACTTCTCCTCGTCGTGCAGTGATCTCAAAGGGTCCAATGAACCTTGGTGCGAGCTTCCCCTTGACGTGGAAACGCTTGGTTCCCTTTAGAGGAGTTACCCACAGGTACACATGGTCCCAGACATGGAAGCTCATATCCCGGCGGTGAGTGTCAGCATAGCTCTTCTGCCTTGACTTGGCTGCCTTCAAACGCTCTCTAACTAGTTGGACTTACTCTTCTGCTTCGCGGAGAATATCCGGTCCAAAGACTAGCCCTTCTCCAGTCTCTGACCAGTTGAGGGGTGTGCGACATCTGCGTCCGTACAACACCTCAAATGGTGCCATCTGAAGGCTTGACTGATAACTGTTGTTATAGGATAACTCGGCAAAAGGGAGGCAATCTTCCCACTTGGCTCCATATGCCAAGACACAGCCTCGGAGCATGTCTTCGAGAATTTGATTTACTCATTTTGTCTGACCTCCGGTCTGTGGGTGGAAAGTCGTGCTGAAAGACAACTTGGTTCCCAAGGCTTCTTGGAACTTCTTCCAGAACCTTGAGGTGAACTGGGTTCCTCGATGACACAATCTCCTTTGGAACACCGTGAAGGCTTACGATTCTGTCGAAGTAGAGAGCTGCCAGCCGGTTGCCGTCATAAGTGGTCTTGACAGGAATGAAATGGGCCACTTTGGTCAAATGGTCGACTATGACCCAGATGGAGTCATGTCCTCTATTCGACCTTGGTAATCCAGTGATGAAGTCCATTCTGACTTTATCCCACTTCCACTCAGGAACCTTGAGTGGTTGGAGCAATCCAGCGGGTCGCTGATATTCAGCTTTGATCCTTTGGCACACATCACATTTTGCAACATAGGTTGCAATCTCTCTTTTCATTTCGTGCCACCAGAATCTTTCCTTCAAGTCTTGATACATCTTGGTTCCTCTAGGTTGGATGGAATACGGAGTGTCGTAGGCTTCTTGCAGGATAAGGTTCTTCAGCTCAATCTTGTTTGGTACGCAGATGCGGCCTTTGTACCAAACAATCCCGTGCTCGTCCTTGGAGAATCCTGGGGCCTTGCCTAGCTTCATCTTCTTCTTGATGCCTTCAATGCTTGCGTGCCCACCTTGCGCCTTCTTGACTTCGTCCATCAGGGTTGGTTTGACTTCCAAATGATCCAGAAATCCAGGGGTGACCAATTCCAAACTGAATTGTTCGAGCTCCTTAAACAGGGATGGCTGCCTCTTTTGAATTATGGCATTCAAGGAGCAAGCCTTCCTGCTTAAGGCATCGGCCACCACGTTAGCCTTTCCGGGGTGATATTGAACACTGAGGTCATAGTCTTTGATGAGTTCCAACCATCTCCGTTGCCTCATGTTCAATTCCTTTTGGGTGAATATGTACTTCAGACTCTTGTGGTCTGTGTATATCTCACACCGTTTCCCTAGGAGGTAATGCCGCCATGTCTTCAAGGCATGAACCACTACTGCTAACTCAAGATCGTGAGTAGCGTAGTTCTCTTCATGAGGTCGTAGCTGCATGTAGAGGTAAGCTATGACTCGGCCTTCTTGCATCAGAACGCTTCCCAATCCGGTTCGAGAGGCATCACAATATATCACGAACTCCTTGTGAATATCAGGTGTTGCGAGAACTGGGGCGGTGGTAAATCTCTTCTTGAGCTCTTGGAAGCTCTCTTCGCATTTTGGCGTCCACTCGAACTTCTTGTCCTTCTTGAGGAGCTGAGTCATTGACCGGGCAATGCTAGAGAATCCTTCCACGAATTTGCAGTAATAGCCCGCAAGTCCGAGGAAGCTTCTGACTTCCTTGACGGTCGTTGGAGATTGCCATTGGGTCACAGCTTCGATCTTCGCGGGATCAACTGACAATCCTTCTTCGGTCAAGACATGACCTAAGAATCCAACTTTATGCAGCCAAAATTCACACTTGCTGAATTTGGCGTATAGTTGGTGCTCCCGAAGCTTGTCTAGGACCATCCTCAAATGTTGCTTGTGCTCTTCCTCCGTCTTCGAGAAGACAAGAATGTCATCAATTAAGACAACCACAAACTTGTCCAAATATTCCATGAAGACTTTATTCATGAGATACATGAAGTAAGCTGGGGCATTGGTTAACCCAAAGGACATGACCGTGCACTCGTACAGGCCATATCTGGTTACGAATGCTGTCTTCGGAATATCTTGGAGTCTGATCTTCAGTTGGTAGTACCCAGATCTGAGGTCGATCTTGGAGAACACCTTGGCTCCACTGAGTTGATCAAACAGATCTTCAATCTTGGGAAGTGGATATTTGTTCTTGATTGTAACTTATTTGAGGGAACAGTAGTCAATGCATAAGCGGATGGTACCGTCCCTTTTTGCCACAAACAGAACAGGCGATCCCCAAGGGGAGGCACTTGGGCGGATAAATCCCTTCCTCAGCTGCTCTTCCAGTTGCTTCTTCAACTCGGCTAATTCTTCCGTCCCCATTCTATAAGGCTTCTTATAGATGGGTCCTGCCCTGGGCACGAGCTCGATGATGAACTCAATGTCACGGTCAGGGGGCATTCCCGGTAGTTCATCCGGAAAGACATCAGGATACTCGCATACCACCTGTACTTGCTCTAGCCCAACTTCAGGCAGACAGTTGACTTGAACGGCTTGAGCGGAAGAGGAGTTGGGAGCGAACTTAACTTCGACTCCTTGGTCATTGGTCACAGTGACAGTCCGATTGGCACAGTCTAATAAGCCTTGGTGCTTACTGATCCAATCCATCCCTAAGATCACATCCAAGCCTTGCGATCTTAGGATGATAAGGTCTGCTAGGAAGTCTACACTGTTAATGCTAACACTGACTCCTTTATAGCCTATCTTTGCTCTCATCTCTGCTCCGGGGGTTTGTACCACCATGGGGTTATTCAGGGGTGTAGGGGTCATGCCACTTTTTAATGCAAATCTTTGAGTGACAAATGAATGCGTGGCTCCAGAATCAAACAAGACAGTTGCAGGTGCTGAGTTGACAAGGAACATACCCAGCACGACGTCCGGGTCTTCCCGGGCTTCTTCAGCAGTGACGTGATTCACACGCCCCTTCCCATGGTTAGGCGGGTTGCGAGGAGCTGGGTTCCTTGGTGGCATCCCGCGGCCTTGTCCTGGGTTCTGCGCATTGGGGCGCGGGGCATCAGGCTTCTTGTTGGGGCACACCATTGAGATGTGTCCTGATTGACCACATCCAAAGCAAGTGACGTGGTTTGGATTATTGATCTTGTTGCCACCACTGTTATTGGGGTTGAATGCTGGCCTTGAGTTGGCATACTGCTGAGGCTGATAGTTGGTGCGAGGTGCAGGAGCTCTTGGTTGTTGATAGGTTGGCTTGACCGGGGCTGACTGCCATGGGCGAGGCATCTGGTTGCTGGAACTTCCCTTGTTGACCATCTTGCGCTTGCGAGTGTCTTCCAGAGCACGCCGCTTGTCTTCAAGCATGAGTGCTTTGTTCACCAGGTCAGGGAAGGTTGGGCAGTCGCACACGACAAGCGAGTACTGCAGAGTCTGATTGAGGCCTTCCATGAAGCCCTCCCTTTTTGCAACATCAGTGCTGACATCTTCAGGGGCATACCTTGACAGAACACTGAACTTCTGCATGTACTCCTTGACAGTCCCACTTCCTTGCTTCAGGGCTCGGAATTCACGCTTCTTGATAGCCATGATTCCGGAAGGAATGTGGGCTTTGCGGAATTCTTCCTTGAAGTTGTCCCAAGTGATGTCTTGCCCAGCATGCATGACCTTGAACCCATCCCACCAAGCTCTAGCAGCCCCCCCCCCCCCGAGGCAGTGGGCTGCATAAGCCACCTTCTCGCGGTCTTCGGTGCATCCGAGTAGTTCCAGCAAGTCCTCAATGGTGCGGACCCAGTCGTCTGCATCCAGGGGTTCAGCAGTCTCGATGAAAGTTGGCGGTGCATGCTTCTTGAACTCTGCCAACGTGGAACGTCCATTGCCATTCCCCGCCGGCTGGCGGTTGTTGGTGACAGCTTGAGCAATCAACTAAAGGGCTGCGGTGTTGGCTTGGCGTTCCTCTCGGAAAGCTTGGAGAAGCTGAGCCATGTCCATGTTCGGAGGAGGTGGTGGTGGTGGAGCTTGGTCGTTGGTTTGGTCGTGGCCTGCCTCTGATTGCGCGGATGCTCCGGCTTCAGGCTGCTGGGTAGAGGTACCAGTACGAGTTACAACAGGCATCATGTTGGAGCGGTAAAAGGTCTCATGATTTGGAAGAGGGAAGGCAATAAAGTTGGGTGCCTAGAAAAAGGGGGTGGGTGTGACACTAATCAAATCATGCAAGGGCCGAAAGGGCCAAACACATTCATTAAAATTCAAATGGGTGATGCAGTCGTTTACATATTCCCGGAGGATAAATACGACGTGCATCCAAACACAACAAAAGCAAACACTAGATGGTTTCATATGAACCATACAAGGACTCGACTGCGCATAGGGGTTACACGACCTATCCTACCGTAGAGGTCACGAACTAGCATATCCGAGTTGTGAATAATGCCTAAGCGGCGGAATGCTCGGTCGCGTATTCTGGCTCTTCTGGGTCTTCCTCCTTGTCTTCATCTGTCTGGGCCCCCCTTGTCACTTGAGGGTGTGGGGAAGTGGAGGAGTTGGATGCGACGGTGTTTTGTCGGTGGTGCAGGGAAAAGCTTGCGATATTCCCTTGCCGTCATATGGCGTCGCCGAGGTAGTTCTTCATCCTTGGAAGATACATCTCCTGAGGGCCTTCCGCCTCGGTACGCGATAGCGGACTGCCCGGGAGGCGCACCTTCCTTCTTGATCCTATCTGTCTTCTCTTGTGCTCGACGAAGAAGTGCCTTGGTCTTGTGAAGTTCTTCTCGGAGCTTAATCGATTCCGAGGCCAAATCTTGTGCCAAGCTGTCGGCACATAGACTGAAGTAGGTCTGGAATCGAAGTGGAAGTCCTTCCTTCAGTGGAGGGGCTAGTGCGCTGCTTTCATCTTCACCTTCCTTCCGGTAAGGCAAGAAGCGGGTTGTCATCTTGGCTGCCATCTCCGGAAGAAGCTTGCGGAGACGGGTTAGAGTGCAGCAGCCTCGACAGCGAGAGGTAGTGTTGCCATCTGGGGTCCCTCGAAGAACCAACTTGTGGGAGGATCGTTTGCCTTCACGATCACTTCCACATGGTACTCCACCTCAGTGTCGCTAACCCAATGCTCAAGGTAGGTGAGGATGGGCGCTCGGTGGAACTGGCACTCCTGGAGGCTATCCTCGAGAAGAAAAAGGAAACCCAGTGGTCAGGTGCTCTTCAGGTACAGCGGCCATCTACAAAGGTTGAATAGGAGAGGTCAATAAGCTCATGATATCTCAGGTTGGTAAGGTTTAGAAAAGAAGAGAGGTTTAGAAGGTTTTTTGTTTGAAGAAGGGGTCTCGTCTAACTAACGCCCATGCTAACTAAGGCTTCCTACAGTCAGGATGGCTCTGATACCAGCTCTGTGGGGACCCCAACTTAAGAGTCGAGATCACCGAATGCACGTGTACAGTGATCCCAGAGATCAATGCTCACTGAACACACAGAAGCTGAATAACAAGAGTCTTACATCCATACATACCATCTTACACAAATTATGGCCATTATGGACAAGTCTTACATAGATAAAGCCTCAAGGGCTGAATAGCAAATAACTCGAATAGCGGAAGTCTTCGAAGATAAGTAGAACCCATGCCATCTGCCTTAACCCTACAGGCATTCTGACTGGGATAGCGTCCTAGTTCGCATGTTCGTCTCCATAGAATTCTTCTTCATATTCCTGCTCCTCCATGCCTGGCCAATTAAATAACGAGTGGCAAGCCAATGAGTACTTTGAATGTACTCGCAAGCAACCCATGATTTGGTTCAAGGTAACAATGCAATTGTACAACAATGAGCAATCTAGCTACGAGCTAGAATAAATATTCTACCAACAAGAGTATGCATCAATAAATTCACGTAAGCCCGAGGACATGTTACCGATATCAACATGAATAGGATTCAACTCAATGAGTCAAGTCACCACCTTGACTCATCACACACACATACTTTCACTGATATAGTAAAATTCTGGACATAGTTTAAGTAGCACCACCCAACTGTCCATGACCGTGGACACGGCTATTCGAATAGTTTTACACTCTGCAGAGGTTGCGCACTTTACCCATAAGATCCGGGGAGCTTTCGTGTCACCCACGATCCCGCAGTACCTCAAGTACTCGGGGGAAGCACCCGGTCATTATGTTTCCCTAGACGACACTAACATAGGGTCCACTCGTTGGTGCACAGCCCTCGAGTACAAACAATAGATCATGGGACTTGCCCTATTTTCAATGTCACGCGTACACGAAGGGACCAACGGTGTGTCCGGTGCCCTATGAAAACAGTCATGGTCGCCTATCCGAGCACGACCCCGTTCCGGAAAAGACCTCAAGTCTTCCCGTCACTAGTAATGTGGGCACCATGCTAGTATCGGCCTAAGTAATCAATAATGCCCCGTCCCATAAGGGTAGAGTGGTTGCACATGTTTGGTTGGGACGGTAGTCACACATAAATCTAATCCATCATTTCACCCATGCACAAGATCTTTGTCGGCACATCACTTCTTCCTCAAGTGATGACCTAACTCAACATCACCCTCGGGCATTAGGGGCACCCGATGGGTTTTTTGAAAAGAATGCAACCACGAAGGTTTCATGGCACACATGCATCACTAAGCATCACTACTAATCATTTGCATTGCATCTAGCACATAGCAAGATCATGAGTAAAGCATGCATCATGTGGTGGTTCTTAACTAGGTCACCACCGTCACTCTTATCATCATGCATTCGGAAATAAAAGGGTTCCGAAGAACACAAGGGTATCATGGTCAAAGGGCTGCTTGCCTGGATTGGCTTGGTCTTCAAAGTCTTCAAATCCTTCCCCTCCTTCTTCTTCAGCAACTTCGTCAAATACGGTATCTAATCGTCGCAATAAACAACGGGAAAATAAGACCACAATAAAAACAGAAAAATCAAAGTGCTCAGAAAAATGTCAACTAATTTTTTTTAAATACTAGAGGGAAAACTAAGATGGCAAAAATTCTTAGTTTGTGTTTTGGAGTGGCAGAATGGGGTACATGAATATTTGAACAGAAGTTTTAATGTTCAAATATGAATTTAAATTTGAACATAACAGAAAAGGTCCATGGACATGTGTGAAAGTGACATCATTAAATAGGTTGGATTTTTACAAGTTTTTAGGAACTGGAATTAATTCATTTGGATAAATATTTAATTCTGTGGAATTATTTAAAAATCCACAGAAAAGAAAATGAAAAAGGGCTCTGTGCCACTGGGCCAGAACGGCCACAGTGCAACGGCCCAGGGCGAAAACAGCCCATCGCACGGCGCCAGCGCGCGCTAGGGTTTTTCAAACCTGACGGGTGGGGCCCGGCGTCAGTGAGAGGAGAGAGGAGCGAGGGCGAGGGGAGGCTGATAGGCAGGGCTCGCCTGTCATCCCTAACCCTCCGGCAGAGAGCCAGCGAGCTCACCGGCGATGTTTCCGGACACGGCGGGGCGAGCTAAGGGCAGGGATGGACTCAACAAGATGTCGCTGTTCTGGTGGTGATGGTGCGGGTCGCTTGAGGGGCCTGGTTCGCCGGCGGCGAGGTCACGCGGCGGAGGAGCTTCAGGTGGATGCTGCTCCGGTCGATTCCAGCAGCTGCAGAGAGGGGAAAGAGGGGGAATCAAGTCAGTGACGTGTTGTGGTGCTAGATCAAGTGAGAGGAGAGGCTGGGGCGGCCTGTACCGAGCAGGCGACGGGGAGCCGCCGCGGCGGAGCTCGAGCTCGATCTCGAGCTCGGGCTGGTCTGAAGCGGGGCGAGTGGCTCTAGGGGGATTGAGAGAGGGAGAGTGCGACTGGTGAGGAGAGGAGGGGCCCGGGGGCCTATTTATAGGCGGACGGCGAGGTGCCGTGGACCTGTGCGCCGGCGAGCCTCTGCTCGTTGCCACAGGGCACGGGAGGCGCTTGGGAAGTGTCTGCGGGGTTGCTGGACGAGGTCCAGGGCAGAGGAGAGGAAGAGAGGGAGTGGGGGAAGCTTCTGGCGCTGCGCGCGTGTGAAGCCGACGACTGGAGCTCGCGGGCGACCGACGCCCGTGCGAGGACGTCCACTGGAGGGAGAAGGAGGAGGGGGACAGCACCGGGGCGCGTTGCGGACGGCGAGGCGCATCGAACGGCGTGAGGGGGAAGCACGAGGTGGTCGGGGGCGACGGATTGGGCAAGGCTACAGTGCGGGTGCGCACTGTAGCACGCTCTGGAGCGTGCCTTCTGCATGCCACGGCATGCCGTTGGCTAGCTGGGCGCGTCCGCCGTGTCTGGGGGGTCCAGCATGGAGTAAACAATCTGGCCTTGGCCTTGGATGCCTTGGTTGTCCAGTGAGAGAGGAGGGAAGCTGGGAGATGGTAAGAACTAGGCTGTCCAGCAAGGTAAATTGAGGTTTTCACCCTTCAATCATTGAGCTCTGGTCCTAGGGAAGTTACTGGGGGTAGAATGTGACTAGGTGAGGCTATGGTAGAAAGTTGAAGCAAAAGTGAATAGTAAAAGAGGTCAAGACAGTGGTTTTGGTAAAATGGCAGAAGGTGTTTGATTAAGTTTTGGTCAAGCAAATGATCTCCACTGGCCATGACACTTAAAAGGATGAAATGGCATATGGAAATAGGGTGTTTCACCAAATTTGGGCTTGTTTGAAGAAACTTGCCAATGTAACTTTCGTGAGCCCTAGAAATCAACAGAAATGGTTTCACCATGTTTAAGTCAAGCTAATCATCTCCCCTTGATGCACCACTTGGTGTAGTGTCATCATTTGGGGTTATGATCATGCCCACAATGTTTGAAGCCCCAGGTAAAAAGTTGGTAATGTAAAGTTGTTCTAATTTGGATTTGAACAGAAATGGTTTTGGGGTACTCTGATCAAGTTACCCTTCTCCAAAGCTTGTGCCATTTGGTCTAGATGCCTTATTAGACCATTCTAGCATGTGCACCAAGTTTGAGAGCATTTGGATAAGTTTGGCAATGTAAAGTTGCTCAAACTTCAGATATGGACGGAATGGTTTTGAAGGGTTTTGATGATGTTTTCTTGCTTCCCAAAGCATGGGGCTTGGCAAGATCATCAAATATGTCATATATGACAAGATAGAATTTCCCTGGAATTTTTAGAGAATATTTCCTTTGTAAATATTTCAAAAGCTTGAAATATCCAGAAAGGGTTTCTGAGGGATTAGCCCATTATTTTGAACATGACCAAGTGTTGAAACTCTTATATATGGACAATATATGTCCTATGACTCTCCCTGAATTTTGGCAAATATTTTTGAAATAATTAAATAATTTTTCCCTATTAAAGACCATTTATGGCCTTAAGAAAAAGCTTTTAAATAAAATAGGAAAATAACTTTCAAAATTATACTTTTGTGGTTTCTGGGAGTCCTATATCTACTAGGTTTCAAATATACTTTTTGAAATAATTTTCTCACCCTAAATCAAGAACTTGCAGTGCAAACCTCAATTCAGGGGTTTTTGGAATACTAATCTTTGAAAATACATTTTGGCCAAATTAATTTTATAAGAAAATACTATATTGCTATAAACACTTGGTATGATCATTGGACAGAAGTTTTGGGTAAGGAGATGAATTCTACAAGAGGTAGTAGTTGACTTTAATGAGCACTTGAAAAACACAGGGAGAAAAACTCAATTCCAAATAAAAGCCAAATGATGCCCAAAAAAAGTACTGGTCCAATTTTTCATGCTTTATTGATGCAAATGACATGTTACAAAATGCAGGGTGTGACATTCGGTCAGGATGGTCGCAGTGGCATTTGACGAAAAAGGATTTGCGGGGGGCTAGTCCCTCTTCATGACTAGTGCCCGGTAGGCCTAACTCCATGGCAACGGGATTGAGGGTACTGGCATGGTAGCCTGCCGGGGGAAACTTATTTACTTGAATGTATATAGGCATCCCACCTCTGCAGGGACACATTAAATGCACGAGTCCTCGAGAAGGTTTATCTATTTCATTAATATGCTGATCAACAAGTACAAATCTTACAGAACACAAACATGGATAAAAGAGATTACATTATTTGAACTAAAATTTGGCAAGTGCCTACAAATTTAAGATTGAAAATAGATAAGTGCCCCGTTATCCCCTTCTCCGTCCGTCTTTTTCCCAGGCACTGCAATGAGAGGAGAAGAAGGCAGAGGGAAGGCCCGGCAAGGATTCTGCGCCTCCCCATGATTAGGGTGGCATCGTATCCTAGATAGGAGGAAGGAACCAGAGGGCAGGTATATATGGTGGTGCTGCCGGAAGCCCGAATGGGAATAGTGGAGTCACTAGCAAACATGACTCGTCGAAACGGTCGTCCCCATTCTTGACGCGACGTGGGTTGCCGCCACCTTCCATACCTCTGCCACCCGAAGCACCCTTCACGGCAGCCAAATCGGGCGCCATGCTCTATGGGTAATCCCACAGAGAGCATGGTCGTCCCCGACGACCCAAAGATCAAGAACCACATCATCTTAAAAGAGCGTATATGGGGACAAGGAGCTCCCCCACGCGCCGAGCGAGCAGTGCCCGAGAAGGTCAGATCCGCCCTTAACAATGGTAGGCCCATTCTGTAACCTTCCTTTGATGCCGAAAAAGAAGGGGGAATAGGCCACGATCGACTACCACGCCTTGCATCCATTGCAAACTTTGGCGTGGTGTTATTTGTGTCGCCCCTCACTGGAACTGAAGCCATGGACGGCTCAGCGACGAGCACACCAGAGTCTCCACCACCGGTGCTACCGCTGCGCCACTCGTGCATCACCTGAAGCTTGTGGGAAGATGAGGAGAGAATCTCACTCCCCAAGCTTCAGCGCGAGCATTTGGCATCGCCAACCACAAGCTACCGCCAGGGGCCTGGCCCAGGTTCTCCCCTTCAGCATAACCATAAGAGCAGAAGTGGAGCAGTAGAGGGATATGGATGAATGCCCCTGCTCCTCCTTTTATAGGACAGCTGGGTGTCGGTGTCAAAACCGGCAGATCTCGGGTAGGGGATCCCAAGCTGCGTGTCTAAGTATCAATGGTAACAAGGGACAGTAGGGACACAATGTTTTACCCAGGTTCGGGCCCTCTTAGAGGAGGTAAAACCCTACTTCCTGCTTGATTGTATTCGATGAGTATAGGGGTTACAAGAGTTGATCTACTATGAGATCGTAATGGCTAAAACCTAGCCATCTAGCCTATGATTATTTTGATGGCCTCTATGGACTAAACCCTTCAGTTTATATACACAACGGAGGGGCCTAGGGTTGTACAGAGTCGGCTTGCAGAGGAAGGAAACATTACACCAACATACCAAACTTGCCATTATACGCACATAGGAGTCCTACCTGGACATGGGGGATAGTCTTTTGCTTCATCTCCACGCCCCATCAGTCTCGCCCATACCGAATAGTCCGGACACCCGAGGACCTCGTAGTCCAAGACTCCTTCAGTAGCCCCAGAACCAGTCTTTGATGACGATGTGTTTGGCATGCAAATTGTCTTCGGCATTTCAAGGCGGGTTCCTTCTTCTCAACAATTTAGGTTAGCTTCCTGCATAAAGGAACTGTGTCCGGCTCTGCATGATTAATACAACCCTTAACCACGAAGGCAAGACATCAAAATAGGAATAGTGTCTTTACTAACAACTTTCTTTGGTGAAACGTCATACTTGACCCTTTAACATTTTGAACCATTTTTACGCCTCCCGTTTCTCTTTTCGAGCCCTAGACTCCATTGGCACGTCTTGTCGAAACATAGATCATGCCCGTCCATTACGGGATTCTAATCAATATGGTTTGGTTAATCCAACCGTAACTTACGCACGATCTCGTTGGGAACAGACGAGTTTTATGGCTTGAGCGGGGGAAGCTTGGCATTTTCCCCATCTATAAAAGGATAAAGACCCCTCCTTTTCCCTCACGCCTTCCTCTAGCCTCTGTCTCCCAATCTTTTAGCTCTAGCGCCCACAGCTCCGATCTCCTCCACCACCGCCTCCTTCTCCAGCAATGGTCGGGTCCAAATCTAAGGGAAGTGGGAGGCCTCCACTGTCACCGAAAAGGACGTCAAGGATCTCCGGACCGCAGGCTATCTGTCCGCAGACATAGCGCATAGGATTCCAGACAAAGATCAGGTAATTCCTACTCCAGAGCCGAATAAGAGGGCCGTGTTCATCCCCCATTTCCTTCAGAGTCTAGGATTTTCCCTCCACCCCTTTGCCCAGGTCTTCAGTTTTCCTATGGGCTAGATTTTCATGATCTAGCCCCACCCTACACATATCAGCTTTTATAGCCGTGTGTGAGGCTTTCCTTCGCATCCCACACACTTCAGCCTATGGCTCAAGGTCTTCAATCTGAAGCCAAAGGTGGTCAATGGACAACAGGCGGATTATTGCGGAGCTATGGTAAGCAAGCTCCCCAACGCCACCTGGCCCAAAGGGGCTTTCGTGGAAACAGTCAAGGTATGACAGTAGTAGTGGTTTTATATCATCGAAGCCCGCAAAGACACCTGGGCGGCCACGACCGACTTCAGATCCAGATACCTAGTGAGATTTACCTCATGAACCGCCAAGGGCGTTGATTGTGGGTCCAAATCGGAGGTGAAGATGCTCCAGTATCGCATATCTGATATGTTGGTTGAGAACACTAGTCTCACTGACGTGATTCAAGTGATGCTCTTCCGCCGCATCCTTCCCTGCCAGCTTCGGGCCTTCCCCATGTGGGAGTTCAATCCGGAGGAGCCACAGACCCTGAAGCGCTTCTTCGGCACCATGCACAAAGATATACAAAAGCAACTCTTAAAGGTCAGAAAAAGTGGCCTAAGAAGAACGCGGACATCAGGCTCGACATTGAGAACCCAGACACGGCGGTAAGCTTGATTTTGCCGAAGACTTATCCGGTCAATATTTCAGATGTAATAGAAATCATATTGCTTGCATTCCTAACATTTCTTGACGGCAAAGGCGAAGCGGATCAGCTATCTAGCACCGCTGCCCGAGGGGCCTACCACACCCCAGGTGATGATGATGCTGGTCCCGACGCCCTATCAGGAATCGGAGAAGAAGACCAAGAAGAAGAAGGGCAAGGAGGCCAAGGGCAGCCCCCGCCCCAAGGGTCCTTCAGAAACAGTGTCCAGAGAGACCGAAGCCCTCTCCTCACACGAAGGACACAAGGAGGAAGAGGAGGAGGAGGTGGAAAGCAACTCCCCCGGTAAGGGGAGGAAGAAGAATAGAGTGGCCTCTGAAGACCTGGAGGTGGGGGCGGCCAGGAGGAGGAAGTTGAAACCTCAAGGACAGTTTGCATTCAGAATCCTATGTAGTCCCCTGGATACCTCCCTCGGTAAAGCCCCTGGTCGAATCGTAAGTATTCGGAAACTCACTATTGTCTTTGGTCTACTTGCTTTCATTATGCAAGTTACTTTGTTTGTTGCATTTCAGCCCTCCCTGTGTGCTCCCCGATACTCCATTATCGGAGGGGAACTCTCTGCCACCAGAAATGGCAGAGAGTCATACGCCACCGCGAGCTCCCTCGGCTACCGTCATGGGGGACACCGAAGTGTCATCCCTGAGGCCATCCCCTACACGAGAGGGGGTGAACGGGGCCGACAAGAGAGCACCCGAGGTTAACACCTCAGTCGCTGAAAACAAAGGGGAGGTCATCCCCATGACGACCGACGGCGAGGAGCCCAAGCAATTCGGGATCCAGCAGAACACCATTCTGACGGCCAGTACGGCTATGGGATCGGATAAGTAACCCCCTACAAAAGAGGGGGGAGGAGCACCAGCTCTGTCGGCAGCCTCCAATAATCTGGAGGCGCCCAACGCTTTGGAGGAAGCGCTGTGAAGTGCTTCCGTCGTGGCGGAACACCGCACCCTGATGGGTGTGGGGTGCGGTTATGGAGAAGATTCAGTCTGCTAAAAGAGGACCGAATGAAGCCTTCAATAGCCTACTGACGGGGTTTGAGGTATGTGATGTAATGTCCAAAAAAACTTTAAACTTTATTCATGTAGAATACTAAACTTGTGTATGGATAGTAGTCCCTGATGCTCTGTCCGGTTTGAAAGAAACCAGACAGAGGATCCATATAGCATTCGGTAGTGTAACATACTTTGATGTTATTGAAACAGGCCTCCGAGTTGGCGGCAACCGCCCAGGGTGCAGAATTTTCTGAGCTCAATCAGAAGCTTCGGGTGGCCGATAAGGAAATAGACCGCCTCAATGAACGGCTCGACAAAATGCAAGGTATGCGAATGGTTTTAAAAAAATATTTTCATATCAGAGATGATATGTATATTGAGAGGTCAACTCATAGGATGCTTTGATTATGATCACAGCCGGCGCAGCCGAGGTCGAGACCCTCAAAGGTGCCCTTTCCCAGGACAAAAAGGAGGCGGGGGCGAATAAGGCAGCCGCTGACAAAGCGGCTGCTGAACTGGGCCGAAAAAGTAGCCCGCCGCAAACATGAAGCCCGGGTTGACTAAGTCGAGCAGGAGCTGAAGGATGCCATCAGCAAATGTGAAACATTAGAGCAGAAGACTTCGAACCAGTCATCCGAGCTTACCAAGGCTCTACATGATGCCAAAGAGGTGTGGAGCGAGTCCCGAAGCGCTGGCGAAGAGATCCACTAGGCGAGGCGGATAGCGGCTGGTAAGGCCTTTGTTTTGTAGAGTATCTTTGGAGGTCAGATGTACGCTTTGCTCACCCGAGTGTGGAGTTCTCTAGTCACGTTTGTGGATATTCCGAAGACTGCCGCTGATGCCGCACAATTCTTCCAAGACTAGGAGGGGAATTTGACCGAGAAGCTATCCTGGTCACAATTTCTCATGCCGGAACACCCGATGCCTCTGAACGATCAGCTGAAGTAGCTGGTGGAGCTTCATAGGGTGGCCGGTTTGGCCATGAAGGACCTGATAGTCCAACGCTGGCCGGCCGAGCCGATCCCTAGCAGGAACTTCGGTTTGGTGAAGCGGCTTGTTGATGCACGGCCACGGATTGATGCTGTAAAGTGCTCGGCCTGCATAGAGGGTGCCTCGATGGCCTTTGCTTGCGTCAAAATGCAATCGGTGAAGATGAAGGCCACCGAAGTGGTAACCGCAGGTCCGCCCAAAGGCAAAGATCATCAGAAGCCGGAGAGGTACTTCGATGGCGTCCTAGAAGGAGCCTGCATGATAGAGGGCCAGTGTTCCCAGGACGTAATATTTGATTGAGTATGTTCAGACTGTACAAACTATGTTATGAACCCATGCTGTTATATATTGTTATGTTTGTGCCTTCGATTCGAGCAACTTTTCTCCTGTGCGGCCGTTTATTGTTATATTTCTGAAAGTTGCCATTCGTCGGCTTCGGCCCCCATGTAGATGCTACCGGGTTGTTCGGCATAACCCGTGACTACACTTTATCCAACGTCTTGGTCCGTAAAGGAGGTGTTCACGAGGTGAACCAGGCAATCAGACTATGCGCTTTTATTACTTTCACTTAGCCATATAAGTTTGACTGTGGAGCTAAGTACTAGCCCCTTGTGCGTGTGTGGCTATCTGGACTATGATGCCTTTTCCACGTGGCCGGGTAAAAACCAGCCCCTCATTTAACACGGGGTGAGTCACTAACGATTTGTAGTATAATACTAAGCCGCCGAATCACCGACCAGCTCTCACTTATCATGACAGTCAGTTTTCGGATTTCTCTACTGAGGTACTTGACCGGACGAACCAGAAGTACAATCGCAGTAGTTCTCCCTTTACTACCTTAGCCGAACAAGCCGAACGTAAGGTGGTAAGCACAGGAGCCGGGCAACCCAACTATACACCCAAGACATGATTCGAAGTTGATGCATATAATGCAATATCCGGTCCGCCGAAGAGTTCCCTATAGGTGTTCGGACTTGAAACGTGCTGGGCCGCATACAGCCCCCGGTGTTAAGGCCGGTTTGAAGCATGTGTGGCAGTCTGAGGCAGGGAGGGAACATTGATTATAATATAAAATAAAATGACTGGCAAACAAAGTGGTGATCAACTGTTTCCTGTATACCCTGATTAATTCTGCGAGCCATGTTGTTACAGATAATGCCAAAAACATCGAGGTCATTTTACATGCAAAAAGTTTATAAAAGGGAAAGGTTTACATAGAGCCTAAATGAAATGGTTTAAGAATTCCAATGATGCCCTACTGCATGTCTGCACCGTTTCTCCTTGGTGATACATCCTTGAAGGGGAGAACTCCGATGGTCGTTTGTTAAAAAGAGGAACCTAGAAAGAAGTCCCCGCACGACCGTAGACCAGGTAGGTTCTATAACGAACCTACAGTGGAAACATATTTGAGGTCCGAATAGGGTCAAACCGTACTATGGACCTATTCTGCAGTGTGCTTCCGGCGCTACCTAAGGTATTTTAAGGGTGTAGATATCTACAGGAGGTACGTATACCGAAACCTTATGGGGTAATAGGTGGAGGCTAAACTGCTACTCAAGCGCATGTTCCACCGAGCTACCGCATTGTAATGCGGGTTGGACATGTTTAGCAGTGTCTTGGGTCTTGATGTTTGATGATTTGTTCGGCTTGATGAGGCCGCCTTGAACTTCGGCTGCTAGGGCCGCTGTATGCTCCTCGGTACGGAGGGAGCACTTCGTATTCCCATTTACTGTGATAATGCCATGAGGTCCATGCATCTTGAGCTTCAGATACGCATAGTGTGGGACTGCGTTAAAGTGGGCGAAAGCAGTTCGTCCGAGCAGTGCATGATAACCACTGCAAAAAGGGACGATGTGGAAGATCAATTCTTCGCTTTGAAAATTTTCTGGAGGGCCGAATACTACCTCTAGTGTAAATGTGCCCTTGCAACGGGCCTCCAGGCCGGGTATCACTCCTTTAAAGGTGGTGTTGCCAGGCTTGATTCTTGACGGGTCGATACCCATCTTACGGACAATATCCTGATAGATTAGGTTGAGGCTGCTGCCATCGTCCACAAGGACTCTAGTGAGGTGGTACTCGTCGATGATAGGGTCGAGTACCTAGGCCGCCGAACCTCCGTGGCAGATACTGGTTGGGTGGTCCCTGTGATCAAAGGTGATCGGATAGGCCGACCATGGGTTGAATTTGGGGGCGACAGGCTCTACAGTGTAGACTTCCCTTAACGCGCGTTTGCGCTCCCTCTTGGGGATGTGGGTATCATAGATCGTGTTCACCATATTCACCTTGGGGGGGGGAATTGTTTTGGTCGCCCAGTGTTCAGCGGGCGAGGTTCGTCATCGTCCTTGCTTTGAGGTCCTTTCCCCTTGTGTTCGATATTATTTTATAGGCCTATTTGAAAACCCAGCAATTTCTATTGGTGTGGTTTGCAGGCTTGCCAGGGGTGCCATGAATCTGGCAAGGTCTCTCTAATATTTTGTCCAATTTGGATGGACCGGCCTTATTGCCTTTGAACGGCTTCTTCCACTGGCCGGGTTTGGAGCCACCGAATCCGGCGTTTACTACTGTATCCTCTATTTCTCCGTTATTGCTACGAAGTTTGATTTTGTTGCATCGTCGCCTTCCATTGCAATCCCTAGCCTCAGAAAAGTCGGGGTCGCTGGTACTGTTGCTTCTACGAGCCAACAAGCTATCTTCGCCCGCACAAAAGCCGGTCATAAGTGCAGTAAGGGCTGCCATAGTCTTTGCCTTCTCCTGACTGAGGTGTCAGGCGAGCCATTCATCACGGACGCTGTGTTTAAATGCCGCTAAGGCTTCGGCGTTTGGACAGTCAATGATTTGGTTCTTTTTAGTTAAGAACTGATTCCAAAGTTTGTGGGATGACTCTCCGGGTTGCTAGACTATGTTTGTCAGGTCATCAGCATCCAGTGGCCGGACATAAGTGCCCTAAAAGTTGGCCCGGAAAGCATCCTCTAAATTTTCTAGCTTCCAATGGAGTTCTTTGGGAGGCTTTCAACCAGTGTTGTGCTGGTCCTTTCAGCTTTAGAGGGAGGTATTTAATGGCGTGGAGGTCATCTCCGTGAGCCATGTGAATGTGGAGAAGAAAATCTTCAATCCATACGGCAGGATATGTCGTTCCATCGTACTACTGAATGTTCACGGGTTTAAACCCTTCCGGAAATTTGTGTTGCATTACCTCATCGGTAAAGCACATAGGGTGAAGCACCTCTATACTAGGCAACATCGCAACGGAGTTCGGATGACATCTGAGTTCCGTCATGACTCCGAACTTGATTATATTTGTCGTGCCAGGCGTGATGGCCATCATCCCGTGTGCGGGCACGTCCTCTTGATCAATAGATTGGTCTGGTCTGGCTGGCTCTGTTGGCAAGGTCTTGATGTAGCTCGTACTTGTAACCCGGAGCCGATGTCTCCCTGACTCCATGGTGGAGGGCGAGGGCTGGTGTTCGGCATTATTAGCCGTTTAGTCGTGTCCACGTGGTGGTCGGTCAGGTTGATTAGCCTGATTGTATCTTGATAGTATCCATGTGGAGGGCGAATTGTGGAAGTCACATGTGTTTGGGATAACTCTTTTTTAGGTGCCCAAAGCCATATCATTCTTCGGCGGCTAAGACCTTAGTCCATCTATCATTGAGTGTATCCAGTTCGGCTTTAATCTAATCTTGTTTCTTTTTCAAGCTCCGTGCGGTGGCGATAAGCTGTCGCTTGAAGCAGTCTTGTTTGAGGGGTTCTTCTGGGATGATGAAATCTTCGTCACCAATTATAACCTCCTCTTCGAAGATAGGTAAGTAGTTACTGTCTTCCGAATCCTTGTGATCGGCGAGTTTTTCGGGGCTGAATTGACCCTCTTCCCTTTCATCCTGCTCAAATGCTGGCTCCACGGGGTTTTTAGGGCCTCTGGCATTATATGGAGTGTCATTGTCTCCGGTGCTAGTGTTGCTTTCCCTTCCTCGACGCCGTCATGAGCGGCGCCGCTGATGCCGGCGTTTTTGTGGTTCATCGACGGGCGTATCCTCAACTGGATCTTTAGTGTCGTCATCATCCTTCTTCTCAGGCGTGTCCACCATGTATACATCATATTTAGAAGGGGACATCCAACGCCCGGTGATGTGCGGGTTTGGCCTGGTTCGGCTTTGACATCGTCGCCCATGCCATCGATGTCTTTGGAAGCATAGTCTAGCATGCCGGTTAAATCCTTTATAGTGGCTACCAAGTGGGTGGTGGGTTGGACATAAAATTCCCTAGTCTCTGCCCCTAGTTCGAAATGTGCATAGTTCAGAGGTGATACCTCCGTGATGGCGAGAGATTGTTTTAAGTCTAGCGCCTCGTTTAGGAGCGAGAATTGGACAGGGGTGTGAGGATCTGCGGAGCAAGGCTCGGCGATGACCACTTGACCGAGCATGGAGGGCACATACCCCCAGAGTTCGGAGTTCATTTTCGGAGGCTAGTCCGGCCTCCCGACAATAGGAAGAGTGCTGTTTAATTCCGGGTCCACAAACGGCGCGATCGCCTCTAAGTTTCTGGCTAGAAGCTCCATCGAGGGACAGAGTCCAGCGGGGTTTATCCTCCCGTCTTCAGATGAAGTGGTCTGCTCCAAATCTAAGGCTAGAGCGAACATGAGCGTCGACTCCTGGATGGGATCTGATAGTAGATCCAAAGGGTCTTCATCATGCAGGTGAGGAGCGGCAGCCGAGGCCATGAAGCCCTCGAAGATCAGATCTCCTCGGATAACGGTGATGTAGTTTAAACTTACAAACCTGATCTAGTGACCAGGGGCATAGCTGTATACCTGCTCAAGGTGACCGGCCGAGTTGGCAGGTAGGAAGAAGCCGGCAAACACGAAAAGCTTACTAGGGAGGAAGGTCTCCCCGGAGACAACGCCATTGTCGATGATGAGGTGAGCAATTGATTCTTCTGTCGACAACAGATCAGAACTCTCAGTGAAAGTATCAATGTCGGTGTTAAAACCGACATATCTCGGGTAGGGGGTCCCAAGCTGCTTGTCTAAGGATCAATGGTAACAAGGGATAGTAGGGACACGATGTTTTACCCAGGTTTGGGCCCTCTTAAAGGAGGTAAAACCCTACTTCATGCTTGATTGTATTCGACGAGTATAGGGGTTACAAGAGTTGATCTACCTCGAGATTGTAATGGCTAAACCCTAGCTGTCTAGCCTATGATTATTCTGATGGCCTCTACGGAATAAACCCTCCGATTTATATACACACTGGAGGGGCCTAGGGTTGTACAGAGTCGGCTTGTAGAGGAAGGAAACATTACACCCGGACACCAAACTTGCTATTCTACGCACATAGGTGTCCTACCCGGACACGGGGGATAGTCTTCTGCTTTATCTTTAGATCCCATCAGTCCAGCCCATATCGAATAGTCCGGACACCCGAGGACCCCCTAGTCCAGGACTACCTCACTAGAGATGGGGGCTGATTCCCCGACGAGTAACTGCCACCCTCCTCCACCAATCCAAGAATACCGGGCCCCTGCCTTGATGCTCTCCCACACCACGCACCTCCATTACCTACCCCACTCAATGCATGCATCATATGTGGCTAAGGATAAGGGTGTGGTGGGAAGAGTGAATTGGTAGTTACTCTCCCATGCATTAAAGTCATTCATGGGTAGTTACAAGAGTGGACCCACCACATTTGGCGTTGCACGACGCCGGAAGAAACTGAAACTGACCCGGGCTCAAGTTAATGAAGAAGCAAAGAAGATTTCAAAGGGGCAAGCCGCTCCTACACCTTTTCCTGTGCACTGGTTAGAGCCTACCCTGACGACGCCCAGCGGCCCGTCCGGGCCAGGCTCGGGGGCTCCTGTCGGTGCAACAAACCCTGAGTCTGTTGCCCCAGACTGTGCACAGGCCGAAGGACAAGATACCAACACCAGGATCAGATCAAGACATTAAAGGATCAGCTCTTTGATGAATTAGAGGGATGGTCGAGGAGATCAAGTCAACCAAGACTAGCCGAAGAAACAAGATATCACCAGGAGAAGGGCCTTCCTTGCCAGGCACGTGAGCCTGGCTAGGTTGGATTGCCCCGAAAGCGAGCCTCCAAGACCATCCAAGCAGGCCTGCCGGGGCTCGCAGAGGCAAACCACCCCGTTGCACCACCTCACAGTGACGCACGTCGTTGATCAGTGCGGTGTCAAGCTCCTAAGTGGCTCAGTGGCAGCCCCCTGCCACATGGTTGCCACTTCCTACAGCAAAAACCTCCAAGTGACACCCATCTTGAGATGTGTCAAGCAAGTAGGCGTGAAGCTGGCAAAACAGCCCGGCAGCACATGCCAGGCGAGCCGTGATGTGACACTAAGTGGCGCATTTAATGCGCTCTGTTAGCCTGTAGAGTTAGGTTTGATAGCACCGTTCTCTATCTAATCGGTATGGAAAGACTGAATTTCCACTATGGTGGCCCCTTGATTTATAAAAGGAGGCCCATGGCAACCGCAGAAAGGATTTGTCGATTCGGACCCTCACACATCCATACGCGCGTAATAACTTTCGCCCTGAGGCAACCCTGTCGGGCTAGATTGCCACGTTTTTTCCACCTCCCACCATCGATCCACCAAAGCAGGAGTAGGGTTTTATGACTCGCAGCGGCCCGAACCTGGGTAAAAACTTCTCGTGTGATCTCTGCCGTGTTGCGTTACGCTCCTCCGCTCTTTGTGCAACGTGCCCACCCCCCGCCAAACCAAAAGGGGCTCATGTCCCCATAGGTGGCTGTGGTTTCCCACAACATCTTGTCTACTTTCAATGCCCATGAGAGATAGTCTTCTGGATCACTGAGCTTGTAGTAGCGATACCCTTCATTGTGTTCTTGTCTATTTTGATGACGTCCTTGACATGGAGGATTGTCAACGTCAAGTGGCTCTTGGCATGGAGGATTCTCATTGTTTTGTTTCTCTTGGCGAACTTGTGGTTCTTCTCGAGGTTGTTGCTCTTGTCTAGCTTGTGGAGCTCGGCGGTGTAATCGTGCTTGATGTCGCCTCTCTTGAACTTCATCATGAAGTGCTTCTTCTTATTCACGGGTATGTCGGTTGCGGTCAGCGATGGCACGATTTACATCTTGGAGGGCACATTGCGCCTCATTTGCGTGGTCTTCACGTCGTTGTTGTTCTTGACGTAGATCGTTGGTGTTTGCTCATCTTGGTGTTGGTGTTGTCTTTCTTGTGCTTGTCCAAGAGTGACTTGATTTTGAAGATGTCGACGTTCTTGCTTGTCAAGTTGTTCTTGTGAACCGGTGCCATGTAGGGGCTTTCGGTATGCTTGGCGATCTTGGCGAGCGGCTCGACGAAGAGTGTTTGATGTCGGTGTACTTGAGCTGGTAATGGAGTCAAAAGAATGACGACTTGAGCGGCCCCGTATTTGTGATGATGTTGTGGATGAATGTCGATTGATCATCAAGGTTCTAAGCTATTCCATTTGAATTTGCATATTGGTACTGAGAACTTCTAGGCGGTGTGTAAGAGTAGCGTTGAAGTATGCTCTTGTTCGCTCTTCGGAATGACTCCATTCGGTGGCTAGGAGCTCAGTGCACTCGTGCACAACTTCATTCTCTTGATGTAGAGTTGGTTGAACACTACATAGTTGAATCTTGGTGATGTAGTTGTTTGGTTCTTGAGGGTTGTCGAATAGCAGTTTGAAAGATGTACTTGGGCTATCCATCATCGCAGGCAAATATGCGAGTGGGAGAAGGGAAAACTAGACCAATTGTACCTTATCCGATGTTGAAGATGGATCGATGATCACTAAGAGTGTAGCAATTGTTACCGGTTCTTTTCTATTCTCACACCTACATATGTAAAGCCTTTGGAGGAGCTCGGTGAGGATAATGGCACAGAATTAAAGCAATTGTTAGCAAAACGCAAGGATGTTGAAAATGATTCAAAAATTTGCAAATGCAACAAGTATACCAATAGTAATAAGTGGTACACGCGAATACATGCGCAGATCGATAAACGTGGTTGTGCAACCAAGGATTGAGCGGAAAATGTGGAATCCACGAAAAATGCTCTCGTCGCACAACACTAGAGAGACGCTAACCGATTGCTCAATAGGCGTATACGCACTTGTGCACTACCTATAAGAGACAAAATGTAGCGACTTCCTATCACAAGTACTCTATGTACGTATGATGTTCCGGTGATTTAGCACAAGATGATCCAAGATGATCGAGTATGATATCAGATGATATATATTGTGATGCACGATGATATGATGATATGCCTCTTGCCAACAAGCTTGTTTGTACTTCTTTGCTTAAAAGCTTTTTGGCTCTTTCTTGCTTGAGGTCTTTCGTTGGCCACTTTTGCAAAAACTTCGGAACAAGATAGCAATTGTGTATGCGGAACACTCTTGTGGCACACCAAGATATGATGATATAGTATGTATGCATAGTATACTATGATCACTAATGTCCACAACTAGTGTGGCCAAGCAATACTCAAATGGATAGTCTCGATGGGAAAGTTAGGCCAAATGGGCTATGGGGTTACAAAGCAATGGCAAGGGAGTAGTCAAAGTGTCAACGATGATACTGTCCTTGAGTACGGTTGGTATCATGATGATGAATTTGGTTGAAGTCAATGCCCTTGTCAAGGATGAGTGGTGGTGTCGTCAATGTCCTACCCTTCCAATTTAGCCTAAACACCCAAGGAAACGGAGAAACCACAACACAAGTCACAAAGACAAATGGTAGAAATCAAAAGTGGTGCAAGATACCATATGATCGGAGTGGTTGCGGAAAGTCTATGGTTGTAATCAGAGTGTTTATGCGAAAGTGGGTAAGATGTGGTATTGGAGTGTTTATGCATAAGTGGAGATGAATCGGGGATCGAACTAAAAAAATCAGTTTTGTCAGGGTTGGTCGGACGTCCACTATACATCGGAAATCTGAGGATTTCGCTCTGTTGGGTGGTACCTGATTTTTGATAAGTGTCGGATGTCCAGTTCGGCTGGGGTGTTCCGACGTCCGGAAACCATCGGTCGTCCAGTGTCTGGGCTATTTCGAGCTCGGGAAAAACTGGATGAACTCGTGGATGGGAGAAAAATTTGGGCAAAATTTGGTGGATTTCGTGGATGGAAATTGGGGAAGGTGGGGAAAAGCTAGATCCACTCCTGGCACAACATATGCATGGATCAAAATCAACTAAACCTCATGAAACCAACATATCATACGACAAATTGGTATGGCGGGAATTTTAGAAACTGGACGAAAAACGACAAAATTAGGCTTGAACAAAGAGGTGTGGGGCTCCAATATCATGATCAACCTGGCTCTGATACAATATGATGTGGGGCTAACCATCAAGAACACGAAGAACACGAGGGGCGAAAACATGAGGAAGACGAGAGAAATCACTCAAATCAACAAGATACGGTCACACATGTGGTAGATACAAAGACACAACGAGATACATGATCCAAAGACAACAAAGGAAAGATACAAAGGTAGCTAGTGCATCCCCTTAGAAGGAGGTCTTGAAGGTCTTCCCGTGAGGGGTCTTGAATCCACTTGGGAGATCTTCTCCGTAGAGGTCGCGGCCTCCGATGTAGAAACTATCAAGTGGATGAGCAAAGCTCTATATCTAAAATGATCTAAACCAGTGTAACCATAGAAAGAGGGGGTAGGAGGAGTATATATAGTCAAGGGGGGAGATAGGGTACATGGGCTTCAGCCCAACACTTTGTGCACAGACAGGTGTCGGAAGTAAGGCAGCGACCGGACATCCGGTGTCTCACGAGGGTCCGGACGTCCGGAGGGCTTGGACTTCTGGTATTTTTCTTCTGTGATCCGACATCTGATTTTTGGAGGTGCTCGGTCGTCCGGTCGCCGGGCGTCCATTGGGTCTTGGTTGTCCGGTCGCTGGAGACCGTCGGGCGTCTGGTCCTTTTCGGTCGTCTGGCTCCTATAGCGTTCGCTGGCCTGGCTTCTTCTGGCAGGTGCGGCCTTCACGGGCCGGACGTTCGGTCTGGACCGGTCATCCAGTGGTTGTAGCTTTTCTGGCAGCTTCTTCTCTTTGCTCTTAGACTTGTCCTCACCGTCTTGTTCACTTGGCGTTGCATCTTCAGGTCTGTCCTCTCGATACCTGATCAGGCATAGAGTCTCCACCTTAGGTAGTAGCCATGTCTCACATGCATCAAATGGTAGTTCAGAATGGTGTGAGTTCTCCTCGGTTTCGATAGCACATGCATGAGCTCTTGTCATGGGTCCACTTGGCGCTTTGAGAGACGTAGGTAGGTTCATGGGGATGACCATAGGATGCTCCGCATCAATTGATTTTTAATGTCCAACATGTATGTTTCTGCCATTTTTTCCAGATTGGTATGTACATAGATGAGGCTCCGGCCAGCGGCACCGCTGGTTGTAGATTTTGCACCCGGCAGCGCGGCCAAAAGCGACCACGGCCCCCTGGATGTGAGGAACCCGTAGAATGTCCGGCGGTCCGCATCAGCAATCTCCTGGACGCCATCCTTGGGGAGATCATCTCTCTTCTTCCCACCAAGGATGGTTGCCGCTCATCAGTCCTCACATATCGGTGGCGCACTCAGTGGTGCGCCACGCCTCTTAATCTCGACTATCGTTAGCTATCTGTCGATGATGATTCTGATCTCCTCGGATCCATCTTGTCCTCCTATCAGGGCACCTTCCAACGCATTCACATCCTGGCATGCTACCTGCTGGACATACCCTGCGCGGTGATAGCTTGGCTGACATCCCGTCCATTGAAAAAACTCGAGCAGCTTGAGTTCTACTAGTACTATAGCAATAGGTTACCATCAATCACTGCATCTGTGCCCTCGCCACCGATGTCCATCTCATGGTTTTCCTCCTCTCTCCACACCGCCACCTTGACCTGGTGCCATCTAGCAGAAAACCTGGTACAAGTGCTCTGACTCCCTGTCGAGGTACACAAATAGGGGTGTATGTTCCCCTTGACTCGTGCACGAATAGTAGAAGTGTAGCGACCCGACCCGAATGGATCAAGTCTCTGTGCTTAAGTGTCATCCCTGGATCGGTATGCTGACACACACAGTACTCGAGGATCTATAACAGAGGTAAATCACATGTATTAAGTAACGTAAATACTATTACCTCAATCGATCATAGCGGAAGCAACAAAGGTTGTGGAGTTCCATCAACACCAACGGCAAAGTTGAGTGTAGACAGCGCAACCCTCACGTAACACTTACTCGTCGAATAATTCCTGCAGCACGAGATGTTGCAGCCATGTAGGTCAGTATATTGAATGTACTGGCAAATTCACACTGTAATGATAATGTACAAGTCCTACAACTACATGCATATTTGGCTGGTGGAGGCTGTAAGGTTGTTTTTGCATAAAGCTGATTTTCCCTACCACAAAGGAATGCATTTTATTTAACTACTTTGTTAAATTTAAAACATGAATAATTGAGAATGGTTCCTCCATCTCAATCCCAAACCAAAGTAATTATTAACCCAACAAATAAACTAAATAGAGTGTTGACATCAACAAATAATCCACTTCTATATACTCAAAGATGTCCATAATCAGGGACACGGCTACTCATGAATAGTTTGTACACTCTGCAGAGGTTTGTGCACTTTTCCCCACAAGACTCGATCTCCTCCGTTTAATTTCTCGCACTGCATGGTGTTTGAGAAACGGATGACTGAGACACAGTCTTTCAGAAGCATTAACTATTTACCCCGGGTGGATCGGTACACCTACATCCACTACATCTGCTAGTCCACCACTGAAAGAGGTCACACAACTTACTCATACTATGCCAGAGCCCATAATGGCTTGTGGCTAAACATGGAAGTTTCTAGGCATGAAAATATCATATGATCCCTTTGAGCCTGGGTGGCATTCCAATAGGACAATCACACGGAACCCCGGGATTTCCTAGGACAACACTGGCTACCCCAGGTGTCCGGGCAGTCCACTGGTTCACTCCTAGGGTGCCCCAACCAATCCACCCAGATGTGTATTAAATTACCACCTTAAAGTTTCCCTTAAATCACACTCACATCTTTCATGAAACTCTCATACCAATCCACGTCTACAAGCATGGCTAAGCAATAAATATCAAAACGTATACCCCCCTTTGGTTGATCTCAAGTCAGTGGGTTCCTACCTCATGAACTACAAATCATCATATTATGTAACCAGTCCTACTCATGCAAGTGTTTGAGGACAGAACTAATGCAATGAAAACTAGGTATTGGAAAGTATGATCAAAGTGTGAACTTGTCTTGTACTGACGAAGTAGAAGATTCGCACTCAGAACTCGTGATAGATCTACTTGTCACACTCCGATCAATCTATCGTAGGCAAACAATAGTAACCACACATAAGCAATCACTCAGCAAGTCAGAAAGAACAAAAAACACTTCGGAAAACTTCGATAACAAACGAATGACTCTTGAAACAAAAACCAATTTATAACAGTACCAAAATTATGTGAATTTGGCCTTATCAGAAAGGTTAGGTCAAGAGCTTCGATTTGCAAAAAGAATCAACTCAAACGGAGTTACGAAAACCAAGCTATGATCAAAACAAGTTTGAAACTAAAACTAGTTGAATTCAAATCTAAAACTTTCAAAAACTTGTTTAAGTTGCTTTACTGGAAAGAGGAGATCACAGCGAAGACCTAGGCGTTGGTTTCGTTGGATTTGGACCAACGAGCAAAAAGTTACGACTGTTTGAAGTTTAGGGGCTAATCTATAAATAAAATAATTACAGACGGGTCCCTGGCCGAAAATTAAAAAGAAGAGAAAAAGACTAAACAAAGAACGTTCGTTTTCTAACCCTAACCAGTGAACGTTCACTGTATAGCTAAACCTAAAAAACAAATGATCTAAAAGAAAACTAGGGTTTTATTACCTAGGCGGTTTTTGAAGAAAAACTGTGGGTTCGGGCGGTTTTGAACCGGGTCGGCTGATCAGATCGGATCTCGCCGGCGATGAGCTCCGGCGAGGCCCGGCTGCGGTGGCGGCGGCACTGAGCATGAGCGGAGGTGAGGCGCGGCGCGAGGGCGAGGGGAGGCGCGGCTGTGGCTGCGACAAGCAGCAGCGGCGGCGGCAGTTGACGCGGCGACGGCGGTTGGCGAGTGCGGCGGCGGCGCAAAGCAGCGGCGGCGGCGGTCGCGATGCGAGAGGGAGAGGGGCCTTTAAATAGGTAGGAGGGGGTGGGTTGTGCCATGGGCGAGGTGGCAGGAGGAGGCGGCGCGACGGCGGACTCCGGGAGGCGTGCCCGCGGCGGACTCCGTCGGGGAAGGCGGCGGCTAGCTGGGCCGTGGCCTGGCTTCGGCTGGGCCGGCCCAGTCGGCGAGAAAGATTTTTTTTACAGACAAAGAAAACAAAAATAGAATTAAATAATATATAATATACTATAGGCATATTATATATCACAATTTTCAGAAAAAGCTTTCCTACAACATGAACATTTCTCTACAGCAAAATAAAATGCTCACAAATTCTAATAAATCAAAAAGTCCTATTGTTGCAATAAAATCCAATAAAAATCATTTTTTTAAAATACCAAAAAGACTTCAAATTATTTCTCTCCAATTTTCTGCTGTAGGGAATCATGTTACCCTATTTTCCATATGTTTTATTTTTGGAGAAACATAATTTTAATAAAACCCAAATAACTTAATACTAGAAATTGAGTTGTAGAAAATTTCAGAAAAACTTCCAACTCCTATTTCCTATAATTTGAAGAAGTCATTTTATCTTCACTCTAGGGTTTTGTGTTGAAAAGAACCATAGATCAAAATGCAAAGTGAAAGTTTTGGGAAAGTCATTTTATTCCATCTCATTTAACTTTCAAAAATTTCAAATTCACTCAATTTCACACAGCACATCAAACAAGCAATCAAATCTATCTATTTATTATAACATTCCAAAATTTAGAATTTTGGGATGTTACAAGAAGCCTTCGGCCCCAGCAGCCAATTCTCAACAAGAAGACGTCCACAACAAACTAGCTCTTTGAGAGATCAAGGAGCGGATCAAGAAGACCAATACAAATAAAGACAGCAAGATTTCATCTTAAGGAGGCCTCCTTGCCGGGCACGAGAGCCTGGACAGGTCGAGCCCCCCCCCCCCAAGAGCGATTCCAAGTTCCCCGGTAGGCTTGTCGGGGTCACTGAAGGGCAGGTTTCCTCACCAAGACACCACCGCTCCATCGTATCGTGATGCAGATCAGCCGTCAGTGCAGTGTCGAGCCCTCAGATGATTAAGTGGCTGCCACTAGGCACGTGGCAGCCACCTGGAAGACAAATTACCTCCAAACGACACCAGTCCATAGGCGTGTCCAGCTGATAACAAAAGTGATGGATAAGTGGCGCAGCGGGCTTGCCGGGCCACATCCTCAGCATGACACCTAGCAGTGCATTTAATGCACTTTGTCCTAACTGCCAGAGTTAGGTACGATAGCACTGGTAGCTATCTAATCAACAAACAGTGATTATTTGCCACAGTGGATGCCCCTTGAATTATAAAAGGAGGCCCGAGGCAAACTAGCAGAGAATTCAGACCCTCACGTACTTGTACGCGCATAGGTGCTCCCCCCCCTCGAGGTCTCCTTGCTAGGTTTCGGCGTTCTGGGAACGGCGGTACCCAGACTTGCCTGCCTGCGGCCCAGGGCATGGCTCACAAGGCGGCCTGGTACGGCCCATCATCTTCAGCAACCACTCAAGACCCTCACGAGGGGCCAAGCCTCGCGAGGCGGACGACACAAGGTATCCCATAGGGCGGCCTCGCTAGGCCAGCTTGTAAGGATCAGAGATATCGAGGCGAGGGGCACCTCGCGAGGTCCTCGTGACGTGAGAAGTGACGACCAATGCCACGCGGGCGCCAGCGGGCGCAGAGTGCCAGTTTCCTCTTTGGTGCTAAAGGAGCAGGTGCAGGTGAGGATTCTCGAGGCATGATGACCCACAAGTGTAGGGGATCTATCGTAGTCCATTCGATAAGTAAGAGTGTCGAACCCAACAAGGAGTAGAAGGAAATGATAGGCAGTTTTCATTAAGGTATTTTCTGCAAGCACTGAAATTATTGGGAACAGATAGTTTTGTGATAAGGTAATTGGTAACAAGTGACAAATAGTAAAAGTAAATAAGGTGCAAAAAGATGGCCCAATCCTTTCTATAGCAAAGGACAAGCCTGGACAAACTATTACATGAGGGAAAGCGCTCCCGAGGACACATGGGAATTATCGTCAAGCTAGTTTTCATCAAGTTCATATGATTTGCGTTTGTTACTTTGATAATTTGGTATGTGGGTGGACCGGTGCTTGGGTGCTGCCGTTACTTGGACAAGCATCCCACTTATAATTAACCTCTATTGCAAGTGTCTTTAACAACAAAATAAGTACTAAGGTAAACCTAACCATAGCATGAAACTTGTGGATGCAAATCAGCCCCTTACGAAGCAACGCATAAACTAGGGTTTAAGCTTCTGTCACTGTAGCAACCCATCATCTACTTATTACTTCCCAATGCCCTCCTCTAGGCCCAAACAATGTTGAAGTGTCATGTAGTCGACGCTCACATTACACCACTAGAGGAAAGACAACATACATCTCATCAAAATATCGAACGAATACCAAATTCACATGACTACTTATAGCAAGACTTCTCCCATGTCCCCAGGAACAAAAGAAACTACTCACAAGACATAATATTTTCCATGATCAGAGGTGTATTAATATGCATAATGGACCTGAACATCTGATCTTCCAACAAGTAAACCAACTAGCATCAACTACAAGGAGTAATCAACACTACTACCAACCCACAGGTACCAATCTGAGGTTTGGGTACAAAGATTGGATACAAGAGATGAACTAGGATTTGAGAGGAGATGGTGCTGGTGAAGATGTTGATGAAGATAACCCTCCCCAAGATGGGAGAGTTGTTGGTGATGACGGCGGTGACGATTTCCCCCTCCCGAAGGGATGTATCCCCGACAGAACAGCTTCGCCGCAGCCCTAGATTGGTTTTCGCTAAGGTTCCGCCTCGAGACGGCGGCGTCTGGTCCAGAAAGCCTCCTTATGATTTTCTATTCAGGTCAAAACACCCCATATAGGAGAAGATGGGCATCGGGGGGTCACCGGGTGGCCCACGAGGCAGGGGGCGCGCCTAGAGGGGGGCGCGCCCCCACCCTCGTGGACAGGTGGTGGCCCCCATGGTGAATCTCTTTCGCCAGATATTTTTTATATTTTCTGAAACAGTGTCTCATGGAGTTTCAAAGCTTTTTGAGTTGTGTAGAATATGTTTCCAATGTTTTCTCCTTTTCCAGCCTAGAATTCCACCTGCCGGCATTCTCCCTCTTCATGTAAACCTTATAAAAATAAGAGAGAAAAGACATAAGTATTGTGACATAACGTGCAATAACAGCCCATAGTGCAATAACAGCCCATAACCTGCAAAATGGACGTGTCAAGGCATCAAGCAAAGGTTTCCATATAGGTGCAACGAGAGCAAGACCAGCATGACGGCAGGATGGAGGTCATTGCGGAGCCCACAACGGCGTCACCACCAGAGCCTTTGGCAGGCAAAGACCACCTTTTTGTCAGGATAGCTTATACTAGCTGTCTACCTTCAAATTTGGCCATTGTGGGATTACTTCCCGCTCAATGTTGGGAAGAGGACTCGGGCCACTATAAATAGGACCTAGCCACCATCATAGGGGGCATCGGATCATCGAGACCTCTCATACACCACAAGCTCACACGAGCGCAAGAACACCTCTCCTCAGGAGGCAGTTCATCCATGTACTAGTTCTTCCTCAGCCTACAAGGCAATCCACCACACCACACTGGATTAGGGTGTTACACCACAACGGTGGCCCGAACCAGTATAAATCTTGCATCTCTTGTTCATCGGATCTGACAAGCTAGGCCTAGGGCTGTTGAGTAGACGAGCTAGGGAGGAGGAGAGATCTTCATGCCCACCCCAATGTTCGAGCCTCAAGTGTTTGCTGGAACCCTAGATCCGACATTTTGGCGCGCCACGTAGGGGTGCGCTGAAACTTCCCTTCCGTCGATGAGTACTCTGTCGTTCCATCAGTCCATGGCCGACGCTCGCAGAGCCCATGCTGAGCTGTGGGCTGCCCTTGCTGCCCACGTTGCTCAGACCGCTCCTACCGGCAGACCACCCCGTCGTTCTCCATCGCCTGTCGCCAACCCCACCACCGGTCCGGCACGACAAGAACAGGAGGCATCATCCCTGCACCCCTCCGTGCGGCGCGATGGACGCACCGCTACCCCATTGCTGACTCCGGCGGTCTCTTCGTCCCATGCTCGTCGCGGACCCGCGGATGCGCAGCCTTCATTGCTCAAGGCACGCGAGCTCCTGCGCTATCGCCCCGTCGATGACTTCTACAAAGAATGGCTCGACCGCATCGCCGAGCTCGTCAGCGCCATTGGGGGCTCTTCTGCGTCGTCCCTCTCCCTTTCTCATCCGCCTCCCCATGAGGACGACGGGGCCCAAGTAGCTCCACTGCTACCACCGCGTCAGGGCGTCATCCAAGACCCAAGGCATGTGGCCCCATGGCGTGACCACCCACGCGCGGCTCTAGTGCGCGAAGAAGGAAGCTGCCAAGAGATCCAGCGGCCCCGTGGAGGAGCGCCTGTGCTCCCTCCACCACTGCGTCGAGACCGCGCGCCCGCTGCCTCGACGGCGCGCGAGGACCAAGACCAAGTCCTGCTACCCCAGCAAGCTCCGGTGTCGACAGAAGGCTGCAAGGCCCTCGCCCTCGAGCTGCGCAACATCAACTGGCCTTGGAAGTTCAAGACCGACCTTCCTCCATGCTACGACCACAACCCCGACCCTGCGGAGTTCCTGCAGCTCTACGAGCTGAGCATCTAAGCGTCCGGCAGCAATGAGAAGAGCATGGCGAACTGGTTCCCCATAGCCCTCAAGGATGGTGCGTGCTCATGGCTCTTGAACCTGCCCGCGGGATCGATCTCCACCTGGAGTGAGATGCGCGAGTGGTTCCTCGCCAACTTCCAGGGCACTCGAGACCGTCCCCCGGCCTCGTGTGACCTGTGGAGTATCAAGAAACAACCAGGAGAAACCTGCAGAAGTTCATCCAAAGCTTCAATAGCATTCGCGTTAAGATCCCCAAGGTCACGAACGAGGCCATCATCTCGGCGTTCTCAGATAGTGTCCACGATGTCAAGAAGAGGAGCTCTCCATCCACGAAGATTTGTGCACGTCCTTGGAGCTGTTGAACCTTGCGACCAAGTGCGCCAGGGCCGAGGAGGGGCACCTCTCACTCGTCGAGCTCCCCGCTGTTGAACCCGAAGACAAGAAGGTCAAGATCAAGGAAAGGATGTAAAGCGCAAGGGAGTGGCAGTGCTTGCAGCTGAACCAGAAATGAAGCACAGCCGCAACTACCCGGAGCCACCCAAGAACGGCCGAGCATTTTGCGCCTTCCACAACATGCACAGCCACAACACTCATGAATGTCAAGAGCTCAGGACCCTCCGCAAAGGACGTGTCATCCAACGCCTCGAGCGTGGCAACCACGGCTACGGCCGCGGGGGAGGTCGGACTGGAGGACACTGAGACGACCGCGGACCCTGCCAGGAGTGGCGTGATCAGCCTCGGCAGGACCATTGGCATGGCCAGCTCCACGAGGACGCCTAGAGGGATCAGCCCCGAGAGGACCATACTCAGGGCAGGGCCGGCCTACCACCACTGCCATCGCCAAGGAGAAACGACGACCTGGACGAGGGGGCTGGGGGCTTCCAGGAGCCGCATGCCATCGCTTGCATCTTGGGCGGAGCGCAGGCCCCGGCTTCTCAGCACCTCTTCAAGTAGTTCGCCCATGAAGTAAACGCAGCTCTCCCCAAGCTCGAGGCTACCCGCCCGCTTAGGTGGTCCAGGTGCCCTATCACCTTCAGTTCAGCAGACTAGCTCAAGTGCGCAGCTACGGCTAGCGCCATCCCGATGCTTTGCTCTCCCGTCATCAGCAACATCCAAGTTACCAAGACACTCATCGACTGTGGCGCAGGAGTCAACGTCCTGTCCATCGAGACATTCGACAGCCTCCAATTACCCTACGATCAACTACTGCCTACCAAGCCCTTCTCCGGAGTGACTGATGGTTCCACCACTCCCGTGGGGCAAGTTCGCCTACCTGTAACCTTCGGCAAGTGTGACAACTACCACACTGAGCTCATCGACTTCGATGTCGCCCACATCCATCTCCCTTACAACGCCATCCTCGGTTATCCAGCCCTGGCCAAGTTCATGGCAGTAACTCACCATGTCTACAATGTTATCAAGATGCCTGGAACCGGCGGTGTAATCACCATTGCTTGCGAGGAGAAGGACGCAGTGTGCTCACTCGAGCGCGCTTACCAGGCAGCGGCAGTCGAAGATCCGGACAGCGACAGCATCATCTACCCACCTGAGGTCGTTCCCAAGAAGAAGAAGCAGCTGTTGGCCCTGGAGTCTCATGAGGAAGCAGCACAGGGAGGCAACACCTCGTGACCTGTACCTAGGGAGGGGTCTCCTCCCTCTCTCGTATAGGAAGGCGCGCCCGGCGCCCTCCTCAGGCTGGGCTCAGGGGCTCTCCTCTGGAGGGCCTCTGACCTAGCCAATGTCACGAGGGAGGTGCTCGGGCACCATGTGGAAGAGTGCTTCGCTGCACACTTCCCTCCGGAGGCCTCAAGGCGTGAGGCACCAAGCACTCAGGAGTTCATCAGCCAGACCATTAAAAGCCTATAGGAGCCGAGAGCCACGCGGGGCGAGCACCGCTCGCCTCCTCCAAGGGCAGTGTCACACCCTGCATTTTGTAACATGTTATTTGTACCTTTGAAGCATGAAAATTTGGACCAGCAAAATTTTTTAGCATCATTTGGCTTTTATTTGAATTAAGTTTTCTTCATGTGCTTTTTCTTGTGCTCATTAAAGTCAACTATGACCTCTTGTAGAATTCATCTCCATACCCAAAACTTCTGCCCAATGATCATGCCAAGTGTTATATAACAGCATAGTATTTTCCTACAAAATTAATTTGGCCAAAAGGTATTTTTATAAATTTAGTTTTCCAAAAACCCCTGAATTGGGATTTGCACTGCAAGTACTTGATTTAGGGTGAGAAAATTATTTCAAAAGGAATATTTGAGACCTAGTAGTCATAGGACTCCCAGAAACCACAAAGTTATAATTTTAAAAGATATTTTCCTATTTTATTTAAAAGCTTTTTCTTAAGGCCAGAAATGGTCTTTAATAGGGAAAAATTATTTAACTATTTCAAAAATATTTGCCAAAATTCAGGGAGACTCAGAGGACATATATTGTCCATATATAAGAGTTTCAACACTTGGTCATGCTCAAAATAATGGGCTAAACCCTCTAAAACCCTTTCTAGATATTTCAAGCTTTTGAAATATTTACAAAGGAATTTTTTTTCCAAAAATTCCAGGGAAATTCTATCATGTCATATATGACATATTTGATGATCTTGCCAAGTCCCATGCCTTGGGAAGCAAGAAAACATCCTCAAACCCCTTCATAACCATTCTGTCCATATTTGAAGTTTGAGCAACTTTATATTGCCAAACTTGTCCAACTGCTCTCAAACTTGGTGCACATGCTAGAATGGCCTAATAAAACACCTAGACCAAATGGCACAAGATTTGGAATAGAGCAACTTGATCAGATCACCTCAAAACCCTTTCTGTTCAAATGCAAATTTGAACAACTTTACATTACCAACTTTTTATCTGGAGCTTCAAACTTTGTGGGCATGATCAATACCCCAAATGATGATGCTACACCAAGTGGTGCATCAAAGGGAGATGATTAGCTTGACTCAAACAAGATGAAGCTGTTTCTGTTGATTTCTAGGGTTCACCAAAGTTACATTGGCTAGTTTCTTCAAATGAGCCCAAATTTGGTGAAGCACCCTATTTTATCATATATTTCAACCCTGTTAAGTGCCATGTCAAGTGGAGATCATTTGCTTGACCAAACACTGATCAAACACCTTCTGCAGATTTACTAAAACCCTCATCCTGATCACTTTTACTCTTCTCCATGGTCTCAACTTTTTACCACACGATCATTGAGTTACTAGCTACCCCCAGTAACTTCCCCAGCACCCCAGCTCCATGATTGAGGGGTAAGAACCCAAGTTTACCTTGCTGGACAGCAAGTTTTCACCAAGTCACAAGCATCCTCCCTCTCTCTCAGCATCTCCAGGGCATCCAAGGCCGCATGCCATTTCTTTACTCCTCCCCTGACCTTCTAGACACTCTTGGACACGCTGGTTTTGACCGGAGCGGCGAGGGCACGGTGGTACCAGCCATACGCGTGCTCTGGAGCACGCAACAGTGTGGACACGCACTGTAGCTCCAGCCAATCAGCCTCCCCCGACAGCCTCGGGCCACTCCCTCGCGCCAGTCGAGGCCCCTCGGCGTCCGCGACCGCCCCGGCACTGCCCCCCCTCCTCCTGCGCCCTCCAGTGAACATCGTCGCACGCGCACCGGCCGCCCGCAACGGCCACTCCTCTGCCTCGCACGCGCGCGCGCTCCAGAAGCTCCCCCGCTCCTCCACTTACCTCAGCTGGACGTGGAGCTCGTCCAGCAACACCGTGGACACATCCCCCTCGCCCCCTGTGCACTTTAGCTTCGAGCCGGAGCTCGCCGGCGCACTGGACCACGGGCCTCCGTCGACCTCCTATAAATAGGACCCCCCCGGGCCTATCCAGCAACACCAACAGCCTCACCTCACCCCACTGAGTCCTCCAGCACCATCCACTCCTCCCCAGGTCGTCCCAGTACTCAGGATCGACCGGAGCTCCGGCGCGTTGGGCCGCCGGTGATCTCGCAGTACGGGCCTCCCCGCCCGATCTAGAACCACCGAGCAACAATGATCGTTTCCCCCCTATTTCCCCTCTCTGTGGCAGCTGGAAACGTCCGAAACGGCGACCTCCCGTAGCTCCTCCGCCGTCCCACCTCGCCGCCGGCGAATCTGACCTCCCCGGCGTGCGGCACCACCACCACTGCAACCGCCACTCGACGTTGAGTCCATCCCTGGCCTTCGTTGCCGTCGTCGTGGCCGGAAACCTCGCCGGAGAGCTCGCCGTCGCCGTGGCCGCAAGGTTGGAGATGACAGGCGGGCCCCACCTGTCATCCCCACACCTCTCTCCCCCTCCTCCCTGTCGCTGACCCACGGGCCCCGCCCGTCAGGTTCAAAAACCTGACGTGCGCGCGCAGGCTCCCGTGCGGCTGGGCTGGACCGCCCTGGGCCGTGCACTGTGGCCTTCACTGGCCCAGTTGCACAGGGCACTTTTCCTTTATTCTTTATGTAATTGTTTAAAACATTTCTACAGAAAAGAATAATGGTCCAAATAAAATAATTCCAACTCCTAAAATCTTGTAATATTCCAACCTATTTAATGGTACCACTTTCACTCACATCTATGAAACTTTTCTGTTCTGTTCAAATTTAAATTCAAATTTGAGCAGTAAATCTCCTGTTCAAAAATCAATAGATTCCATTCTCTAACTCCAAAACTCCAACTATGAATTTTCCCCATCTTAGAAATTCCTCTAGTATTTAACAAAAATAAGTTGACATTTTTCTGAGCACTTTGGTTTTTCTGTTTTATTTGTGGTCTTATTTTTCCGTTGTTATTATGCGACGTATAGATCCCGTATTTGACGAAGTTGCTGTGGAAGAAGAAGGAGAAGGATTTGAAGACTTTGAAGACCAAGCCAATCCAGGCAAGCAGCCCTTTGACCATGATACACTTGTTCTTCGGAACCCGTATGATCCCGATGCATGATGTTAGGGTTACGGTGGTGACCTAGTTGAAACCACAATATGATGCATGCTTGATCTTGATCTTGCTGAATGCTAGATGTCATGCAAATAGTTAGTCTTGATGCTTGATGATGCATGTGTGATATGAACCTTCGTAGTTGAAATCTTTGCATGAACCCATCGGGTGCCCCTAATGCCCGAGGGTGATGTTGAATTAGGTCATCACTTGAGAAAGAAGTGATGTGCCGGTAAAATCACGTGCATGGTGGAATGATGGATTAAATTTATGTGTGACTACCGTCCCAACCAAACATGTGCAACCACACTACACCTTATGGGACGGGGCTTTATTGATTACTTAGGTCGATACTAGCATGGTGCCCACATTACTAGTGACGGGAAGACTTGAGGTCTTTCCCGAGATGGGGTCGTGCCCGGATAGACGGCCATGACTGTTTTTACAGGGCACCGGACACACCGTTGGTCCCTTCGGGTACGCGTGACATTGAAATTAGGGCAAGTCCCGTGATCTATTGTTTGTACCCGAGGGTCGTGTACCAACGAGTGGACTCTATGTTAGTGTCGTCCAAGGAAAGGTAATGACCGGGTGCTTACCCCGGGTACTTGAGGTACCGCGGGTCGTGGATGACACGGAAGTTCCCCGGATCTTGTGGGTAAAGTGCGCAACCTCTGCAGAGTGTAAAACTATTCGAATAGCCGTGTCCACGGTCATGGACAGTTGGGTGGTGCTACTTAAACTATGTCCGGAATTTTACTTCATCAGTGATAGTATGTGTGTGATGAGTCAAGGTGGTGACTCGACTCGATGAGTTGAATCATATTCATGTTGATATCGGTAACCTGTCTTCGAGGTTACGCGAGATTATTGATGCATAAACTTGATAGTAGATATTTATTCTAGCCCTCTGCTAGATTGTTCATTATCGTTCAATTGCATTGTTACTTTGAACCACATCATGGGTTGCTTGCGAGTACATTCAAAGTACTCATTGGCTTGCCACTGGTTATTTAATTGGCCATGCATGGAAGGACAAGATTATGAGGAATAATTCTTTGGAGACGAACATGCGAACTAGGACGCTATCCCAGTCAGAATGCCTGTAGGGTTAAGGCAGATGGCATGGGTTCTACCCGTTATAGAAGACTTCCGCTATTTGAGTTATTTGCTATTCAGCCCGTGAGGCTCTATCTATGTAAGACTTGGCCATAATGGCCATAATTCGTGTAAGACTATTTGTATGGATGTAAGACTCTTGTTATTTCAGCTTCTGTATGTTCAGTGAGCATTGATCTCTGGGATCACTGTACACGTGCATTCGGTGATCTCGACTTCTAAGTCGGGGTCCCCACAGAGCTGGTATCAGAGCCATCCTGACTGTAGGAAGCCTTAGTTAGCATGGGCGTTAGTTAGATGAGACCCCTTTTCAAAAACCTTCTGAACCTCTCTTCTTTTCTAAACCTGAGAATTCATCAGCTTATTAACCCCTCCTATTCCACCTTTGTAGATGGCCGCTGTACCCGAAGAGCACCTGACCACTGGGTTTCCCTTACTTCTCGAGGATAGCCTCCAGGAGTGTCAGTTCCACCGAGCACCCATCCTCACCTACCTTGAGCATTGGGTGAGCGATACTGAGGTGGAGTACCATGTGGAAGTGATCGTGAAGGCAAACGATCCTCCCACAAGTTGGTTCTTCGAGGGACCCCAGATGGCAACACTACCACTCGCTGTCGAGGCTGCTGCACTCAAGGCACTAACCCGTCTCCGCGAGCTTCTTCCGGAGATGGCAGCCAAGATGACAACTCGCTTCTTACCGGAAGGAAGGTGAAGAAGAAAGCAGCGCACTAGCCCCTCCACTGAAGGAAGGACTCTCGCTTCGGTTCCAGACCTACTTCAGTCTATGTGCCGACAGCTTGGCACAAGACTTGGCCTCGGAATCAATGAAGCTTCTAGAAGAACTTCACAAGACCAAGGCACTTCTTCGTCAAGCTCAAGAGAAGGCAAATAAGATCAAGAAGGAAGGAGCACCCTCTGGACAATCCGCTATCGCATATCGAGGCAGAAGGCCCTCCGAGGATGTATCTTCCAAGGATGAAGAACCGCCTCGGCGACGCTGGATGACGGCAAGGGAATATCGCAAGCTATTCCCTGCACCACCGACGAAGCACCGTCGTATCCAACTCCTCCACTCCCCTACACCCTCAAGTGACAAGGGGGCCCAGACAGATGAAGACAAGGAGGAAGACCCAGAAGAGCCGGAATACGCGACCGAGCATTCCGCCGCTTAGGCATTATTCGCTACTCGGATATGCCAGTTGTAACCTCTACGGTAGGATAGGTCGTGTAACCCCTATGCGCAGTCGAGTCCTTGTATGGTTATATGAAACCATCTAGTGTTCGCTTTTGTTGTGTCTGGATGTATGTCATATTCTTCCTTCGGGAATGTGTAAACGACTACATCACCCATTTGGATTTTAATGGATGTGTTTTGGCCTTTCGGCCCTTGCATGATTTGATTTAGTGTCACACCCACCCCCTTACTAGGCACCCATCTATCCTGCTTTCCCTCTTCCGAGTCATGAGACCTTTTACCGCTCCAACAGGATGCCTGTTGTAACTCGTACTGGTACCTCTACCCAGCAGCCCGAAGCTGGAGCATCCACTCAGCCAGAGGCAGGCCACGACCAAACCAACGACCAAGCTCCACCACCACCTCCTCCAAGCATGGACATGGCTCAGCTTCTCCAAGCTTTCCGAGAGGAACGCCAAGCCAACACTACAGCTCTCCAGCTGATTGCTCAAGCTGTCACCAACAACCGCCAGCCGGCGGGGAATGGCTATGGACGTTCCACGTTGGCAGAGTTCAAGAAGCATGCACCGCCAACCTTCATCGAGACTGCTGAACCCCTGGATGCAGACGACTGGGTCCGTTCCATTGAGGATATACTGGAACTAGTCGGATGCACCGAAGACCGCGAGAAGGTGGCTTATGCAGCCCACTGCCTCGGGGGGACTGCTAGAGCTTGGTGGGATGGATTCAAGGCCATGCATGCTGAACAAAACATCACTTGGGTTAACTTCAAGGCAGAATTCCGCAAGGCCCACATTCCTTCCGGAATCATGGCTATCAAAAAGCGCGAGTTCCGAGCCCTGATGCAAGGAAGTGGCACTGTCAAGGAGTACATGCAGAAGTTCAGTATTCTGTCAAGGTATGCCCCTGAAGATGTCAGCACTGATGCTGCCAAAAGGGAGCGCTTCATGGAAGGCCTCAACCAAACTCTGCAATACTCGCTTGTCGTGTGCGACTGCCCATCCTTCCCTGACCTGGTGAACAAGGCACTTATGCTTGAAGACAAGCGGCGTACTTTGGAAGACACTCGCAAGCGCAAGTTGGTCAGTAAGGGAAGTTCCAGCAACCAGAAGCCTCGTCCGTGGCAGTCAGCCCCGGCCAAGCCAACCTATGAGCATCCAAGAGCTCCTGCACCTCGTGCCAACCCTCAGACTCAGCAGTATGCCAACCCCAGGCCAGCTTTCAACCCCAATACCAGTGGCGGCAACAAGATCAATCCAAACCAAGTCACTTGCTTTGGATGTGGTCAGTCCGGACACATCTCAAGGGTGTGCCCCAACAAGAAGCTTGATGCCCCGCGCCCCAATGCACAGAACCAGGGACAAGGCCGTGGGATGCCACCAAGGAACCCAGCTCCTCGCAATCCACCAAACCATGGGAAGGGGCGTGTGAATCACGTCACTGCTGAAGAAGCCCAGGAAGACCCGGACGTCGTGCTGGGTACGTTCCTTGTCAATTCAGCACCTGCAACTATCTTGTTTGATTCTAGAGCAACGCATTCATTTGTCACTCAAAGATTTGCATTAAAAAGTGGCATGACCCCTACACCCCTGAATAACCCTATGGTGGTACAAACCCTCGGAGCCGAGATGAGAGCCAATATAGGCTGTAAAGGAGTCGGTATTACCATTAACGGTGTAGAATTCCTAGCAGACCTTATCGTCCTGAGATCGCAAGGCTTGGATGTGATCCTAGGCATGAATTGGCTCAGCAAGCACCAAGGCTTGTTAGACTGCGCCAATCGGACAGTCACTGTGACCAATGACCAAGGAGTCGAAGTCAAGTTTGCTTCCAATTCCTCTTCCACTCAAGCCGCTAAAGTCAATTGTCTATCTGAAGTTGGGCTAGATCAAGTACCGGTGGTATGTGTGTATCCTGATGTCTTTCCGTATGAACTACCGGGAATGCCCCCTGACCGTGACATTGAGTTCATCATCGAGCTCGTGCCCGGAGCAGGACCCATCTATAAGAAGCCTTATAGAATGGGGACGGAAGAATTAGCCGAGTTGAAGAAGCAGCTGGAAGAGCAGCTAAGGAAGGGATTTATCCGCCCGAGTGCCTCCCCTTGGGGATCTCCCGTTCTGTTTGTGGCAAAGAGGGACGGTACCATCCGCTTATGCATTGACTATCGTTCCCTCAATGAAGTTACAATCAAGAACAAGTACCCACTTCCCAAGATCGAAGATCTGTTTGATCAGCTCAGCGGAGCCAAGGTGTTCTCCAAGATCGACCTCAGATCTGGGTACTACCAGCTAAAGATCAGACCCCAAGATATTTCGAAAACGACATTCGTAACCAGATATGGCCTGTACGAGTGCACAGTCATGTCTTTTGGGTTAACCAATGCCCCCGCCTACTTCATGTATCTCATGAATAAAGTCTTCATGGAATATTTGGACAAGTTTGTTGTTGTCTTCATTGATGACATTCTTGTGTTCTCGAAGTCGGAGGAAGAGCACGAGCAGCATCTGAGGATGGTCTTAGACAAGCTTCGTGAGCACCAACTGTATGCCAAATTCAGCAAGTGTGAGTTCTGGCTGCATAAAGTTGGATTCTTAGGTCATGTCTTGACCGAGGAGGGATTATATGTTGATCCTGCAAAGATCGAAGCTGTGACCCAATGGCATTCTCCAACGACCGTCAAGGAAGTTAGAAGCTTCCTCGGACTAGCGGGCTATTACCGCAAGTTCGTGGAAGGATTCTCTAGCATTGCACGGCCAATGACTCAGCTCCTCAAGAAGGACAAGAAGTTTGACTGGATGCCAAAATGCGAAGAGAGCTTCCAAGAGCTCAAGAAGAGATTGACCACCGCCCCAGTTCTGGCAACACCTAATATTTCACAAGGAGTTCGTGATATATTGTGATGCCTCTCGAACCGGATTGGGAAGCGTTCTGATGCAAGAAGGCCGCGTCATAGCATACCTCTCCAGGTAGCTACGACCCCATGAGGAGAACTACGCTACTCACGATCTGGAGTTAGCGGCAGTAGTTCATGCCTTGAAGACATGGCGGCATTACCTCCTAGGGAAGCGGTGTGAGATCTACACAGACCACAAAAGTCTGAAGTACATTTTCACCCAAAAGGAGTTGAACATGAGGCAGCGGAGATGGTTGGAACTCATCAAAGACTATGACCTCAGTGTTCAGTATCACCCAGGGAAGGCTAACGTGGTGGCCGATGCCTTAAGCAGGAAGGCTTGCTCTTTGAATGCCATTATTCAAGTAAGGCAGCCAGCCTTGTTTAAGGAGTTCGAACAATTCAGTTTGGAATTGGTCACCCCTGGATTTCTGGATCATTTGGAAGTCAGACCAACCCTGGTGGACGACGTCAAGAAGGAACAAGATGGACATGCAAGCATCGAAGGCATCAAGAAGAAGATGAAGCTGGGCAAGGCCCCAGGATTCTCCGAAGACGAGCACGGGATTGTTTGGTACAAAGGTCGCATCTGCGTACCAAACAACACTGAGCTGAAGACGCTAATTCTGCAAGAAGCCAACGACACTCCGTATTCCATCCACCCCGGAGGAACCAAGATGTACCAAGACTTGAAGGCACGATTCTGGTGGCACGGGATGAAAAGAGAGATTGCGACCTATGTTGCAAAGTGTGATGTGTGCCAAAGGGTCAAGGCTGAATATCAGCGACCTGCTGGATTGCTTCAACCACTCAAGGTTCCTGAGTGGAAGTGGGATAAAGTCGGAATGGACTTCATCACTGGATTACCAAGGTCGAAGAGAGGACATGACTCTATCTGGGTCATAGTCGATCATTTGACCAAGGTGGCCCATTTCATTCCTATCAAGACCACTTATGATGGCAACCGGCTGGCAGCTCTCTACATCGACCGAATCGTGAGTCTTCACGGTGTTCCCAAGGAGATTGTGTCAGATCGAGGAACCCAGTTCACCTCAAGGTTCCGGAAGAAGTTCCAAGAAGCCTTGGGAACCAAGTTGTCTTTCAGCACAGCTTTCCACCCACAGACCGGTGGTCAGACAGAGCGAGTCAATCAGATTCTCGAAGACATGCTCCGAGCCTGTGTCCTGGCATATGGAGCCAAGTGGGAAGATTGTCTCCCTTTTGCCGAGTTCTCCTATAACAACAGTTACCAGTCGAGCCTCCAGATGGCACCATTTGAGGTGTTGTACGGACGCAGGTGCCGCACACCCCTCAACTGGCCAGAGACTGGAGAAGGACTAGTTTTTGGACCGGATAATCTCCGCACAGGAGAAGAGCAAGTCCAACTAGTCAGAGAGCGATTAAAGGCAGCCAAGTCAAGGCAGAAGAGTTATGCTGACACTCACCGTCGAGACATGAGTTTCCATGTCGGGGACCATGTGTACCTGCGGGTAACTCCTCTGAAGGGAACCAAGCGTTTCCACGTCAAGGGGAAGCTCGCACCAAGGTTCATTGGACCCTTTGAGATCACTGCACGACAAGGAGAAGTGGCTTACCAGTTGGAACTACCACCTGAGCTATCCGATGTGCACAATGTATTCCATGTGTCACAACTCCAGAAATGTCTCCAAGTTCCAGACAAGCCCAATCTCTACAAGGATGTGGATCTCCAAGCCATTGATCTGCAGCCTGATTTGACCTACCGTGAGAAGCCCATTCGTATTCTGGACGAAGCAGAACGACGGACGTGAAGCCGTACCATCAAGTATTTCAAGGTCCAGTGGAGCAACCACACCGAAGCAGAAGCAACCTGGGAACGAGAAGACTATCTTAGATCCGAGTTTCCTGATCTCTTTTAAGACCTAGTTTAGGAATCTCGGGGACGAGATTCTTGTAAGGGGGGTAGGTCTGTCACACCCTGCATTTTGTAACATGTTATTTGTACCTTTGAGGCATGAAAAATTGGACCAGCAAAATTTTTTAGCATCATTTGGCTTTTATTTGAATTAAGTTTTCTTCATGTGCTTTTTCTTGTGCTCATTTAAGTCAACTATGACCTCTTGTAGAATTCGTCTCCATACCCAAAACTTCTGCCCAATGATCATGCCAAGTGTTATATAATAGCATAGTATTTTCCTACAAAATTAATTTGGCCAAAAGGTATTTTTATAAATTTAGTTTTCCAAAAACCCCTGAATTGGGATTTGCACTGCAAGTACTTGATTTAGGGTGAGAAAATTATTTCAAAAGGAATATTTGAGACCTAGTAGTCATAGGACTCCCAGAAACCACAAAGGTATAATTTTAAAAGATATTTTCCTATTTTATTTAAAAGCTTTTTCGTAAGGCCAGAAATGGTCTTTAATAGGGAAAAATTATTGAACTATTTCAAAAATATTTGCCAAAATTCAGGGAGACTCAGAGGACATATATTGTCCATATATAAGAGTTTCAACACTTGGTCATGTTCGAAATAATGGGCTAAACCCTCTAAAACCCTTTCTAGATATTTCAAGCTTTTGAAATATTTACAAAGGAATTTTTTTCCAAAAATTCCAGGGAAATTCTATCATGTCATATATGACATATTTGATGATCTTGCCAAGTCCCATGCCTTGGGAAGCAAGAAAACATCCTCAAACCCCTTCATAACCATTCTGTCCATATTTGAAGTTTGAGCAACTTTACATTGCCAAACTTGTCCAACTGCTCTCAAACTTGGTGCACATTCTTGAATGGCCTAATAAGGCACCTAGACCAAATGGCACAAGATTTGGAATAGAGCAACTTGATCAGATCACCTCAAAACCCTTTCTGTTCAAATGCAAATTTGAACAACTTTACATTACCAACTTTTTATCTGGAGCTTCAAACTTTGTGGGCATGATCAATACCCCAAATGATGATGCTACACCAAGTGGTGCATCAAGGGGAGATGATTAGCTTGACTCAAACAAGATGAAGCTGTTTCTGTTGATTTCTAGGGTTCACCAAAGTTACATTGGCTAGTTTCTTCAAATGAGCCCAAATTTGGTGAAGCACCCTATTTTCTCATATCTTTCAACCCTGTTCAGTGCCATGTCAAGTGGAGATCATTTGCTTGACCAAACACTGATCAAACACCTTCTGCAGATTTACTAAAACCCTCATCCTGATCACTTTTACTCTTCTCCATGGCCTCAACTTTTTACCACACGATCATTGAGTTACTAGCTACCCCCAGTAACTTCCCCAGCACCCCAGCTCCATGATTGAGGGGTAAGAACCCAAGTTTACCTTGCTGGACAGCAAGTTTTCACCAAGTCACCAGCATCCTCCCTCTCTCTCAGCATCTCTAGGGCATCCAAGGCCGCAGGCCATTTCTTTTCTCCTCCCCTGACCTTCTAGACACTCTTGGACACGCTAGTTTTGACCGGAGCGGCGAGGGCACGGTGGTGCCAGCCATACGCGCGCTCTGGAGCACGCAACAGTGCGGACACGCACTGTAGCTCCAGCCAATCAGCCTCCCCCGACAGCCTCGGGCCACTCCCTCGCGCCAGTCGAGGCCCCTCGGCGTCCGCGACCGCCCCGGCGCTGCCCCCCCTCCTCCTGCGCCCTCCAGTGAACATCGTTGCACGCGCACCGGCCGCCCGCAACGGCCACTCCTCTGCCTCGCACGCGCGCGCTCCAGAAGCTCCCCCGCTCCTCCTCTTACCTCAGCTGGACGTGGAGCTCGTCCAGCAACACCGTGGACACATTCCCCTCGCCCCCTGTGCGCTGTAGCTTCGAGCCGGAGCTCGCCGGCGCACTGGACCACGGGCCTCCGTCGACCTCCTATAAATAGGACCCCCCCC